>JAGFNQ010000068.1:0-131326 GCA_024364735.1 Boesenbergia rotunda | reverse complement strand
TGTGACATGGTATCATGCATGACTATTTAAGTTAGAATATCATTATTAAATAGATTAAAAAGAAAAAAAGATTTCCGCATTTTTAGTCGTGCATTAGAGTCGAGAAGGAGATAAAGTAACGATCCGTCTAAGGCAGGAGAAGGCGGGTCGCTACACTCCATATGAGACGTGGAATAGTAAGAAACCTCACTTAACTGACCTTAAGATATGGGGTTTCCTGCTTATGTGAAGCGGACTGTATCAGACAAATTGGATGCTAAGTCTGATAAATGTCTATTTATTGGATACCCTAAGGAAACAAAGGGTTACCAATTCTATCATCCCTTGGTACAAAAGGTGTTTGTTTCAAGGCATGCTGTATTTCTGGAAAAAGAATTTCTTTTACAAGAAAACAGTGGGAGTAGTATTGAACTTGAAGAAGTTCATGAAACTCCAATAGACATTATAGAGACACCTAGTCTAGACCCACAACCAATAACTCATAATGACGAGCTATTAGTTGAACCTAAAACAACACCACTTCTTCGTAGATCTGATAGGACACGCAATGTTCCAGAGAGATACGGATTTCTCGTAAGTGAATCGAACGATGTGTTACTCATTAGCGATGACGAACCTATCAGTTATGATGATTTCTGAAAAGTTCAGAAAGGGACAAATGACTTGATGCCATGAAGTCGGAAATGGATTCCATGTACGAAAATCAAGTATGGGAACTTGGTTAACCCACCTGAAGGGATTAAGCCCATAGGGTGCAAGTGGGTTTTCAAGAAGAAAACCGACATGGAAGGTAATGTTGTTACCTTTAAGGCTAGATTAGTGGCAAAAGGATATCGTCAGAAACAAGGGATTGATTATGACGAAACCTATTCGCCAGTAGCTATGCTTAAATCCATTTGGATGCTCCTGGCCATAGCAGCTCATTATGATTATGAGATATGGCATATAGATGTGAAAACAGCTTTCTTTAATGGAAACCTGCTTGAGGATATATACATGATACAACCTGAAGATTTCACATCGGTTGATAAAACCAAAATATGCAAGCTTCGACGATCCATATATGGACTGAAGCAAGCATCCAGGAGATGGAACATCCGTTTTGATGAGACAATCAAAGAGTTTGATTTCTCACAAAATCCTGACGAACCTTATGTGTACAAGAAGGTTAGTGGGAGTGCAGTCATATTCCTAGTATTATATGTCGATGACATATTACTTATAGAAAACGATATATCAGTCTTACAGTCGGTTAAAATTTGGTTGTCCAAAACTTTCTCCATGAATGACCTGGGAGAAGCAACCTATATCCTTGGGATTAGAATCTATAGAGATAGATCAAAACGGTTGCTTGGTCTTTCGCAGTCTACATATATAGACCGAGTGCTAAAAAGGTTTAGCATGTCGGAATCCAAGAAAGGTACCTTCCCATCAGGCATGGGATCAACCTTTCAAAGTCTATGTGTCCGCGCACAGAAGACGAGAGGATTTGCATGAATAAGATTCCTTATGCATCCGCGATAGGATCTATCATGTATGCTATATTATGTACTAGGCCCGATGTATCGTATGCTCTGAGCGTCACAAGCAGATACCAGTCTGATCTAGGAATGGATCATTGGGCGGCTGTCAAGACAATCCTTAAGTACTTAAGAAGAACTAAGGATGTGTTCCTAATATATGGAGAAGGTGATATGGTAATACGTGGGTATACAGATGCCAGTTTCCAGACAGATAAGGATGACTCCAAATCTCAGTCCGGATACGTATTTATCTTGAATGGAGGCGCAATAAGTTGGAAAAGTTCCAAACAAGACACCGTAGCGGATTCTACCACGGAAGCGGAATATATTGCAGCTTCGAAAGCAGCAAAGGAAGCAGTCTGGATCAAGAAGTTTGTCTCAGAACTTGGTGTGGTTCCAACCATTGATGAAGCAGTGCCGGTTTACTGCGACAACAATGGAGCTATTACACAAGCAAAGGAACCAAGGTCTCATCAGCGATCCAAACATGTGCTTCGCCGCTATCATCTGATCAGAGAGATTATAAGTAGGAATGATATACAAATTGAGAAAATTCCCACTGAAAGGAATTTAGCGGATCCTTTAACTAAGGCCTTGCCTCAAAGCAAGTTTGAGGGTCATGTTAGAGCCTGTGGTATTGGATACCGTAGCGATTGGCATTAGGCCAAGTGGGAGTTTGTTAGTATTGTGAGAGAAGTGTCCTAAGGCAATCGCCTTATGATTGTAATCATTTATTTTAATAAATGAATATTCACTATTTGAGTATACATGTATGTGTATTTGATTGAGATCTTGAACTCATTTACTGAATGTCCGCGATACAATTCACAGCATGAGAGAATTTGTGATGAATTCACAACTAGTGATTATCTCTACATGTGCAATTGTGAAGTATTGAAATTGTCCCTAGTCGATGAATTGATAAATACGGACACTATCAATTCTGTTGAGACTAGCATGGGTTATTCTCTAACCAGCTGATTCTCACTGGCTGGAGACATTGGGATGTCAGGAGATAAACATGAATGCTAGTTAAGGGAACTAGTTCATTGGAGTGACTGGCTGTAAAACTTCATATGGTAATCTACATATAGATATGTCAATGAAGTTCTTACTGTAGCTTAAGTGCGATGTTCCTTTGACATGCGGTGTTCAAGTCATCTTGGTCATGGAGACTTATACTTTACATCTTAAGCAAGCATCTCTAAGGAGGTGTGGACCCAGGATGGTTGGGTATAAGCCGAAGTGCCCGAAGATGTTTGAACAGCCTACAAAGGATTCACCACTCCTTGCGAGGAGATGTATACCCAAGGCCTATCGTCGGATTGTTACTCGAAGCCTCTGGCCAGAGCATCACATGTTCAGAGTATGAATCTCTCAGAAACATGAGAGTAACTAGAATCCGTAGGATGAGAAAAACATTGCTTGGGCTAGGTGTGACGTAGTCAGCCTAGTGGGGACTGACACACATAGACCGTGTCCTGAACCAAGTGGGTATAAGATGGTGAAGGGAATGGGACACGATTCATTATAGCTGCTGATGGGTTTCATAATAATTTCTGAGGTCAATCGTTGATCTTTCGATTAATTGGTGATCATGATGTACTACTAGGTGCCACTCATGATCATTCTATAATTGGTTAATTATAGACGGCCAACATAAATCGAAAGCCTATTTAGTCACACGCACTACGAGTAATCTGAGGGATTTAAAATGAGTTGAAAATTGGATTTTCCGATCAAGAGAGATAAGTCGAATCTAAATTTTTCAGAGACGCATCGGAAGCTTAAAATGGCTAAGTCTTTTGAAGGCTTATTGGACGAATTAAATGAGTTTAATTCATACGGTCCTGGCTTGGGTTTGGCCGGCCAAAGAGGGTCCCTACCCTCTTTGTTTGGCCGGCCACATTAAAAGGGGAGAACCAAATTGTTTGGTTCAGATTATAGAATAAACCGAGCGTGGTTTGTTTTATAAAATTATGGATAATATATAAATTTTTATAAACCGAAGTTTGGTTTATTATTTTCATGGAAATTAAAATAAAATTTGAATAGTTTATTTTATTATGAATTGATTTTTCCATGATAAGAAAAATTTATATAATAAATTTCTTGTGAAAATTTATTCCATAATAAAAAGGGAGACATGGTTATTTTTATTATAAATTAAATTATGATAAAAACTTGGCATGATGGAATAAATCATCAAAAATTTATATGATAAATTTCTTATGAAAATTTATTCCATAAAAAGGAGACTTGGTGATTGAGAGACTACTATATAAAGGAACCAAGGCAAGGCTTGGAAATCAATCTAAGAGATCAAGGAATAAGCCCTCTCTCTCTCCCTCCTCTAGTGCCGCCGGCCCTAGAGGCTCTCCCTTTGTTGCCGTGAGCTTCATCCACCAAGCAGCTACTGTGAGAAGAAGAAGAAGCGGGTGCGACTCCTTCCTCCCCGGAATCTTGATTCCGTTCTTCGTTTGGTGGTTAGTCTTCCCATCTCTCTCTTGGTATTCTTGTCGTGCCTTTGGAGAATCTAGTAGTTCTTGTCGGCACGAAACTCGTGGCTTTGCGAAGTCATCCCGAAAAAAACTCGGCGTGGACGCGAATAGAGGCGGAGCTTCTTAGGGACGCTTACGGTTGGATCTCGTCCCTTCCTTCGAGATACGCGAGGTAATAAGTAAATTAGTTTACTTTCTGCAAAATTTTAAATGTATGATCATGTCTACACAATATAAGGTTGCATGCTTAGATGTGTGGTTAAATAATTTGGGAAATTATTTATGCTAAATCTTCCGCTGCACGTAATTAATTTTCAAAATTCCGAACCCGCATCCATGTCAACATGCACCCGGTCCCAACATGCTTATGTTAGATACCATGTTTTAGTAGGTTTCATTCATGAATGTTTTAAGCTCTATACCATGAACACATGTGTTATGAAGAAGGCCTCATGTTTGTGTAGAATGATGCATATTTTAAGTTAAACGCCTATGATAGATATATGGTTAAGTAGACCTATGCATGTTCTATGTTGAATGCCATGAACCTAGGTAGTATGTATCATGTTCATATGAATTCTACTCATGCATGCTTTATGATAGATACTATGATTATGTATGCTATGTGATATGTACCATGTATGTAATGCATGCTTACCTTATGTACCATGATCTTGCAAGCTTTATGAATTAAGATGATGTTTATGCCTCAAGGCATAATTATGTATGTATGTCATGTCTTATGAATGAAGATGATGAATGAAGATTATGCTTATGCCTTCAAGGCATTTTGATGTTACGCATGAATTATGAATGATGAAATATTGAGTATGCTTTATGCTATCATGTTTGTGTTTTTAAATATGTTATGTATGTTCTATAAATGATGAAGCATGTGAAGCTATTTTACTTTATAAATGGGCTTGTACCGGGCCGAAGTAAGGGTCCAAGGGATGAGCTCCTCATGTAAGCCTCGGTGTGGGACTACCGCAGCTGTCCCCGGTTCTGGGACCACCGCAGCTGTCCAACAAGGATGAGCTCCTCATGAAAGCCTCGGTTCTGGGACTACGTAGCTGTCCTTACCCTAGTATGTCGAGATTAGCTACCTCGCATTTACTTAGGGATGCGCGCATATGATGTATGTATATAGTACAAGCCAGGGCCACCATGATGTGATGATTATATTTATGTATTTATAAGTATGATTTTCAAATAAGCATCCTTAGGTTATATGCATTTGACTCATGCATCCATTCATGTTATGCATTAATGTTAAGTATATTTTATGCTCATGTTTATGTCAAGTACCATGCCATGTTAAGTGTTTCATATGCTTATGTTTTATGTTAAGAACCATGTCATGTTAAATGTTCCATATGCTTATGTTTCATGTTAAGAACCATGCCATGTTAAATGTTCCATATTCTTATGTTTTATGTCAAGAACCATGCCATGTTAATATTTCATATGCTTAGGTTTTATATCAAGAACTTCTCTATGATAAGTACGTTATATGTTTTATTTTATGTGACGTATGGTTTTGGTGAGTAGGAAAGGGTCTTACTAAGCCTATGTGCTTATAGTTTTATTTTCTTATACCGCAGATCAAGCAAGAGGATATTAAGGGAAGCAGCAGGAGGGGCAAGAGTGTGTGTGTGGCAGTGACATGTCAAAGGAAAAAGAAAAAGATTCTGATATTTATACTTTGTCACATGTCTTATGTTTTGCATTGTCTTCTTAAGTTTCATGCTATACTTATAATAGTTATGCCTAAAGAATTACTTACTACTTATGCTGCTTATGGATGATTTATGTGATTTTCATATCATGATGTTACGTATGATGTTAACATGATAAGTTACCATGTTACTATGTTTAGGAATGATAGTTAAGACATGTCTACATAATTCAAGTGTTAGTTGCATGTATGTATAAAGTTTTAAATTATTCCGCTGCATTACGATGTTCATATGCCTATATGTATGTTGGCGTAACGCCGCCTCTCGCCACACCATAAGGTGTAGGAAAAGGCGGCATTACAGGTTGGTATCTGAGCAGTTTGCCATCTCACTACACACACATCAAGCCTTCTTCCTGCAGCTTCCAAGTAAGTACCTCTATGCATACCTTATGTTCTTTTATGATTCTAGAATATGCAAGTATGGATGATACCTTATGATTCTAGAATATGCAAGTATGAATGATACCTTATGATAGAAAGTACTTTTAGGATATGTAAATATGAACGATATCTTACCTTATTTTATGAAATCGAATAGTTTAGAATTTGATATGCGGGTAGGAATAACAAAAACTTATATTAGCCTTACTTGTCTTTTATGAAGAAAAGCATGGCTAGAAGACAGAGTAACAAAATTAATGAGACTACTACATCGCCCGACTTGATGCAATTGGTGACCGAACTTCAACGTCAGGTTACCGAGTTGCAGCAAACCATTAATACCCTGATGAACCAGCAAGAAAATTCTACCACTCCACTCGCGAACCCGACGGTGTTACCCGTCATGCCTACGGTTACGCAAGCCCCTCCGACAAGCCGATGGTCGATGGTCGATGGTCCGCAAGCCCCTAGTTCAGATTCATAAAGAACTAGATTTAAGCCTGGGTCTAGGGTTCGAATCCTGGGAAGGCAAAAATCCACTGCCCAGGAAGTGGGAAGACCTAGTATTTGTAACGGCACGGTCGACGGTCGACGGTACGACGGTACGACGGTCGTGAGGGCCGGTAAATGGCATACCAATTGAGCTTCAGGATTCATAAAGAACTAGATTTAAGCCTGGGTCTAGGGTTCGAATCCTGGGAAGGCAAAAATCCACTACCCAGTATGTGGGAAGACCTAGTATTGGTAACGGCACGGTCGACGGTACGACGGTCGTGAGGGCCGGTAAATGGCGCCAAACGGCCGGGTCGTTACAATAATAGCTCAATTGGTATTCATGATTCATAAAGAACTAGATTTAAGCCTGGGTCTAGGGTTCGAATCCTGGGAAGGCAAAAATCCACTGCCCAGGAAGTGGGAAGACCTAGTATTGGTAACGGCACGGTCGACGGTCGACGGTACGATGGTACGACAGTCGTGAGGGCCGGTAAATGGACCGGTAAATGGGCCGCCAAACGGGCCGGGTCGTTACAACTGTAGCACGACAAGAGGCTTATCTGATTCAGTGGTTGAGGCTGAAACAGGAAAATTTCTTGGGTGCTAGCGAACCATGGGACGCTCAACCATGGTTCAAGACAGTGGAGAGTACAATGGAGCTGCTGGACTGGCCTGAACATGAGAAGATCAAGTGTGCATCATTCTGCCTTTCTGGGGACGCCAGAATGTGGTGGGAGAGGGTCAAGGCCAAATGACAGGTGAACCAGATGAAGTTGACAGACTTCGAATCGGAGTTCTTTGAAGAATTCTTCAACATGCGTGTCACAAACAAACATTACGACGAGTTCACGGAATTCCGACAGGGTGACCTCTCGATCAATGAAGCCGTGAAGAAATTTAGCTGACTGGCTCGCATATGCCCCGAGCTGGTCCGTACCGAGAAGGAAAGGGTCCGACTTATGCTGAAGATGTTGCGGCCCGAAATAGCCCTGAACGTGGCCGGCGGAGTTAACAGACCACAGACCGCCGAGGAGCTGTTTAGTAGTGCCCTACTCACTGAGCATTATCTGAACAATATCAATCAGCAAAGGAAGGCGCTAAATGAAAGTAAGAATCAAGTTTAGTCCGGGATTCTCGATTCTTCCTTTCATTATCCCTAATGTTCTTCCCTTTAATTATCACTCAGGAGGTCAGAAACCCCAGAGTACCAACGCTAACTGGAAGGGAGGCCAAAGTGGTAAACGGAAGCCATGGAACAACACCCAAGGGGGCCCAGCAAATAAACAGTCCAAGCTTTCCCCGTGCGCGACATGAAGAAAAAGGCACCCCGAGGAATGTCGCAAGGGTACAAACCGGTGTTTCATCTGCGGAGTGGAAGGGCATATGGCTGCTTACTGTCCTACCAAGAACCAGGCCCCTCCCCAACCGCTTGTTTAGTATCAGGGTGCACCAGCGAAACTGCACTATATGCAAGCAGAGCTCGAAGGTACCCCGATGTTGGAGGTCCCGCCAACTATGACAAATGCCAGGGTTTTCTCTGTTACCAAGGAGGATGCTGCGAAGGCTTCTACGGTTGTCACAGGTCAGATACTTATTTCCAGTCAGTACGCTACTGTATTATTTGATACTGGGTCAACGCACTCGTTCATTTCTGTGCCATACACTAAGAAGATAGATATGTCTCCACAAGTTTTAGACTGCAATTCTTAACGACTCTGCCTTTGGGAGAAGTAATGGCATCCACTCACGTGCTGCGTGCTGTGCCAGTCAGAATCGCAGAAAGAGAACTCTATTGCGATATGATAGTACTCGACATGCAGGATTATGATGTTATAATGGGAATGGATTTTCTGAGCAAATACGGTGCTTCTATCGAGTGCCGTAAGCGAAAGGTGGTCTTCCAACCCGAGGCCAATTCTATGTTTGAATTTATCGGAGAGCCATGGAAAAGAACCGAGAAATTCTTATCGACACTCAAAGCACAGAAGATGTTAGACAAGGGATATACTGGATTTCTATCACATGTGGTTGACGCAAGTTAAATAAAGGACCAGAAGCTAGAAGATGTCAGGGTTGTATGCGATTACCCAGAGGTATTCCCAGATGAATTACCAGGATTAGCTCCTGATAGAGAAGTGGAATTCGAGATCGAATTGGTTCCTGGTACTAACCCAATCTCCAAGGCACCTTACCGTATGGCGTCGGTTGAATTAAAGGAGCTTCAAGAACAGCTACAGGAGTTGCTCGATAAGGGACTTATTCACCCTAGTCATTCTCCATGGGGAGCTCCGGTACTGTTTGTGAGGAAGAAAGACGGATCCATGTGAATGTGCATAGATTACCAAGCACTGAACAACGTGACAATCAAGAACAGGTACCCTCTCCCGAGGATAGATGACCTGTTTGACCAGTTGAAGGGAGCCACCGTTTTCTCTAAGATCGATCTGAGGTCTGGTTATCATCAAGTCAGGGTAAAATAGGATGATATTCTGAAGACGGCTTTCCGAACGAGGTACGGACATTTTGAATTCGTCGTTATGCCCTTCGGCATGACAAATGCTCTTACTATGTTTATGGACCTTATGAATCGGGTATTCTTGCCTTTCCTCGACAAATTTGTAATCTTCTTCATAGACGATATCCTTATTTATTCGAGAAACCAAGAAGAGCACGCCGAGCACCTGAAGATGATATTACAGATTCTTCGGGAAAAGCAACTGTACGCAAAATTCTCCAAATGTGAGTTCTGGCTCGACCAAGTAGCCTTTTTGGGTCATATTATTTCCAAAGACGGGGTTATGGTAGACCCAACAAAGATTGAAGCTGTGAATAACTGGAGCCGACCAAAGAACGCTAGCGAAATCAGAAGCTTTCTTGGGTTTGCGGGCTATTATCGAAAACTTGTGGAGGACTTCGCGAGAATTGCAGCCCCTCTAACGGCTCTCACCCGGAAGGATAAAAAGTACGAATGGACGGAAAATTGCGCAAGAAGTTTCTTGGAGCTAAAGAAAAAAGTGTTACAAGTGCTCCAATTCTTACCCTTCCAGAAAGTAACCAGAGCTTCGACATATACAGCGACGCCTCCAAACTGGGACTTGGAGCTGTACTTATGCAGAGTGGTAAAGTCATTGCCTACGCCTCCAGTCAACTCAAAGAACATGAACAGAACTACCCCACTCACGATCTAGAACTTGCCGCTGTGGTCTTTGCTCTTATGATATGGAGGCATTATCTATATGGAGCGCAGTGTAGGATTTATACAGACCACCAGAGTCTGCGATACTTCTTCACTCAGAAACACTTAAATATGAGACAACGCCGATGGCTTGAGTTGGTGAAGGACTACGACTGCGAGATCTTCTACCATCCAGGGAAGGCAAACAAAGTGGCCGATGCACTCAACCGGAAGTCCAGTGCCACCTTAATGACCATATCTATATTACCCCGCCCATTCGAAAGAGAAATTATGAGTTTTGTGGTCGAGGTCATCTCCGGACGGCTTTCTACCATGACAATATCACCAACGCTGTTCGAGGACATATTGGAAAAATAAAATGGTGATCCGAGTCTTCAGAGAATCAAGCAGGAGATTCTAGAAGGAAAGGGTGATGGTTTTCGTATCGCCGACGGGGGAGTATTATACCTTAGGGATCGTCTATGTATCCCTAATGATCTGGAGCTGCGGAGAGAAATATTAGCAGAAACTCACGAAACCACTTATTCAATCCATCCGGGATCCACCAAAATGTATCAAGACCTGAAGGAGAAATTCTGGTGGTCCGGTATGAAGAGAGATGTGGCTCAGCATGTCAGTACTTGCCTGACCTGCCAACGAGTGAAAGTAGAACACCAGCGACCCAGAGGAGTTTTGCAGCCACTTCCAATTCCAGAATGGAAATGGGAAGATATCTCTATGGATTTCATTTCAGGGCTTCCCAGGACTACGAACGGATATGATGCGATATGGAAAATTGTGGACAAGTTGACGAAGTCTGCTCACTTCCTAGCAATCAAGATGACTTATTCGATTGAGCAACTAGCTTAATTATGTGCTAAGGAGATAATCAGACTTCATGGAGTTCCCAAGACCATCATCTCAGATAGGGATGGTCGCTTTACCTCACATTTTTGGGAGTGCGTCCATTAGTCTCTCGGCACTAAACTACGATTCAGCATCTCTTTTAACCCTCAGACTGACGAGCAAATTGAACGATTGAATCAAGTACTGGAGGACATGTTGCAAGTTTGTGCCCTGGATTTCAAAGGGAGTTGGTGCCGATATCTATGTTTAGCGGAATTCACTTACAATAATAGCTACCAAGCTACTATCGGAATGGCACCTTATGAAGCTTTGTACGGGAGGAGATGTAGGTCTCCGATCTGTTGGTATGAAGGTGGTGAAATGAAGGAAATGGGGCTCAAGACGGATTTCATCGACGTTACCACCCGAGCTATATAGAACATTCGACAACGGATAGAAGCTGCTTAGAGCCGACAGAAGAATTATGCGGATGTCCGGCGTAGACCACTTGAATTCGATATTGGAGATTTGGTATTCCTCAAAGTGGCTCCTATGAAAGGGGTAACGAGATTTGGGAAGAAAGGAAAATTAAGTCCGCATTATGTGGGACCGTACCAGATCCTGAAAAGAGTCAGCAGGGTAGCTTATGAGTTGGAGCTGGCCCAGGAGATGTCGGCTATTCATAACGTGTTCCATGTGTCGATGCTTAAGAAGTGTATTCCAAACGCCGACCAAGTGATCGAGCCGCAGACAGTACAAATGCAGGAGGACCTAAGTTTTGAAAGCCAACCTATCCAGATCCTGGATCGGGAAATCAAAAAGCTAAGGAACAAGGAGGTACCTTTAGTCAAGGTCCTATGGCAAAGTCAAGGGTTCGAGGAAGCTACCTGGGAACGCGAGGATGAGATGAGACGCAAGTACCCAGAGCTATTCTAAGTTCGAGGACGAACTTTCACGAGGTATGGGGGATTGTAACAGCCCGTAAAATCCTTTCAATATTTTTCTTAAAAATGTTGATCATGCCTATATGGATTCGTGAGTATCATAGGAACACTAGCATGAACCTTAGCATGATTCCTTATATGGATTAAAAACTAAGTACTAAAGGGCCTTACATGGACTCTTCTAGTACCATGGTTATTAGTGATTTTTAGGTAGAATTTAACATAAATAGAAATGGGGTTAAATAGGAATATTAGCATGACTCTTGGTGGGCCTTATGTGGGCCTTGCCAAAAATAAAAGAAAAAGGAATAAAAATAAAGTGCAGAGGATTTTAGTTGAGGCTAAAGGAAGTGAAGAATCAACATGAGAGGAGGCACCATGCCTCTTCACTTGCCCTTCACTTAGTATAAAAAAAATAGGGGATGCGAAGTGAAGAGGTAACTTGGCATTTAAGTTATTGCTTTCTCTTTTCTTCTTCCACCAAGGCTCTTCCTATCCCTCTTCTTCCTCCTTCTAGCCGAAACCCACAAGGGGCTTTTCCCTTGGAAAAGCTTCACATGAAGACTTCCTCTTGAAGATCCAAGGCTTCCTACATGGCCACAAGGGCTAGGGGTGGCCCAAGGTCAAGAAGGTTTTCTTTTACTTCTCTATTCAGGGTTTATAACCAAGATAAAGAAAGGTAAAAGTCCCTCACCTATGGTATAATAGTTTTGATGTTATCTTTCATGATTCAAGATGTTGTTTGAGATCTATATTGAGAAAACCATGAACTAGGGTTTCTAAAAGTTTCGGCCAAGTCATGTTTTTCGGTCTAAGATGATGTTAAAACCTCACTTATGTTTCCTAATGCTTTCTCATGATAAATAAAGAATAAATTATGATTTGGGAAATTTTTGTAGCACCCTAAGACCCTCTAGGGTTCTGGCCACCATCCATGTTTCATGGTTAGGATTAAATCCAACCCTCCAAGCATGTTTATTATGTTTCCCTATGATATAATGGATATTAATTGTGAATTATATGAATTTTTCCATGGACTTATTACCCTTCTAGGGTTTCGGCCAAGGCATGATTTAGGGCTAGGACTTAGGGTTAGATCCAATCAAGGGTTCTAATGGCTTCTCGTGGTATTGTATGTATTGGATTGGATATTTATGGTGAATTATATGAATTTCTCCATGTACTTGTGACCCTCTAGGGTTTCGGCCAAGGTCATGTTGTAGGGCTAGAACTTAGGGTTAGCCCTAATCATGGGTTCTAATGGTTTCCTATGGCATTGTATGTAATGTATGAGCTTTTCTTTACTTATGGTACCTTACATGTTACTTGAATAATAGGATCTCTCTTATTCCAACTTTTGGCCAAGCACCTCAATTAGGGTTTAGGTTGAGTTAGGGTTTCATGAATACTTGTTTATGACTTATTATGATATATATATATATATGTTCAAGCATGTGGTATGAATTTTATGTTACCTAAAACCCTAACCTTATGTGCTATGTTTCATGATTTTGTATGCTTATGTTAGATACCATGTTTTAGTAGGTTTCATTCATGAATGTTTTAAGCTCTATACCATGAACAAATGTGTTATGAAGAAGGCCTCATGTTTGTGTAGAATGATGCATATTTTAAGTTAAACGCCGATGATAGATATATGGTTAAGTAGACCTATGCATGTTCTCTGTTGAATGCCATGAACCTAGTGATAACCACGCGTGTCGCACCGCGAGTATCAAATACAATCAAAGTATTGAACTCCTCTAAACTAATGTAGAATAGAGTCACTCGAGTTGTCTCCCAATGAATGTAGTCGATGCATGATAAACATTAGGATCGTATGTTATTGCTTTTGGGGTTTTTGATATCAAACTGGGGTTTGGATTTGAATGTTAAGGCTACGAAAAGGAATAGCGAAACAGGTATGAAATCTAGTTCTAATTAAGGAAAGACGATACAGGTATGGAAATCTAATTTAACATGACTACAATTGCCGTAAAGAAAGGACAACTTGAAAGAAGCATTCAAGAAATAGGGCATCAATGAAACCTAAACATGGAACAAAACCTATAGCATTAAAGAAATCTAGTATAATCTAACTTAATTGCATGTAATGAAGACATGAAACTTAAAGCAATGGGAAACGCACTACAAAATCAAAGTTAAGCAATTAAGAAACATAACAATTGAAAGTAATTGTTCTAAGAGGCATTTAACCAAACACAAGATAGGCATGCTTTAAATGGCTTCAAGTAAGTGCAAATTGAAATTGGAAGATCCATCAATTATAATCATTTAACAATCAAACACATAACATTCAACAATTAAGAAAAAATCAACAAGCAACAATTAAATTGCAAGGTTGGCTAATGGAAGGAGCTGCTGGATCAGAATTGGATAAGCTGCTACCGGAATTTGGATGCTGAAACTATGCTTGGAAATAAATTGCTATGAAAGAAAAGCTGTGAATTCTACTGGATCTACTGGAAATCTGCTAGAATTGATAAGAAGAACTGCTATGAAACAGAATTGCTGAGAAGGGAACTACTGGAGTTGAATTGTTGTGCATGAAAATGAAGCTGGAAGAAATCTGCTGGGATTTGAAGCTACTGAATCTGATGAAGCTAGATAAAGAAGAACATCTGCTGAAAACGAACTGCTGGAAAGAAATCTGCTGCTAACGGCGGTGGATGGATCGTCGCATCCCTCAACCTGAGAGGAAGCTACGGTGAAGTCGACTAGGGCTCGAACCCCGAGCCCTAGATTGTGGTCAGGCCGAGATGGAGATGTGGAGACCGGCCAGCGGCGGTGCGATGATGAGTTGCCGCCGGCGGTGAGGTTGGAGAGGATGGATCGGGCGAGAGCTCGCAAATCTAATTTGTCTCCGGAAGAAGATGGATGCCCTCCCCTCCGATCAATTGGCTTCTTTTATGTGTATCACCTTGGTTCGGCTCCACAGTTGGGTTCGACTCCTTTGATTAAGCCAGCCCAGCCAGTTGAGTTCGACCCAACTTGGGTTCAATCAGCCCTTTTGGTTCAATCCAGGTTCAGTGGTTTGGTCAGCCTCAATTAACCTAGTTGAGTTCAGCCCAGCAGTCCGATTAAGTCAAACCAAACCAGCTTCAGCTCAGCACTTGGTTCAGCCAAACCAAGCTAGTTGAGTTCAGGGCTCAAAGCATCAGAAGGAAATTAGCAACGGACGGCTGAGATCGATTTGGCTTCATCCAACGGTCGGATCTCTTCAAATCTGAACCAAAGTCCACAGATCCCAATCAATGGTCCTGATCTACCTGTTCCTAGCTCGGATTAACCAGATCAGTGGCAGATGGTCCACATCTTCCCTTTTCTTGAATGGATGGTCTAGAACATCTTCAGCTTAATCCAACGGTCAGATTACTTCTGATTTAGATGAAATTTTTAGATCTTGATCTATGGTCATGATTGACTCTATCCTGAACTCGGATTGACCAGAAGTTGACCGATGGCTCAAATCTAACCGTTCTCTAGAATGGACGGCTCTTATTAATCCGATGCTTGATCCCTTTGATCTGGATCCAATGCTGACTCATGTCTGACCCGATTTGATCTAGGTCCATGATCATTTGAAGCCTACAAAATGATATTCAAATTTAGTGCCAAACAATATCCCAAATATACAAAGATTTGAATTAAAAGCCAAAATAGAGGAAATACATGAAACCTAATACAATTGCAAACTTGAGCATATAAAATGTGGATCAAACATGGATTTTAGAGCCGAAAATAATCAACAAAATGGTGGTTATCAAACTCCCCCACACTTACTCTTGGGCGTCTCGCACAAGCCAACTAGTAAACTAAGGATGTATCCCCCTAGATTATTCTCAATCATAGTTAGAAACAATTAAAAGGAAATTACTTAAGGTTGTCAATTCTCAAAAATCTAAGCTCAATGGACTAGAGACTTGTCCTTAAATCAACAACTTAGCATTTTCATCCTTCATGATTCATTGAGATGAATTTAACTCACTAAGCCTTTCAAGGGAAATTTTGGTGGCTCTCTTCTTGAGTTCTAAGTTCATGATGAAAGTGGAGCTCACTGAAACACACATGCTTTTTGCACTACCATAGGCTTGCTTGTTATCTACTCTCCACCATTATTCATGATTCGGATCCACATCTACAAAAACTTTATTAGAACATGTTAAAGAAGGTATATGAAATGATAGAAATGATGTGAAAGTTCAATGACATTTTGATACTCAAAAGTTATAAGAAAATATGGAGAAGTAATATGACAAAATAAGGAAATATGAAACAAGTTTAGAAAGTGGAAGACTTGGACACTCAAAAATGCATCCCAATGCACTTTGCCCATTTCTTTTGAAAAATGCATCCCAACTTCAAATTCAAAATCTAACCATGATTTCCACTTCATATTTTTCTTTTCTTTTCCTTTTCTTTTCTTCTGTTTTCTGTTTTCAACTTCTCTATTTTTTTTTCAATGATTCAACTACTCCATAGCTTCACTTCTTCATGACTTGGAGCTTTTCATGGTAATTGAGAACTAAGTGCTCCACTTATACACTTTTAGCTCTTGTAACCCACTTGGCACATTTTTGCTTGTTGGTTGCCAAAAATTTCTTCAATTATCTCAAAATTTGATAGTATGCTTGCATCTTCCCCCACACTTAAACTTTTGTCTGTCTCGGGCAAAATAACATTAAGAAACATTAAGGTATCCATGTCCATGCAAAATATTATGATGAACATGAAAAAGAGGGAAAGAAAATATGGACTAAGAGTGTATCAACAACGAAATTGCAAAAATGATATGACAAAAGAAACAAAGTGATTTACCTCTATAAATGTGGTCCAATTATAGAAATATAGCTTTGAAAGAACCTAAGCAAGTTCCAGAATACAATCACATGTGTGTATCACAAAAATTTGGCCAATTCCTTACTAGGTAAAAAGAATTCATCTCAACTCATCAATTTAGAATTCAATACTAAGAAGTACTCAAGCAACCAAGAATTTTCATCCAATTGCTTAAATCCTAAGTTTTGACAACCAAATTTAATTTACTTTCAAAGGACTCTAAAACGATATAAGAAAATCTAGATAGATACATTTATTCCTAATCATGCAAGAAGTAAAATGCCAAAAGAGATAAAATGATATCTACAATGACTTTTATTCATTTTAAACCATCTAAGCATTTATTAGTAAGAACATCACTCAACAGGAAACATTTATTGCATTGACAACTATAAAATGATATTTACAATGACGTAAGAGTGTGAGAAAGTTAAATACTCCCCTTCAAATTGGATAGAGAGTACGGAGCATCCATCTTGGGAGAACTATCCTCAAGTAGTCAATCTCGTAGTGCACGGATTTCTCCCTTGACAATTTAGCACAAGCATCTTCCGGTGGTCGGAGATGATTAAGGTTCAGAATCCACTTAAGAGGTGAAGTGCTACTAGTCAAAATAAAAGCAACTCCTCCCTCTTGATGTTTTTTAGAAGTCCTTCCAGGTGGTTGGAGTCTGTTCAGATGGAGCACCCACTCCAGAAGTCTTTGGGACCCTGCAAAACCATGTAATACCTCTCTCAAGCGTGCAGGGTAAGAAAGAAGTGTAACACTATCAATCTCTATATAAAAAGAATCGAAGCATCACAACCAATAAAATCAGCATTGGGTACCTCTATGCAATTTCCACAATTATTTTCCACAAAGGATGTATCAGTAATATCATCACAACAAGCAAACTCAACACTAGGTGTGTCCAAACATTCACCACAATGAAAAAAATCAATTTTAGGTGCCTCTACAGGTTTTTCACAAACAATTTTTACAGAAGATATGTCAGTAAATTCATCACAATGAACACAATTAGTTTTAGGCACCTCTACGAATTTCTCACAATCAGCATTTACATGAGATGTATCAAAACATGCTTCACATTCCACAAATTCAACACTAGGTACCTCTCTGAATTTTTCACAATCAAATTCTGTAAAAGATGTATCCATAAGTGTATCACAAACAATAAAATCAGTTTGAGGTACCTCCATTGATTTTTCCAAGGACATAAGAGGAATACTTACCTGATCGTGCTGAAGAATACCTGGAGGTTCTACAAGAATAGATGTATCCATAGCTTCCTCCCGGTCAAGTACATGCTCCACTTCAGGTTTAGGGTCTGGTGGACACTCAACTAAAACAGGTGATTCTTGGGTTCTTGCTTCCACCATGTAAGTCCCTACACTTTCTGGCTTGTCCTCTGAATCTTCTAATATATCAGTTAATGGTAGTGGTCCCTGGGGCTCTGTGCAATCCCCTACACCGATAGAATCATCTCCTATGCATGCTTCTTCAGTAGTATCTGCCACAACAATATTAGAAAAATTAGGACCATCAATAACACTATCATCACAAAATAAAAGATGAGAAGGATCCGTTAAAGCTTCAGTTTCGAATTCAAGGCTGTCATATGCTTTTCCATCCATCTCCTCCAATGCCTCTGTCTCTACTGCATCTTCAACCTCATCTGAGCTAAAATCCCCTCCTACTATGTCAAGTGAAACATCATCAACAATAAACTCTGCCTCAACAACTTCATCTGAAATATCCATGCTAATGCTAGGAGGATCCTCTCCATGCCTCTCAGAATTAAAAGTGGCTTGAGAAGGTAATTATCCTGATCCTTGGGCTTGCCTTTGTTCCATTTGATGAACTAATTGTTCAATTTGTCTTCCAATGTTTTGAAGCCTTTGTTGCTTTTGTTGTTGTAAACTTTATTGTTGTATGATTTGTTGAAACAGCTCCTCCAGCCTTTGTTGTTGAGCCTCACTCTCATTAGGATTCTCAAAGCCTCCTTGATTGGTGTGGAACTCCTGTTGGTCTTGAAATGTGGCATAAGGCTGCTGAAGACCATGAGTAGGCTGTGATTTATGAAATTGGAGCTGTTGGGGCTGCTCAAATGGTGGAATGGGCTATTAAATTGCTGAAACTTGGGTTGATAGCAAGGATGATGTTGTTGGAAATTATTATTCTGAAAATTTTGAAGTTGGGGTTGAAATTGTTGATTGAATTGTTGAGATGCTTGAGGGTGAAAATTTTGAGTGTCTTGCTGACAATTCTGACCTTGAAACTGGAAATCTTGATTTGAAAACTGTGAATAATTTAAACCTTGCTGTGAAGGTTGAAATACTTGCTGACCATAATTGAATGGTTGTTGGAAATTTTAGAAATTCTGCTGAAACTGTTGAATTGGTGGCTGATTAAATGGTTGCTGAAAATTCTAAAAATTTTGTTGGAACTGCTGTTCTGGTTGACTCCAAGGTTGGTTTTGCTGAAATTGTTGATTCGGTTGCTGAAAATTCTAATCATGCTGGAATGGATGAAAATTTTGCTGAAAATTTTGGAATTGTTGATAAGGTTGCTGCAAATTCTGACAAGGCTGCTGGAAATTCTAAAAATACTGGTACTCTTCCATGGAACTGCTTGAATGAGTAGAAAAAATTTTCAATTGATTCTCAAACTCTCAAGATAACCACCTGCAGTCCTAGCCAAAAACAAACAAAATGGCAGCAATTGTATACAAAAGATAAAGCAATCAAGAATAGAATCAAATGATATAATTATCAGACACCACTACATTCCCCGGCAACGGCGCAAAATTTGATAACCACGCGTGTCGCACCGCGAGTATCAAATACAATCAAAGTATTGAACTCTTCTAAACTAATGTAGCATAGAGTCACTCGAGTCGTCTCCCAAAGAATGTAGTCGATGCATGATAAACATTAGGATCGTATGTTATTGCTTTTGGAGTTTTTGATATCAAACTGGGGTTTGGATTTGAATGTTAAGGCTACGAAAAGGAATAGCGAAACATGTATGAAATCTAGTTCTAATTAAGGAAAGACGATGCAGGTACGGAAATCTAATTTAACATGACTATAATTGTAGTAAAGAAAGGACAACTTGAAAGAAGCATTCAAGAAATAGGGCATCAATGAAACCTAAACATGGAACAAAACCTATAGCATTAAAGAAATCTAGTCTGATCTAACTTAATTGCATGTAATGAAGACATGAAACTTAAAGCAATGGGAAAAGCACTACAAAATCAAAGTTAAGCAATTAAGAAACATAACAATTGAAAGTAATTGTTCTAAGAGGCATTTAACCAAACACAAGATAGGCATGTTTTAAATGGCTTCAAGTAAGTGCAAATTGAAATGGGAAGATCCATCAATTACAAGCATTTAACAATCAGATACATAACATTCAACAATTAAGAAAAAATCAACAAGCAACAATTAAATTGCAAGGTTGGCTAATGGAAGGAGCTGCTGGATCGAAATTGGATAAGTTGCTGCCGGAATTTAGATGTTGAAACTCTGCTTGGAAATAAATTGCTGTGAAAGAAAAGCTGTGAATTCTACTGGATCTACTAGAAATCTGCTGGAATTGATAAGAAGAACTGCTGTGAAACAGAATTGCTAAGAAGGGAACTACTGGAGTTGAATTATTGTGCACGAAAATGAAGCTGGAAGAAATCTGCTCGGATTTAAAGCTACTGAATCTGATGAAGCTAGACAAAGGAGAACATCTGCTGAAAACGAACTGCTGGAAAGAAATCTACTGCTAACGGCGGTGGATGGATCGTCGCTTCCCTCAACCCGAGAGGACTGCGGTGAAGTCGACTAGGGCTCGAACCCCGAGCCGTAGCTTATGGTCGGCGTCGAGATGGAGATGTGGAGACCGGCCGGCAGCGGTGCGATGATGAGTTGCCGCCGGCGGTGAGGTTGCAAAGGATGGATCGCACGAGAGCTACAGATCTGATCTGTCTCCGGAAGAAGATGGATGCCCTCCCCTTCGATCAATTGGCGTCTTTTATGTGTATCACCTTCGTTTGGCTCCACAGCTGGGTTCGGCTCCTTTTATTCAGCCAGCCCAGCCAGTTGAGTTCGACCCAGCTTAGGTTCGATCAGCCCTTTTGGTTCAATCCAAGTTTAGTGGTTCGGTCAGCCTCAATTAACCCAGTTGAGTTCAGCCCAGCAGTCCGGTTCAGTCAAACCAAGCCAGCTTCAGCTCAGCACTTGCTTCAGCCAAACCAAGCCAGTTGAGTTCAGGGCTCAAAGCATCAGAAGGAAATTAGCAACGGACGGCTGAGATCGATTTGGCTTCATCCAACGGTCGAAACTCTTCAGATCTGAACCAAACTCCACAGATCCCAATCAATGGTCCTGATCTACCAGTTCCTAGCTCGAATTAACCAGATTAGTGGCGGATGGTCCAGATCTTCCCTGTTCTTGAATGGTTGGTCTAGAACATCTTGAGCTTAATCCAACGGTCAGATTACTTCTGATTTAGCTGAAATTTTCAGATCTTGATCTATGGTTATGATTGACTCTATCCTGAACTCGGATTGACCAGAAGTTGACCAATGGCTCAAATCTAACTGTTCTCTGGAATGGACGGCTCTTATTAATCCGATGCTTGATCCCTTTGATCTGGATCCAATGTTGACTCAAGTCTGACCCGATTTCATCTAGGTCTATGATCATTTGAAGCCTACAAAATGATATTCAAATTTAGTGCCAAACAATATCCCAAATATACAAAGATTTGAATTAAAAGCCAAAATAGAGGAAATACATGAAACCTAATACAATTGCAAACTTAAGCATATAAAATGTGGATCAAACATAGATTTTAGAGCCGAAAATAATCAACAAAATGGTGGTTATCACCTAGGTAGTATGTATCATGTTCATATGAATTCTACTCATGCATGCTTTATGATAGATACTATGATTATGTATGCTACGTGATATGTACCATGTATGTAATGCATGCTTACCTTATGTATCATGATCATGGAAGCTTTATGAATTAAGATGATGTTTATGCCTCAAGGCATAATTATGTATGTATGTCATGTCTTATGAATGAAGATGATGAATGAAGATGATGATTATGCCTTCAAGGCATTATGATGTTATGCATGAATTATGAATGATGAAATGATGAGTATGCTTTATGCTATCATGTTTATGTTTTTAAATATGTTATGTATGCTCTATAAATGATGAAGCATGTGAAGCTATTTTACTTTATGAATGGGCTTGTACTGGGCTGAAGTAAGGGTCCAAGGGATGGGCTCCTCATGTAAGCCTCATTGTGGGACTACCGCAGCTGTCCCCGGTTCTGGGAGTACCGCAGTTGTCCAACAGGGATGGGCTCCTCATGAAAGCCTCGGTTCTGGGACTACCGTAGCTGTCCTTACCCTAGTAGGTCGAGATTAGCTATCTTGCATTTACGTAGGGATGCGCACATATGATGTATGTATGTGGTACAAGCCAGGGCCCCCATGATGTGATGATTATATTTAAGTATTTATAAGTATGATTTTCAAATAAGTATCCTTAGATTATATGCATTTGACTCATGCATCCATTCATGTTATGCATCCATGTTATGTATATTTTATGCTCATGTTTATGTCAAGTACCATGCCATGTTAAGTATTTCATATGCTTAGTTTTATGTTAAGAACCATGTCATGTTAAATGTTCCATATGCTTATGTTTCATGTTATGAACCATGCCATGTTAAATGTTACATATTTTTATGTTTATGTCAAGAACCATGCCATGTTAGTATTTCATATGCTTAGGTTTTATATCAAGAACTTCTCTATGATAAGTACGTTATATGTTTTATTTTATGTGACGTATGGTTTTGGTGAGTAGGAAAGGGTCTTACTAAGCCTATGGGCTTATAGTTTTATTTTCTTATACCGCAGATCAAGCAAGAGGATATTAAGGGAAGCAGCAGGAGGGGCAAGAGTGTGTGTGTGGCAGTGACATGACAAAGGAAAAAGAAAAAGATTCTCATATTTATACTTTGTCACATGTCTTATGTTTTACATTGTCTTCTTAAGTTTCATGCTATACTTATGATAGTTATGCCTAAAGAATAACTTACTACTTATGTTGCTTATGGATGATTTATGTGATTTTCATATTATGATGTTACGTATGATGTTAACATGCTAAGTTACCATGTCACTATGTTTAGGAATGATAGTTAAGACATGTCTACATAATTCAAGTGTTAGTTGCATGTATGTATAAAGTTTTAAATTATTCCGCTGCATTACGATGTTTATATGCCTATATGTATGTTGGCGTAACGCCGCCTCTCGCCACACCATAAGGTGTGGGAAAAGGCAGGCGTTACACAAACCGAGTTCTCTTTAAATAGAACTCGGGCTGAAAGCCCTCGCTGGCAGTCGACTGCCCCACTCAGAATTTGACCGTTAACACTCCAACGTTCGAATTCTGCCAGCTCACCAGCTGCTACTAGTCGACTGGTCCCTTACTAGTCATAGGTTTACACTCCCCGAGTACAATTCACTCCGCACTGAACCCCTAGGACTTCCCTTGTACAATCACACAACACTCATACCCTCACGACTCGACTGACTCCTCCTCCGTAGCCTCGACTATTGCCTTCGCGTCCTCTTCATCTTCGGCTCCCGTCCCACGGATGCACGCATGCCTCCAGCTTGCCTCCATTCCATCCTTCATGAATGCCTCGAAGTCCGCACCCATCAGCTCATCGTCCCTGCTCTCCAAGGTCCCTCGGGTGCACACAAGCCTCCAACTTGTCTCTATGTCACCCTTCACCATACTAAAGCCATCCAGTTAAGTCCATATGTGTAACTTGTACATCATGCACACTCAACATACACATATGAGAACACAAGGGAAATCTAACTTAAACCTTTTGCCCAAATATCAAAACACATGGTCACTTGGACCACAGATTGCCTCAACAGGATGCACACGCAAGCCTCCAGCTTGCCTCCATGGCACCCTTCACCGTACTGAGACCGTCCAGTCAAGTCCATATGTATAACCTATACATCCTGCACACTCAACATACACATATGAGAATACAAGGGAAACTAACTTAAACCCTTTGCCCAAACATCAAAACACTTAGTCACTCCGGACCACAGATTGCCTCAACAGAGGGATCTCCGAGCCGAGATGACTAGCTAATTATTTACATCATTGATCCTATACTCCACAAAGGAGTGTACATAATATCTAGATCAAATATAAACAAAAAGCTCAGCTAAAGAGGTGACGTATTCAATTTCCAAAATTAAATACTACCTAGCCACGTCAACCCCGAGGATTAATTAATTTACAAAAATTGCGTAAACATTCACACACATCCAATATTTGTCCATGATAAGTTGGAGTCCAGTGCCTAAAACATAAAGTTAGCCTACGCACATCCACATATCATCCAGCAAAATATAATGTCTGAAAAATGCAAAAAAAAATAAAATTAGTCAATCCTAAACACACAAAACCGGAAACCTCAGCTCTGATACCAATTGTTGGGTATGACTTGGTGGGTTTCCTAAGCGAATACTTGGTCGTTCTTGGAAGACGACTCTATGTCTATGGATTAAAAATTATTCCGAATGGAGACCCGTCTCCTAATGACTATCTCGTCATCGTATCGCTCAGTATGAATTACAACTCGACCAATCACAATGATCGTGCCTTGTAATTCTTCTAACCAAACAACCGTGGAAGAGACGATGAGTGGATCGCCGATTCTTGTGATTATGGTCGGGGTCCAATTAATTAATTATTCACAATGATTCACAATCAAAATAATTAATTAAAACACATTATAAAGACACAAAATAGAACATAAGGAGCTTAGGGTGTGAATATACCTTCCATATTACCTCGCGACCTTCTACCTTATGTCCCTCCCTTCCCGGACGTATGTGGGCAATGAGCTACTGGGAACCGAAGTCACCAAACAAGACCTTAAGCCTCTCTCCTTCCTCTCCTTGCGTCAGCCAAACAAAAACTAGGGTTTTTGTTGCCGCCAGCTAAAGCAATGTGGAAAGCTCCTTCTCCTCACGTCCATGGCCTCCTTCTTCCTCCTACAGCTACTGTCGACCCAAGGAGGAGCCAAGGAGATGACCTGCTCCCTCAACCGACCACCAGAAAGACCTCCCTTGGAGGTTTTTGCCGCCGCCGCCCCTTGCACGGATTGCACCGCCGCCGGCCCTCTTCCTCGCCACCACAGTTGCGTCCGGCCAAGAGGAAGAAGAGAGACTCCTCGCCACCACAGGTGGAGAAGAGAAGAATCCAACTTCTTCACTTATCCCTTACGGCCGGCCAAACCATGCCCTAGGAGAGAGAGAGGGAGAGGATGAGAGGAATAATTTGAGGCTTAATTTACTTGTTTCTTGGTGGTCTCATGGAGTATATATAGGGCTAAGGTAGGGACCATGAGGGGAGTTGGATCTTGGTCCGCTAATGGATCTAAACCCGATCCATTAATTAAGATCCATTCCACGAAAGGATCTTAATTGAACTTTCTCACCAACACCCATATTTTCATATGGGCTCCACATATTATGAGTCGTCCATCCCTCCGTGTTTAGATATCGAATGTCCGTTAATTAATTTAAATTACTATCAATTCAAATTAATTAACTTCTGGATCCTTGATTAGCACTACTCATCCTTATCATCATGTTGGATCAAATCCGCCTGCAGGGTTTAATATGATGAACCTTTTGAGCTCATCAAGGGGGCATCATCATCCCAACTCACCAAGACACGAATTCCGTCAATAATTAATGACACACCATATAATTAATATTATCTCCCAACTTACAGGTCTATCGATCTAACAGAATAGATCTCGCCCATTGGTAAATCAATGAAATAATAATTAATAATATGTGCCCGTTATTATATCAGGATTTAGGGATCGTTCTCCATAATAAAATCTGAGGTCCTATCTAATTATCAAGCAAGTAAAAATTTGATAACCTCTAGTTTTGGTCCTACTCAATGTACTCGAAGCACACTAGTGTAATTCTATGGTCATGACCAACCACACCTAATTAAACTACAACCATCCTGATGGTTTGTCCAATTCCATCTCAGTTGTGAGCCTTTGCTTATACTAGGCAAGGAACTGATAATCATGATCTTCCGTGTGACACCTCACAACATGTTATCTACAATGGCAAGTAAAGGAGTTTTATGCATGTAAACAAGCACCTAGCGTTGTTGTGATTCTCTTTTCAAAATAAAGATGATCTTATATATACAAAGAACAAGTCATTTGGTATACACATCTATCAGCTTGACCATCCCATGGTTCGCTTGTGCCTGAGAAGTTTTCTGGTTTCAACTTCTGCCACCGGATGAGGTATGCTTCTTGCTTTACCCCCCTTTCTGGGACTACAGATGTAACCGAAAGATCTTCGGTCACAACTAGTGCCACTAGATTCTCCACCGGCGGGGTAATGGAAGCGACCTGCTGGTTAGCCATCATGGTGGCAATAACTTACAGTTATTCTGCTAATTGCCTTTGTACCTGAGCCACCACCTCTAAAAGATTTGTTGGTGGTACACACTCTGCTGTCTCTTGCCCTCTAGGAGCTTGCTCCTCATTTTGGGCCTTCCTGGGATGCTCCCTTGCCATTCTCTTACTACTATAATGAGAACAAGGACATTACTTCAATCACTATCATCATACTCATATCATCATACTCATAATAGCATATACTAATCATGCACACAATAGTATATGTTAAGACTAACAGTCAAATAAAGACATGTATATAAAAACTAAATGTTGGATAGCTAGGCAAGTTTTTTAAGTGACTACCTGATCATCCATGAGAGACCTCTCTGTTGGTGCAGACAGCACCCAAATCGAACCTGTGTTTTGATAATGGCAAAGGGTTCAAAAGTTAAGATATAATGTTGATCTAACATATTTACTAAGTGTACAGGAAAAGAAGCCCTAGGTACAATAGGCACGAAGTCCTAGTCGAGGATGGGCACGAAGCCCTGGCAAGGAGCTGGGCACCGAAGACCTGTTCGGAAGGTGGGCATGAAGTCCTGGTCGAGGACTGGGCACGAAGCCCTGGCAAGGAGCTGGGCACCGAAGACCTGCTCGGAAGGTGAGCACGAAGACCTGGTCAGGTGCATCGGGCAAAAGTCCAACCGGAGGAGCCGGTTGGCAAAAGGTAAACTCTCATGAGAGGAGTAGGTGAGGACGAGTTCCCCGTCGAGGGAACAGTAGGCGTCGGCTCGACATAAGGCTCCATTCTGGAGACCCAAAGTCAGAACCAAGACAGCTACGGCTGTAAAATGCACTAACATGCTTGCTTTGTTTTGTTTGGTACTAACCCTGGATGCAAGACCGAAGGAACGAGTCTCTGCAGCTCAGAACGCTCCAAAGGAGAGGAGCATCAGCTGGGTTGGGCGCCCGGGAGGTCCCGGGCGCCCTAAGTCAAAGCCAAACAAAGAGTAGCAAAGAAAACGCTTCAGAAGCCTATGCTCCTGGGCACCCCTTGCTCCCGGGTGCCCCGTGCTCCCGGGCGCCCCGGATGCCTCAGGCGCCCCGGGCTCAAGCCAACGAAGCGGATAGAGTCAAGCCAGCGAGAAGCCAGCGGACCGAGTCAACCCGGGCGCCCCCTGCGTCCCGGGCGCCCCCAGTCAACTCTCAACCCTATTCAAGTGGGATAAGGGCTGACCGAGACTTGTCCGGATAGACTGGCACGTGGGGGGGGGGCGCCCCCAACGTTTAGGGTGTTAGTGATATGAGAGAAGTGTCCTAAGGCAATCGCCTTATGATTGTAATCATTTATTCTAATAAATGAATATTCACTATGTAACGTCCGCTTTTTTTTTCCTAAAGCGGCGTTACGCTAACATACTTAAGGCATGTAACATCATACTGCAGCGGAATAACTTAAGCCTTACATATACATGCCCCTACTACCATCCTTAATATAATGACATGGAACTTAACATATGAACATCATGCTTAACATCATATCGTAACATGCTTAACATCATACCATAAGGTTCATATCATATCATACTGGACATCTTATCATACAGTTCCATAAGTCACTATTCAGGCATATAGGTAGCAAAATAAAGTTCTTAGCATAACGGTTAACACATTCGATTTCATGGGCCAAGTCACCAACACACACATACTTCAGGCCCTCCTGCTGCTTCCTCGTTATCCCCTTGCATGATCTGCGGTATAAGGAAAGAAGACTATAAGCACACAGGCTTAGTAAGACTCTTTCCTACTCACTAAAACATTCGTCATTCCATAATAAGCACATAAACATTATCATATTTACCATACCCTTGACATGGCATGATCATAAACATAAGTGAACATTCGTAGCATAGCATGAGACATGGCATGAACATAATCATACTAACATTCTAAGCATAGCATGAGACATGACATAACATAACATAATAATCTTCCTTAGCATGGCATAAGACATGGTATAAGCTTGAACATAGTAGCATGGCATCTTTCATGGCATAAATCATAAACATAGTAGCATGGCATCTTTCATGGCATAAATCATAAACATAGTAGCATGGCATCTTTCATGGCATAAATCATAAACATACTAGCATGGCATAATACCTATCATAGCATATGAACATCTTCCTAACATAATCATGGCATAGATCATTTGTTCTCATGCATATTTCTTAACATGAAGCGTAAGCATAAAATCTTATCATCATAGCATAATGCATAACATGAATGGAGGCATGAGTGGAATGCATATACATATATGGATGCTTAGTTTAATATCATACTTTTCATGAACATACTTTTCATAAACATACTTTTTCATAATGAATGCATGGGCAATGCATATATATCATCAGGATGCTTAATTCTTAAAAACATACTTTTCATTTCTTAAACATAATCATCATAACATCATTTGGGGTCCCCGGCTTGTACCACATACATACATAATAGCGCGCATCCCTAGCAAGTCCGAGGTCGCGAGCCCCAACCTACTAGGGTAAGGACAGCATCGTCGGTAGTCCCCAAACCGAGGCGTTCTTAAGGTGCCCATCCCTGTTGCCCAGCTCCGGTAGGGCCAGAACCGCGGACAGCTTCGGCAGTCCAAAACCGGGGCGTTCTTAAGGTACCCATCCCTTGGACCCATACTTCGGTCCGGTACAAGCCCATACATAAAGTAAAATACTTTTCATGCTTCATCATTCATAAGACATTCATAGCATACTTATCATATCATAACTTGTTACGGCTCGGCCCGTCTACCGGCCCATTTACCGGTCCTCTCGACCGTCGTACCGTCAACCATCGACCGTGCCGTTTAGCATATTTATGCCTTAAAGACATAAGCATCATCTTTCATTCATCATACTTGTCATTCATCATCATTCATTCATAGCATACTTAACATAGCATAACTTGTTATGGCTTGGCCCGTCTACCGGCCCATTTACCGGTCCTCTCGACCATCGTACCGTCGACCATCGACCGTGCCGTTTAGCATATTTATGCCTTAAAGGCATAAGCATCATCTTTCATTCATCGTACTTGCCATTCATCATTTTCATTCTTAGACATGGTGTTTGTACACATCATTCATAGAGCATGGCATACATTCGTATACATGGCATATCATTCATAACCATGGCATATCATTCATAAACATGGCATATCATGCGTAAACATGGCATATCATTCATAACATGGCATATCATTCATAACCATGGCATATCATTCATAACATAGCATATCATTCATAAACATGGCATATCATTCATAACATAGCATATCATTCATAAACATGACATATCATTCATAAACATAAATCACATCTTACCATAAGGCTATTGGGACCCTTACTTGAAATAAATCTTAACTTTTTCCCTATTAACCCATATTGGCCGAAACTTGTGGAGTCCCAAGGCTATGTGAAAATTCACATAATCACCATCCACCATCCTTATATCATGGCAACACATAAACATATGCTTGAAGTTAAAGACTCAACCCTTAACCCTTGGGTCCTTGGGGTTGGCCGAACCATATGGGCCTCTAGGGTACTCCAAAAATTCCCAAAAAATATACTTAACCTCTACACATAATAAGGGAACATTAAATAACATTATCATGATTTTTAACATATTTATAGACATTTAAATCATGGTGGCCGAAACCCTTGAACTTAAGGTTCTGGGTTTTGCTTCTTTCATGTTGGCCGAAAAATATGGGGCCTCTAGGCTACCCCAAAAATTCACAAAAATTATACATAATGTCTAAACATCATAAGGGAACATTAAATAACATTATCATGATTTTTAACATATTTTAGACATTTAAATCATGGTGGCTGAAACCCTTGAACTTAAGGTTCTGGGTTTTGCTTCTTTCATGTTGGCCAAAACATATGGGGCCTCTAGGGTATCCCAAAAATTCCCAAAAATTATACTTAATGTCTAAACATCGTAAGGGAACATTAAATAACATTATCATGATTTTTAACATATTTTTAGACATTTAAAACATGGTGGCCGAAACCCTTGAACTTAAGGTTCTGGGTTTTGCTTCTTTCATGTTGGTCGAAACATATGGGGCCTCTAGGGTACCCCAAAAATTTCCAAAAATTACACTTAACTTCTAAAAATCATAAGGGAACACTAAACAACATTATCATGATTTTATCATAATTATGGACCTTTAAAACATGCTGGCCGAAACCTTTGAACATAGGAACCTTGATTTTGTTTCTCTTCAACATTAAATCCGAAAACTAACCCATATATCATGCCAAAAATCATGGAAATCATAGGTAACTATTATACCACAGGTGAGGGAGTCTTACCTTAGATTTCTTGATTTTTCGAACCTTGAAAGAGGAGAAGGAAGAGGACTTGGTATCTCTTAACCCCAACTAGTCTTTGTCACCTTGTAGGAACTTTAGATCTTGAGGGATGAAACCTCTTGTGAAGTTTTTTTTTTTTCCCAAGGACTCCTCCCTTTGGTGCTCGGAAAGAATGGGAATGAAGAGGAGAGGTAATGCTATTGATTGAGAGAATAAGTAACTCCCAAAACTCCTCTCATTATAACCCATCAAGGAGGCAATTAATGAGCAATTAAAGAGCCTCTCCATGACCCTTCACCTCCTTTTACCTCTTAACCAACCTCCACTTCAATTACTCATAAGCATTCCTTGCTAGGTGAGTTGGTTAAAGCATTCTTGGTTGTTATAAGAGGTCCAAGGTTAAATCCTTGGCTCATGCACATTTATTTTTATTTTTATTTTCATTCCATTTATTTTATTATTTTATTTTCTTAAATTCTGAAAATCCCCCCTAAAATTATCCATAATTGTACTAATATTCCTAAATAAAATTCTTTTATATTTATATTAATTTTTCCCAATTTATATTAATTTTACCTAATTAATACCCCTTTTCGGAGCCCATTTAAAGCTCATTAGTATTTAGTTTTCTCAATTTAAATGAGAAAACATGGGTTTTCTAGGCCAAAGTTCTCCTTAATATTCCTAAGTCCCTTGGAAAATTATTTAAACATGCTTAATATTTTAAGAAAATATTAAGAGAATTTTCTGGGTCGTTACACACTATTTGAGTATACATGTTTGTGTATTTAATTGAGATCTTAAACTCATTTACTGAATGTCCGTAATACAATTCACAGCATGAGAGAATTTGTGATGAATTCACAACTAGTGATTATCTCTACATATGCAATTGTGAAGTATTGAAATTATCCCTAGTCGATGAATTGATAAATACGGACACTATCAATTCTGTTGAGACTAGCATGGGTTATTCTCTAATCAGCTGATTTTCACTGGCTGGTGACATTGAGATGCCCGGAGATAAACATGAATGCTAGTTAAGGGAACTAGTTCATTGGAGTGACTGGCTGTAAAACTTCATATGGTAGTCTACATATAGATATGTCAGTAAAGTTCTTACTGCAGCTTAATTGCGATGTTCCTTTAACTTGCGGTGTTCAAGTCATCTTGGTCATGGACACTTATACTTTGACATCTTAAGCAAACATCTCCAAGGGGTGTGGACCCAAGATGATTGGGTATAAGCCGAAGTGCCCGAAGATGTTTGAACAGCCTACAAAGGATTCACCACTCCTTGCGAGGAGATGTATACCCGAGGTCTATCATCGGATTGTTACTCGAAGCCTCTGTCCAGAGCAATACATGTTCAGAGTATGAATCTCTTAAATACATGAGAGTAATTAGAATCCGTAGGACGAGAAAACGTTACTTGGGCTAAGTGTGACGTAGTCAGCCTAGTGGGGGCTGACACACATAGATCATGTCCTGAACAAAGTGGGTATAAGATGGTGAAGGGAATGGGGCACGATTCATTATAGCTGCTGAAGGGTTTCAGAATTGTTTCTGAAGTCAACCGTTGATTTTTCGATTAATTGGGGATCATGATGTACTACTAGGTGCCACTCATGATCGTTCTATAAATAATTTATTAATTATAGATGGCCAACATAAATCGATAGCATATTTAGTCACACGCACTACGAGTAATCCGAGGGATTTAAAACTAGTTGAAAATTAGATTTTCCAATCAAGAGAGATTAGGCTTGGTTGAGCCAAACGATAAGTCGAATCTGAATTTTTCAGAGACGTATCAGAAGCGTAAAATGGCTAAGTCTTTTGAAGACATAATAGATGAATTAAATAAGTTTAATTCATTGGGTCGTGGCTTGGATGGGCCGGCCAAAGAGGGTCTCCATCCTCTTTGCTTGGCCGGCCACAACAAAGGGAGAGAACAAAGTTTTTTGGTTCAATTTATAAAATTAACCAAGTATGGTTTGTTTTATAAAATTATGGATGATATAAATTTTTTTTATATAATAAACCAAGGTTTGGTTTATTTTTCATGGAAATTAAAATGAACCATGGATTGGTTTAATTTATAAAATCAATCATGAATTAATTTGCCATGATAAGGAAATTTATTCCATAGGAAAGAAGAGACTTGATTGATTTTTATCATGAATTAAAATATGATTTTAACCATGATATAAAATCAAACTTGGCATGATGGAATAAGTTATTCCATATTTGAGAGGCTTGATGGTTGAGAGGCCACAATATAAAGGACCCAAGGCAAGGCTTGGGTGATAATTGAAGAGATGAAGGCATAGGCTCTCTCCCTCTCTTTCTCTCCTTCTCTTCTCCCTTCTTGCCGTGCGCCAACCAGCCCCAAGAAGGAGCACCAGCCGGCCGCCCCTGCCCTTTCCCTTCCAACCACCACCTGCTACCGGAGAAGGAAGCTCCGGCCATCTCTTGGCCAGAAGAAGGTGATGCTAGAATTAGAGTTTGCCGCAAGGATCTTTTTGCCGCAAGCCTCTTCTTTTGCTTCGCCGGAATTTTGATTCCGGCCATCCTTTTGTGGTTAGTCTTCCGACTTCTCTCTTGGTTTTTCTTGTCGCGTTCTCGTAGAATCAAGTAGTTCTCGAGAACACGAAACTCGTGGCTTTGCGAGGTCATCCCGAAGATACTCGGCGTGGACGCGAATAGAGGCGGAGCTTCCAAGGGACGCTTACGGTTGGATCTCGTCCCTTCCTTCGAGTTATGCGAGGTAATACGTAAATTAGTTTATGTTTCTGCAAAATTTCAAATATATGATCATGTCTACATAAGATAAACTTGTATGCATAGATGTGTGGTTAAATGATTTAGAGAATTATTTATGCTAAACCTTCCGCTGCACGTAATTAATTTTGAAATTACGAACCCACATCCATGTCAACATGCACCCAGTCCCAACACAGGGTGCCCCACGAGGCTATAAATAGCCCCTCGACCCCAAGGCTTCTCACAACAATCCTTCCAACGCTTCTACGCTCTTCAACTCAAACGCGCTGCTCCAGAAACCTTCCATTTCGAGATTCCAAGTGTCAACGACGACCCTCCGCACCGAAGTACGATCCATACCGGGCGTTGATCACGAAGAGTAAAACTGTTATATTTACTGCAATTTGCTTATACAATTCTTGTAAACCTTTTGCGCTCATATAGAATTACCCGCAGTAAACGGTCAACGACCGTGGGCCTTGGAGTAGGAGCCGACTGCGACTCCGAACCAAGTAAAACCGCTCGAGTCTTTGTGTTGTGTTTTATTTTTTCCACTGCGTATTTGCTCATTTGTCAATCCGAAACGATTTACAATATTCACCCCCCCCTCTATCGTATTCTCTCGATCCAATAAGTGGTATCAGAGCGGGGAAGCTCAAATCTGGTGCAACCACCAATTTGAAATTTTTTTCGGATTTCTTTTTAAATTAATTTTGAATTTTCATCGTTAATCGAGGTTGGTGCAACACCCCTCGATAAATATTTTTTTCTTCCCGCACTACTAATCCAAGACCAAGTCTTGGGATATTTCTTTCTTTTTACTCTTATTTTCAGATAAATTCTTAAATGACCATGCAAGAATGCTTCAGTACCGCAAGACCGCCGCTCTTCAGTGGGGAGGACTTCTCCTACTGGAAGAGCAGAATGGAGGTCCACTTGAAGACTCAGGTGGACATGTGGATAATCATCCAGTCAGGACTGGAAATACCAAGGAATGCTGACGGAGTACAACAATCTTTCAATGAATGGGATGCTGCACTCAAAAAGAAAATTGAAGCCGATGCCAAAGCGACCCAAACACTCCAATGCGGCCTAGCCAAAGAGGAGCTGAACCGGGTGGGTCCATTCAACAGCACCAAAGAACTCTGGGGTAAGCTGATCGAACTACACGAAGGAACCTTCGACACCCAAATCAGCAAGAGGGACCTTCTGCTGAACAAGTTGTATACCATCAAGATGAATGACGGTGAATCAGCTGCTCAGCTCCACGCTAGAATTCAGGAGCTGATGAACAGTCTACACACCATCGGTCACAAGGTAGAAAACTGTGACCTAATAAGGTAAGCCCTTAACGCTTTCCCATGAAACACCTTGTGGGTATCTATGGTAGATGCGTACAAAGTTTCAAGGGATCTTTCAAAAAATAAGTTAGATGAACTATTTTCTGAATTAGAATTGCATGAGCAGACTAACTACAATCTGGCCGAGAAAGGCATTACCTTTGTTGCAGGTAAAGCTAGAAAGACAACCAAGAAGAAACTTCAACCTGCACCCAAGTCTGATTCAGACTCAGACTCAGATGACAACGAAGGAGATCGACCCAAGCTGGTCCGGCTTGCCCGGAACTACTACAAGGAATTGAAGAATCAATCCAACAGAAGAAAAGCCAGCCGAAAGAAGGACGATCCAACTGAACCAATGAAGAACAAATCAAGTGTGACTTGTTTCGAATGCAACAAAAAGGGTAATTTCAAATCGGAATGCCCTAACCTAAAGGAAGCCAAGAAAGCAAGAAGAAAGAAGGCTCTTCAAGCAACATGGGACGAGTCTTCCTTCGAAGAAGAAGAAGAGACCCCACAGTCGAACCTGCTTGCACTAACCGCCTCAGGAGAAATCGAGACCGAGTCAGAATCGGAGCCGGACGACGGCAAACTCACGTTTTCAGAGGATGGCAGAATCACTATAAATGGTTTTTCTAGAAGTCAATTAAATGAATTAATTACATATCTTTCTCGAGACTTGACAAAAGCTAAACTCCGAGTCGAATCTCTCCGACAGGAAGTAAAACTCTTAAAAGAGGGAGCTGACTCGGGATCCTTAACTGAGAAGGTTCAAGAAGGAACCTCTACTCAAGTTGAAAAACTTGAGAAAGAAAACTCCTCCTTGAAAACTCAAGTCAAGGACCTCAGAACAGCATTAGAACGGTTCACTTCTGGTTCCTAGGGTCTAGACATGATTCTTGGAAAACAGAAGTCGATTCTAAATCGATCCAGATTAGGCTATAGAACCAAATCTAGACAAAGATCCTACTATGCTGTACTGAATCAGTCCAGACCTAAAATTTAGGCATGGGTACCCAAACTATGCCTGAACAAACAAACTGTATCAATCAGTATTGGATCCCCAAGGACAAGATTCACATCTTGCCGAACCATTATCGTGGCTTTAGTCCAGGGGGAGCCAAATTAAAAACAATATTTATAGTTAGATAAACTTTAATTCTTGTTTTCAAATTGCATGATTGCTTGTTTATTTAATTTCTGCAATTTATTATGCTTAGACTTAGGAATGGTTAGTTTATGGACTGAACCAACTTAACTAAAATTTGAACAACATAGTATTGGGTGGCGGTGAGATGATAGTACGTTAGGGAAGCCAAATCTAATAAGGTCAAGTATACTCTACTTGGTCTCTTTAGACTGGTGAAACTAGCCGAAGCTACTGATCCAAGACTCGAGCTAGTTAGACCAGAATTTTTCAAAAAATAATTTTGAAAATGAAATTTCATTAAAAGGCTTTGTCAAGGAAAGGGTTGATGATCCAATAAGGCTACGGCCAAAGAAGGCCTAGTGCCTCGCCAAGACCTGGAAGCCAATTTTTGAAATTCAAATTCAAATTATTCTTTGTAAAATTCGAATCTAACACAAATTTTTAGTTAATTGTAGATTCAAACATTTTTTTAAATCAACTATTTTCAAAATTAATTCAATTTTTTTAATAAATCATAATTTTTCAAACTAATTCTATCTACCAAAACCTGTCTCACAAAAAACCCATAAGGCAAACGTGATTGATAACCCTAGATTGGGTGAGACGGTAAAATTTAACTTAATCGAAATTCATTTAATACCTGCATTGTTGTTTAAATACAATCATTAAATCCTATAGTTTGGAACGGCATTGACCTAATACTAGTTAAACCATGGTCAAAGTAGTCAAACCATAGTCAAAGCAGTCAAACCATAGTCAAAGCAGTCAAATCATGGTCAAAGTAGTCATACCATGGTCAAAATAATTAAGCCATGGTCAAATGGTCAACAAGACAATAAAGTTGTCAATTCACACCTAACCCGGGCGCCCGTGACTCCTCGGGTGCCCCGCACAACACTTTCACTTCTCTCAAGGCACAAAACCTGCCATTATCACTTAACCAGGGCGCCCCCAGTACCGGTCAAAGGCAGCAATGCTGCCATCCAAGTCTGACCGGGCGCCAGGCCATCGCGGGTGCCCCCGACCAGCATTAGGACACTGCCAAAGGCAGAAGACCCTGTCTCGGGCACCCGGGAGCTCCCGGGCGCCCTAGCCAAAATGCCTATATAAGGCACCCGAATCTCCTCATCTTGCCACACCCAAATCCTTTCTTCTCTCTAACTCTTTTCCTTCCAAGGCAACCAAGTGACCTTCTTGCTCCTTCAACCTCGACCATGCCTCCCTGAACGGCTACTCGGTATAATTTTTTCCTTTTTTCTTACGCATTTAAAATTATTTTTCGTAAATTCCTTCCTTTAAATGCATGTTTCTTATCTTAGAAAACGCTGAGCAAACCAATCAGACCCCGGTACCGAACTTAGTCCCGATCCTAGGTTCCCAACCTTAGAACTTTGCAATAGATTTGCTCGAACAACATATAAACCCATAAAGACAAGTTACCTAAATAGGCAATTCTTCACTCAATCATGTCCCTTGGCCATGAATGTTATCAACTTTTACCAATTAGACAACCTTGTATTTTGCACTCATCCATTTAACACATCCTTATGTGTAGAATTCTATAACAACATAATTAGACAGGATGGTCTTATGTTCGTCACCACCGTTCAAGGGATACCCTTGATAATCACACCTTCGTTGCTCAACCGATTTCTTGGAATACGACTCTCACAGTCCACGTTTTGATGTTACCCTCCTAGGGATCCTCCCTTTGATGCTCCCTACTCTCACATTACCCTAGATACTCTACACTCCTACTTCTATAGGCATGCTAGAAACCCCTTGACCAGACGATTTCAGTCTGTTGACCTTCAGGTACAGGACTATGCTCTATATAGAGTTCTAGTCCGCTGCATTCTGCCTTTATCCACTAGAGACGTCGCTACCATGAGACCATTTCACACCTTCCTCCTATATGCATTGATCCATCATCTTGATATTGACATTGTACTCAACATGTTCCATACGATTCTACATGCGTCCAGTGTTACCACTCAGGGACGGGTATGCACCCCCTATTGCCACATCATCACTTCCATTCTTCATCATCACGGACGTAACATCACCGAAGGTGAGATGGCCGCGATGGCTGACTTCGATGAAATAGGTTTTAGGAACTTTTCCATAGCTGGTGTAGAGGTATCGGGTACCGGGGTTTTGTCGTGGAGGAGTCAGAGAGCCGGACCCCAGATCGACTCGGATGAGGACGTTGAGGTCGATGTAGCAGATCTGGCAGCTGAGGTTCGAGAGCACATAGACGAGCCCCCTCCACCGACACTCTACGAGAGAGTGACGCGACTTGAGACACAGACCCAAAGCCTCCGGGAGGAAGTGGAGGCAAATCATGCTGAAGAAATGGAAGTAAATCAGGCCTATTACACTGAGTACATGAGTGCCCGCAGAGCCAATAGGGAGACTAGCGACGCACGATATCATGAGATGATGTCGCTATTTCGATCCTGGCAGCCAGGCTCTTCTGATCATCCCGGTCCCTCCTCCTAGATTTGATTGGCATTGTACTAGTGACTGTTTGACTGTCCCTACTCAGTAGGGTTGACTTGTGTGTTAGTGAGAGCCCTAGAGCCAATCATATGATGATTACTTTTTGGACTCATTGTATCATATTCTTGTATATATATTTCTTATATATAAAGGCATTTCTTATGGTTATTGTACTTATGTGTATTTGTGCCAAATAACTTAGTATAATAACGTCCTTGAGTAGAAGGTTCTTATCTATATCAATCGATTAGTTGAATCGATAGTGAGATGATATAGAGAATACTACTTTTAATTAATCCTAGTCAAGTATTAACATTCAAGGACAATGTTAATGCATAGAGACTAGCATGTAGGTCAACATGATGACTTGATCTCACAAGTCATGGATATGAGATATCAAGTTGACACATGGGTATACATTAGGGAATGTATACTGAATGGCCCGCCATGAGAAAGTATCATGGATCTTTATATGAGTGTCATATACTTTCTCATGTGACTATTAGTATGACTATTAGTCCTTAGACCTGAAGTCACCATAGTTCCCTACATAAGGAGTTATGTACTTTGGTTTCGTCAAATGTCACCCGTAACTGGGTGGACTATAAAGGCGATTACTGGGTATGTAACAAATTATGCGGAGGGATGTGAGTGATGTAGATGGGATCTATCCCTCCTATATGACGGGAGAGATATCATAGTCTTGATAGAGTGAGATCACTAAGTGCATGGCCATGCCCAAATAAGGCAATATGAGATATTGAGCTTATTTGATTATAGTGAGTCTACTTGGAGTTCAAGACACATAGATTGATTGGAGGATGACACGGTCTATGCTTCATAGAAGATCAATCTAGATATCGAGGATAGAAGGACGTTGTCACATATTGTGATGGTCACAATTATTAGTCACAATGGTGATGTTGGATCTCGACATTCTTGTAACTTGGGTAGCAATGATGTGTTGCTAGATACCTCTCATTGCTTATGTCCTTAAATAGGTTTAAGGGCATTGCCAACGTTACAAGAACCTATAGGGTCACACACATAGAGCAATAGATGGAGAATAAGTCCATATGATGGACCGAGAGTAATGAAGTCAAAGTTTGACTTTGGCTAAATATGGAAAGTCCATAAAAGGCAAGTTTGACTTGACTCAAATTAGACAACTTGAGTTGGACTCGAGTTTGATCCAAGTGTTGGATGAATCTAATCATGGGAGAATAATGAAGTCAAAGTTTGACTTTGGCTAAATATGGAAAGTCCATAAAAGGCAAGTTTGACTTGACTCAAATTAGACAACTTGAGTTGGACTCGAGTTTCATCCAAGTGTTGGATGAATCTAATCATGGGAGAATAATGAAGTCAAAGTTTGACTTTGGCTAAATATGGAAAGTCCATAAGAGGCAAGTTTGACTTGACTCAAGTCACATCACCTTGACTTGACCAAGTGATGACTTGGCATCATCATCAAGGCTAAGTAACCTCCCCATTTGAATTTTGAATTCAAATAAGGGGGTTATGGAAGGTGGTGGCCGGCCACTTATACACACAAAATGAGTTTTTCTTGTGTGTGATTGATTTTTCTCCCAATGAGTTTTTGGTTTTGGCTCTACCTCTCCTCTCTTGTGGCCGAGACCCCAAGCAAGTGCTAGCACACTTTTGGGCTCTCCTCTCCACTCTCTTTCTTGTGTGGATACTTCTAGAGGGTTGCTACTTTGCATCCTTGAGATCCGACACCAACCGAGGAGCGAGCGGGAATTGCGGGGCACGCATCGAAGGTAGTTTTTCTCTTCTCTAATAGATCTAGGTTGTAGATCGGTTTTGAAGCATGTAAACGAGCACTCGTAAATTTTTGAAATGGTTTTCTTCGCTCGGATCCTTTCTATTGGGGCTTTCGGGGTTTCCGCGACGCGAAAAAGCGGTTTTCGCGCCTGAAAAACCCTACAGTGGTATCAGAGCCACGAGCGAAGCTTGTGCTCGTTTTGGTTTTTATTTTTTTGTATTAGATACAAAATTTAGATAATTTTATGCTTCTGTAATTTTTCTAAATTTTAGGATTTTTGAGTATTTTTCCTCGTAGAGGCAAAGCGACGAGTGCGAAGCACTTGTAGACTTTGCCACCGAGAAAAACTTCTCCGAAACGGCAAGTTTCGCCCAAATGGATTTTGGGACAGCGGGTAAAGGCACTGTATAATCGCAAGAAGACACTCGTGAAGGTTATTTCATGAGTAGGGGCGCTGCCCCTAAACCCCGCAAGGGGCCTTGTCTCGCGATTACGCCCGAAACCCGCTTACCGGGACCGCCGCGGAGTTGTGACTCGAAAAAATTCTAAAAATCAGTAGAAAAATTATATAAAATCTGTAAAATTACATAATTTTGAATTATGTACAGTGGTGTGATGGTCATGGTCCAAAACCTAATTTTTTAATAAGATTAAAATTGTGTTGTAATTCATAATACGGCCTCCGCGCCGTTTTTGTACATGTGCGTGTTGTATTGTGTTTGCGACCTGCGTGTCGGCTTTTAATATTTTATTTCTGTTGTATTTCATATTTAGACTCGAATGTAACTCGAGTATAAAAATTTGTAATATACAAAAGTGAAGACGACGGAAATTCCGGAGAACTTGGACTCGGGAGAACTAGCCGACAACACCAAGACGGTCAAGAGGAAGCGCTTGGAGAAGCCGCTAGACCTAGGTTGACCATCGGATCCTCTCATTGGCTTGAGAGGGTCTTAGTAGGGCCATGACCAAGTCACTTAAGTTTATTTTATTATTGCTATGCTTGTGATGTATATGATGCATGATAATGTAGAATAGTAAAAATAAACTTAAGTGTATGAGATGCACAAGTAATGTGGGAACCACATTTTGATGTGCACTTAATACACATTTTGGATTAAATTAGATTTCATAAATGCCTAGATGTGATGTACCTCCTCGATTAGATTAGATCTAAAATCGAATCGACTCGTAAACGCCTACCGGGTCCTGATACCCATCACTACCTCGATCATATGCGCTTGTCGATTCTGCCAAAGCAGAGCAACGCATTTAATCTTGGTAGGATGCGGAGGGACAACCTTGGTCCCGCCTATCACGGCTCGGGTTAGATCGAGCTCAATCAGATTGAGTAACTAGTTAACTCAATTGGATCGAGTAAAGCTATAGGCGTATTCCAATAGTTGGAAAGGTAGGACAAGATCGCATTTATCAATAGTCTTGGGCGATTTAGCCAAAGCTAACTCAAGATTATTCATAAATGTTAATTCTTGATCCTATAAACAAGAGTTGCATAGAGATGTAATTGATAAATTAGTTATCTACCGATCATATTAAGTCTTGGGCGATTTAGCCAAAGCTAACTCAAGGCATAGTATGATGTGGATCTTGTCCCACATAAATTATAGTAAATTGGTACGGATCTAGTAGTGTGGTTTGACCACACCAATGACTTGATTCCACCAAAATTCCTATAATTTAGTGGGAGCATCATTTAATTAAAGGCCTAATTAGATGATTACTAGAATATGATATTTATTCTCTGCATTTATCTGTTGTAGATTGCCATGTCTTCAAACGCGAATACTCTCTCTCTGCGATCTGTCCTTGAGAAGGACAAGCTCACTGTAGCTAATTTCCTGGACTGGTACAGGAACTTGAGGATAGTCCTCAAACAGGAACGTAAGCTGTACGTTCTAGAGCAAGCAGTTCCTGAAGCACCACCACCCTCAGCCATCCGTAGCGTTAGAGATGCTCATCAGAAGCATCAAGACGACGCGTTAGACGTGTCGTGCCTAATGCTATGCTGCATGTCCTCTGAGCTTCAGAAGCAACACGAGAACATGAATGCTTACGATATGATTGACCACCTCAAGCAATTATATCAAGGGCAGGCAGGGCATTGGAAGCGGAACTGCAAGGTATATGTAACGCCCGCTTTTTTTTTTCCTAAAGCGGCGTTACGCTAACATACTTAAGGCATGTAACATCATACTGCAGCGGAATAACTTAAACTTTACATGCCCCTACTACCATTTCTAACATAGTGACATGGACACTAGACATATAGACTTCATACATAAACATCATGTCATAACAAGCTTAACATCATATCATGAGGTTCATTTCATATCATGCATAACATCATGTCATAAGTTTCCATAAGTCACTAATCGAGCATATACTTAACAAAAGTAAAGTTCTTAGCATAACGGCAAACGTTTGATTTCATGGGCCAAGTCACTATCACACACATATAATCTTGCCCTCCTGCTGCTTCCTCATGATCCCCTTGCATGATCTGCGGTATAAGGAAAAAGACTATAAGCACACAGGCTTAGTAAGACTCTTTCCTACTCACTAAAATCATTCGTCATTCATTCATAATCATATGGAACATAAGCATCATAAACATTTCTATCATAGCATAAAGCATAAACATAGGCATAAATCTAATTAAACATTCTTATCATGACATAAAGTATAAACATAGGCATAAACATAATTAAACGTTCTAAGCATGGCATCATACATGGCATGAACATAAGCATAAGATGTAAATCAACCATAGGCATACTTTCTAGCATATCAAGCATAGACATCGTAAACATTCTAAGCATGGCATGATACACGGCATAGCATAACTTAATAAACTTTCCTAGCATGGCATGAGACATGGCATAAATATAAACATAAGATATAATCCAACCTATATGGCATAAACATAGGCATACATTCTAGCATATCATAAGAGCATCTTCTTACCATAATCATAACATGGATCATTCATTCTCATACATATCGTTTAACATGGAGCATAAGCATAACACATCATTATCATAACATAATGCATAACATGTATGAATGCATGGGTGGAATGCATATACATATGGATGCTTAACTTTTAAAATCATACTTTTAAAATGCTTAAACATAATCATCATAACATTTGGGGTCCCCGGCTTGTACCACATACATACATCATAGCGCGCATCCCTAGTAAATCCGAGGTAGCGAGCCCCGACCTACTAGGGTAAGGACAGCATAGTCGGTAGTCCCCGAACCGAGGCGTTCTCAAGGAGCCCATCCCTGTTGCACAGCTCCGGTAGTGCCAGAACCGTGGACAGCTCCGGTAGTCCAGAACCGGGGCGTTCTTAAGGTGCCCATCCCTTGGACCCATACTTGGGTCCGGTACAAGCCCATTCATAAAGTAAAATACTTTGCATGCTTCATCATTCATAAGACATTCATATCATACTTATCATGGCATCATTCTTATCATGAACATGATCATAACATACTTATCATGGCATCCTTCTTATCATGAACATAGACATAACATACTTGTCGTGACATCATTCTCATTCTTAGACATGGCATATGTACACATCATTCATAGAGCATGACATACATTCATATTATCCTAAAACATGGCATATCATTCCTAAACATGGCATATCTTGCATAACCATGGCATATCATTCATAAACATGACATATCATTCGTAACATGGCATATCATTCATAAACATGGCATATCATTCGAAAACATGGCCAATCATTCATAACATGGCCTATCATTCATAAACATAAATCACATCTTACCATAGGGCCATCGGGACCCTTACTTGAAATAAATCTTAACTTTTATCCTATTAACCCTTATTGGCCGAAACTTGTGGAGTCCCAAGGCCATGTGAAAATTCACATAATCACCATCCTTCATCCTTATATCATGGCAACAGATAAACATATGCTTGAAGTTAAAGACTCAACCCTAACCCTTGGGTCCTTGGGGTTGGCCGAACCATATGGGCCTCTAGGGTGCTCCAAAAATTCCCAAAATTTATACATAACTTCTAAACATCATAAGGGAACATCAAATAACATTATAATGATTTTTAACATATTTATAGACATTTAAATCATGGTGGCCGAAACCCATAAACATAGGGACCTTGGTTTTGCCCCTTTCATGTTGGCCGAAACCCTAGAGTGTCCTAGGGTACTCCAAAAATTCCCAAAAATTATACCTAACCTCTACACATCATAAGGGAACATAAAATAACATTATCATGATTTTTAACATATTTCTAGACATTTAAAACATAGTGGCCGAAACCCATGAACTTAAGGTTCTGGGTTTTGCTTCTTTCATGTTGGCCGAAACTCTAGGGTCTCCTAGAGTACTCCAAAAATTCCCAAAAATTATACTTAACTTCTAAACATCATAAGGGAAATTAAATAACATTATCATGATTTTTAACATATTTCTATACATTTGAAACATAGTGGCCGAAACCTTTGAACTTATGGTTCTGGGTTTTGCTTCTTTCATGTTCGCCGAAACTCTAGGGTCTCCTAGAGTACTCCAAAAATTCCCAAAAATTATACTTAACTTATAAAAATAATAAGGGAACATTAAATAATATTATCATGATTTTTAACATATTTATAGACATTTAAAACATAGTGGCCGAAACCATTGAACTTAAGGTTTTGGGTTTTGCTTCTTTCATGTTGGCCGAAACTCTAGGGTCTCCTAGAGTACTCCAAAAATTCCCAAAAATTATATCTACTTGATAAACATCATAAGGGAACATTAAACAATATTATCCAGATTTTTAGCATATTTATAGGCTTTTAAATCATGCTGGCCGAAACCCTTGAACATAGGAACCTTGATTTTGTTTCCTTTCAACATTAAATCCGAAAACTAACCCATATATCATGCTAAAAATCATGGAAATCATAGGTAACTATTATACCACAGGTGAGGGAGTCTTACCTTAGATTTCTTGATTTTTTTAACCTTGAAAGAGGAGAAGGAAGAGGACTTGGTATCTCTTGACCACAACTAGACCTTGTCACCTTGTAGGAACTTTAGATCTTGAGAGATGAGACCTCTTGTGAAGTTTTCTTCAAGGAACTCCTCCCTTTGGTGCTCGGCAAGAATGAGGAATGAAGAGGAGAGGAAATGCACTTTGATTGAGAGAAGAAGTAACTCCCAAAACTCCTCTCATTATAACCCATCAAGGAGGCAAATGAAGAGCCTCTCCATGACCCTTCACCTCCTTTTACCTCTTAACCAACCTCCACTTCAATTACTCATAAGAATTCCTTGCTAGGTGAGTTGGTTAAAGCATTCTTGGTTGTACAAGAGGTCCAAGGTTCAATCCTTGGCTCATGCACATTTATTTTTATTTTGATTTTCATTTCATTTATTTTATTACTTTATTTTCTTAAATTCCGAAAATCCCCCCTAAAATTACCCATAATTGTACTAATATTCCTAAATAAAATTCTTTTATATTTATATTAATTTTACCTAATTAATACCCATTTTTGGGCCCATTTAAAGCCCATTAGTACCAAATTCCTCAATTTAGATGGGAACGTTAGGCTAATACTTTCCCATAATCATGTTAATGTGCCCAAATAAATTCATATTTATATTTATACTAATTCTTCCTAAAAATCCACCTATAATCATAGTACTAGGAAGCCCATATAAGGCCTATTAGCACTTGGTTTCCTCAATTTAAATGAGAAAACATGGATTTCCTAGGCCAATGTTCGTATTAATGCCTCTAGGTCCTTCGGAAAATTACCTAGACATGCTCAATATTTTCAGAAAATATTAAGAGAATTTTTCGGATCGTTACAGTATACCTGGAGGATCTTAAGAAGAAGAGAAGCGAGCCTTCTACTTCAGGTATATATGTTATAGAAGTCAACCTTTTTATTTCTACATCATGAGTATTAGATACTGGATGTGCTTCTCACATTTGTACCAATGTGCAGGGGCTAAGAAATAGCAGGGCATTGGCAAAGGGCGAGGTGGACCTACGAGTAGGCAATGGAGCACGAGTTGCTGCTGTTGCTGTAGGAACTTATTTTCTATCTCTGCCCTCTGGGCTTGAACTGGAACTAGATGATTGTTGTTATGTACCTGCACTTACTAAGAACATAATTTCTGTTTCTTGTCTAGACAAGAAAGGCTTCTCATTTATAATTAAGAACAAATGTTGTTCAGTCTATTTAAATGAAATGTTCTATTGTAGTGCAGATCTTATCAACGAACTCTACATTCTAGACTTAGAACGCCCTATCTATAATGTAAGTACCAAGAGGTTGAGATCAAATGAGTTGAACCCAACCTATCTCTGGCACTGTCGCTTAGGCCACATAAATGAGAGTCGCTTGTCCCAGCTCCATAAGGATGGATTGCTGGATTCAATTGATTTTGAATCATATGAGACATGTGAGTCATGCCTTCTAGGCAAGATGACTAAGACTCCCTTTAGTGGACATAGCGAGAGGGCAACAGATTTGTTAGGACTCATACATTCTGATGTATGTGGCCCTTTCAATGTTGCTGCTCGAGGTGGTTATAGATACGTCATCACATTTACTGATGATTTCAGTAGATATGGTTATGTGTACTTGATGACACATAAGTCCGAGTCCTTTGAAAAATTCAAAGAATTCAGAAATGAAGTACAAAACCAACTCGGCATGAGTATTAAAATACTTCGATCAGATCGAGGTGGAGAATACTTGAGCCATGAGTTTCGTGACTATTTAGCTGAGTGTGGGATTCTATCTCAACTCACTCCTCGTGGGACACCACAGTGGAATGGTGTATCCGAAAGGAGGAATCGTACCTTATTAGATATGGTATGATCTATGATGAGTCACGCAGATCTTCCTATATCCTTTTGGGGATATGCTCTAGACACGGCAGCGTTCACACTTAACCGTGTTCCATCAAAGGCGGTCATGAAGACACAATATACGATATGGACTGGGAGGAGTCTCAAGATGTCTTTCATGAGAGTTTGGGGTTGTGAGGCTTACGTTAGACGTCAAGTCTCAAACAAACTGGGACCCAAGTCCGATAAGTGCTATTTCGTGGGATATCCCAAGGAAACTAAGGGATATTACTTCTACATTCCCAGTCAGCACAAAGTGTTTGTTGCTAAGACTGGGGTCTTTCTAGAAAGGGACTTTGTTTCTAGAAAGACTAGTGGGAGTTCGTTAGATCTTGAAGAAGTTCAAGACAACGACCATAGCACTGAGCCCTTGATGGATACTGAACAGGAACCACAAGAAGTTGTGGATGAGATTGTTATACAAGAAGTTGTGGAACAACAACCTGTTCAGATAGACCTACCTCTTCGCAGGTCTGATAGGGTACGTCGTCAGCCTGAGAGATATTCATTTCTCTTGCCTGACCATGATGACGTTATGATCATTAAGAATGAGCCTACCACCTATCAGGAAGCTGTGATGAGCCCAGATTCTGAGAAATGGCTAGAGGCCATGAGATCCGAGATGGATTCCATGTACACCAACCAAGTATGGACTTTGGTTGATCCACCTGAAGGGGTCAAACCCATTGGGTGTAAGTGGGTCTTTAAGAGAAAGACTGACATGGATGGACTTGTACATACCTATAAGGGTAGACTAGTAGCTAAAGGTTTCAAGCAAATTCATGGTATTGACTATGATGAAACTTTTTCTCCAGTCGCGATGTTCAAGTCCATTAGGATCTTGCTTGCTATTGCAGCATACCACGATTATGAGATCTGGCAGATGGACGTCAAAACTGCGTTTCTGAATGGAAACCTCCTCGAGGAAGTGTACATGACACAACCTGAGGGTTTTGTAGATCCACAGCATACTGGCAGAGTATGCAAGCTACATAGGGCCATTTATGGTCTAAAGCAAGCTTCTCGGAGCTGGAATCTTCGATTCGATGATGCGATCAAACAGTTTGGTTTCATCAAGAACGATGATGAACCTTGTGTCTATAAGATGGTTAGTGGGAGCACAGTAGTCTTCCTAGTCTTGTATGTGGATGACATACTACTCATTGGGAACAACATCCCTTTGCTACAGTCTGTGAAGACTTGGTTGGGGACTTGTTTCGCAATGAAGGACTTAGGTGAAGCAGCCTGCATTCTAGGCATAAAGATCTATAGAGATAGATCTAAGAGATTGCTTGGCCTAAGTCAGAGTACATACATTGATACCGTTTTGCAACGGTTTGCCATGCAGAATTCCAAGAAGGGAAATCTGCCAATGTCACATGGCGTGAGTCTTTCGAAGACTCAAGGTCCCTCTTCTAGAGAGGAGAGAGACCGCATGAGCAAGATCCCTTATGCCTCAGCCATAGGATCTATCATGTACGCCATGTTATGTACTCGTCCTGATGTCTCGTATGCTTTGAGCATGACGAGCAGGTACCAGTCAGATCCAGGTGAACGTCACTGGATAGCGGTCAAGAATATCCTTAAGTACTTGAGAAGGACTAAGGAATATTTTTTGATATTTGGAGGCGATGAGCATCTAGTTGTAAAGGGTTACACTGATGCCAGCTTCCAAACCGACCAGGATGATTACAGATCGCAGTCAGGGTTCGTGTTTTGCTTGAATGGCGGAGCTGTGAGCTGGAAGAGTTCGAAGCAGGACACAGTTGCAGATTCTACAACAAAAGCTGAGTATATTGCTGCATCAGAGGCAGCAAAGGAGGCAGTTTGGATCCGCAAGTTCATCACTGAGCTTGGGGTGGTTCCTAGCATATCTGATCCTGTAGAGCTCTATTGTGACAACAATGGAGCTATTGCGCAGGCTAAGGAACCTCGCTCACACCAGCGGACCAAACACATACTACGGCGATTCCATCTCATTCTAGAGATCATCGATCGAGGAGATGTGAAGATTTGCAGAGTACCCACAGAGGCTAACATCGCAGATCCCTTGACCAAGGCTTTGGCACAGATGAAGCATGATGGTCACACTAGGTCATTGGGTATTAGATACTACAGCGATTGGCACTAGTGCAAGTGGGAGATTGTTAGTGAGAGCCCTAGAGCCAATCAAATGATGATTACTTTTTGGACACATTGTATCATATTCTTGTATATATATTTCTTATATATAAAGGCATTTCTTATGGTTATTGTACTTATGTGTATTGGTGCCAAATAACTTAGTATAATAACGTCCTTGAGTAGAAGGTTCTTATCTATATCAATCGATTAGTTGAATCGATAGTGAGATGATATAGAGAACACTACTTTTAATTATTCCTAGTCAAGTATTAACATTCAAGGACAATGTTAATGCATAGAGACTAGCATGTAGGTCAACATGATGACTTGATCTCACAAGTCATGGATATGAGATATCAAGTTGACACATGGGTATACATTAGGGAATGTATACTGAATGGCCCGCCATGAGAAAGTATCATGGATCGTTATATGAGTGTCATATACTTTCTCATGTGACTATTAGTATGACTATTAGTCCTTAGACTTGAAGTCACCATAGTTCCCTACATAAGGAGTTATGTACTTTGGTTTCGTCAAACGTCACCCGTAACTGGGTGGACTATAAAGGCGATTACTGGGTATGTAACAAATTATGCGGAGGGATGTGAGTGATGTAGATGGGATCTATCCCTCCTATATGACGGGAGAGATATCATAGTCTTGATAGAGTGAGATCACTAAGTGCATGGCCATGCCCAAATAAGGCAATATGAGATATTGAGCTTATTTGATTATAGTGAGTCTACTTGGAGTTCAAGACACATAGATTGATTGGAGGATGACACGGTCTATGCTTCATAGAAGATCAATCTAGATATCGAGGATAGAAGGACGTTGTCACATATTGTGATGGTCACAATTATTAGTCACAATGGTGATGTTAGATCTCGACATTCTTGTAACTTGGGTAGCAATGATGTGTTGCTAGATACCTCTCATTGCTTATGTCCTTAAATAGGTTTAAGGGCATTGCCAACGTTACAAGAACCTATAGGGTCACACACATAGAGCAATAGATGGAGAATAAGTCCATATGATGGATCGAGAGTAATGAAGTCAAAGTTTGACTTTGGCTAAATATGGAAAGTCCATAAAAGGCAAGTTTGACTTGACTCAAATTAGACAACTTGAGTTGGACTCGAGTTTGATCCAAGTGTTGGATGAATCTAATCATGGGAGAATAATGAAGTCAAAGTTTGACTTTGGCTAAATATGGAAAGTCCATAAAAGGCAAGTTTGACTTGACTCAAAATAGATAACTTGAGTTGGACTCGAGTTTCATCCAAGTGTTGGATGAATCTAATCATGGGAGAATAATGAAGTCAAAGTTTGACTTTGGCTAAATATGGAAAGTCCATAAGAGGCAAGTTTGACTTGACTCAAGCCACATCACCTTGACTTGACCAAGTGATGACTTGGCATCATCATCAAGGCTAAGTAACCTCCCCATTTGAATTTTGAATTCAAATAAGGGGGTTATGGAAGGTGGTGGCCGGCCACTTATACACACAAAATGAGTTTTTCTTGTGTGTGATTGATTTTTCTCCCAATGAGTTTTTGGTTTTGGCTCTCCCTCTCCTCTCTTGTGGCCGAGACCCCAAGCAAGTGGTAGCACACTTTTGGGCTCTCCTCTCCACTCTCTTGCTTGTGTGGATACTTCTAGAGGGTTGCTACTTTGCGTCCTTGAGATCCGACACCAACCGAGGAGCGAGCGGGAATTGCGGGGCACGCATCGAAGGTAGTTTTTCTCTTCTCTAATAGATCTAGGTTGTAGATCGGTTTTGAAGCATGTAAACGAGCACTCGTAAATTTTTGAAATGGTTTTCTTCGCTCGGATCTTTTCTATTGGGGCTTTCGGGGTTTCCGCGACGCGAAAAAGCGGTTTTCGCGGCCTGAAAAACCCTACATTGTGTCTGATTATGGTGTGACTATCCTGGTCCTCTCCTTTGACCAACGGATTTATGGAGTTGACTATTTGCTTTTTCATGATTATTTGATCTTTATCAGTGATTATGCTTGGTAGAATAGGTTTACTCTAGTTTTCAATTTTTAAATTGCTTTACTTGCTTTTAAAATCTGTTTCTAAAATAATTTTAAAACTGCTTTACTTAATTTCTTAATGAGCTTTTAATTAGTTTGAAAAATCTTTTTACCTTTTTTTTTTAATAATTTTTCGACTTAGTTTTATTTTAAAAACTACACCCTTCAAAACTAGGGCTTTTTCGCAAATGGACTTAGCCTAGGCCCTAACCTAGAACTGCATGCACCTATAGATTTAGAAGCCAGCATCTCACAAGCACCTTAGGGTACTTTTGACTGATAACCTAGAATGGGTTGAGATGCGTAGGTCTTTGCCTTAATTCAAGATGTAGATCAGTGCATCTGCAGTAATTGGGGCACTAAATACAACTTAAACAGTAATCAGGTTATGTGTCAAGTTTAGAAAATCTAACTTGAACAGAACACTTAACTTGACTAACCCTTGCGAAAACTACTATTTATAACAGTTAGTTAGTAGCTAATTGGGTTAGACAGGACCCTACAGAGATAATTTCAATTGATTTGATTCAGTTTACATCTTGAATTGGTTCAGTATAGCACATTATTCTTTTGTTATATCCTTATGCAATTTATTTATTTTAGCTATGCTGCTTTGCTTTTGATATATGGAAAAGGGGGACAGATAAGAAAAAGAGAAGCTTTAAATTTTTTCAAAATTCAAAACTTTATCCTTTCTTATCAAAAAGTTTAAGCTAAGTGTTTTTTTCAAAACTGCATTCAAAGTACTTAAGCTAAATTTTTTTCAAAACTGTTTCAAAAGTACTTGACTTAAATTGTTTTCAAAAGTACTTTACTTAAATTGTTTTCAAAAGTACTTGACTTAAATTGTTTTCAAAAATCTCTAAGTAGATTCTAAGTAGTACTTGACTTAAATTGTTCTAAGTACTTGACTTAACCCAATTTCAAAATTATTTTTAAGTAATTGACCAAACTGCTTACAAAAGTATTTAGAAGTACTTAAACTCAAGCTATATTCAAAACTTTTTCTAAGTATTTATCTTGAATAGAAAAGTTTCTAAAGTTTCTAAAGAGATTGAATTTTTTTGTTAAACTTCAGAAAATGATTCTACTAAGTTTTTGACATAAATTTTTCTAAGTGTAAAGTTTCTAAGTGTCCAAATAAAAAAAAAAAATTTGGACCAAAATTTCTTTTGAAAAATAGCTTCTAAAACTTCTGTTGAAAAATGTTCTAAGTGTTGAAAAATCAATTCCATCTTTAGACTTAGAAATTTTTTCAATCCCCATGAACTTTTGAAAAACCTAGGGGGAGATTCCTTCCAGGGGAGGAAATGAAACTGTTATATCACCTATTATAATTAACTTAACTTTTTGAACTGGGTTGGCATAATTCAAAAAGGGGGAGATTGTTGGTGCAGACAGCACCCAAGTCGAACTTGTGTTTTGATAATGGAAAAGGGTTCAAAAGTTAAGATATAATGTTGATCTAACATATTTACTAAGTGTACAGGAAAAGAAACCCTAGGTAACTAGGCACGAAGTCCTAATCGAGGACTGGGCATGAAGCTCTGGCAAGGAGCTGGGCACCGAAGACCTGCTCGGAAGGTGGGCACAAAGTCCTGGTCGAGGACTGGCACGAAGCCCTGCAAGGAGCTAGGCACCGAAGACCTGCTCGGAAGGTGGGCACGAAAACCTGGTCAGGTGCATCGGGCAAAAGTCTAACCGGAGGAGCCGGTTGGCAAAAGGTAAACTCTCCTGAGAGGAGTAGGTGAGGACGCGTCCCCCTTCGAGGGAACAGTAGGCGTCGGCTCGACCTAGGGCTCCATTATGGAGACCCAAAGTCAGAACCAAGACAGCTACGGCTGTAAAATGCACTAACATGCTTGCTTTATTTTGTTTGGTACTAACGTTGGATGCAGGACCGAAGGAACAAGTCTCTGCAGCTCAGAACGCTCCAAAGGAGAGGAGCAGCAGCTGGGTTGGGCGCCCGGGAGGTCCCGGCGCCCAAAGTCAAAGCCAAACAAAGAGTTAGCAAGAAAATGCTTCGGAAGCATATGCTCCCGGGCGCCCCCTTGCTCCCGGGCGCCCCCGTGCTCCCGGGCGCCCCGTATGCCTCGAGTGCCCCGGGCTCAATCCAACGAAGTGGATAGAGTCAAGCCAGCGTGAAGCCGGTGAACCGAGTCAACCCGGGTGCCTCCTGTGTCCCGGGCGCCCACAGTCAACTCTCAGCCCTATTCAAGTGGGATAAGGGCAGACCGAGACTTGTTTGGATCGACTGACACGTGGGGGGGGGGGGGCGCCCCCAACGTTTAGGGCGCCCAGGAGGCTATAAATAGCCCCTCGACCCCAAGGCTTCTCACAACAATCCTTCCAACGCTTCTACGCTCTTCGACTCAAACGCGCTACTCCAGAAACCTTCCATTTCGAGATTCCAAGCGCCGACGACGACCCTCCGCACCGAAGTACGATCCATATCGGGCGTTGATCACGAAGAGTAAAACTGTTATATTTACTGCAATTTACTTTTACAATTCTTGTAAGCCTTATACGCTCATATAGAATTGCCCGTAGTAAACCATCAACGACCGTGGGCCTTGGAGTAGGAGCCGACCGCGACTCCGAACCAAGTAAAACCGCTCGAGTCTTTGTGTTGTGTTTTGTTTATTCCGTTGCGTATTTGCTCTTTTGTCAATCCGAAACGATTTACGATATTCACCCCCCCTTATCTATCGTATTCTCTCGATCCAACACTCTCCTTATCCACGGATTAAAATATTAATCTGAATGGAGACTTATCTCCCAAACGACCGTCTCGTCGTCGTACTAATTGATTCGAATTACAACTTGGCCAAACATGATGCTCATGTTAGTAGGAGCCCTAGAGCCAATTATGTGATGATTGACTAGGGACTTTTTGTATCATATTCTATCATTAATAAAGATATGTTTGGTTATTATACTTACTTTATTTTTGTGCCAAATAACTAAGTATAATAATGTCTTGTGTAGTAGGTTCTTATCTACATTATATCGATTGGTTGAATTGATAGTGAGATAATATAGAGAACACTACACTAAATTATTCCTAGTCAAGCATTAATATTCAGGGACAATATTAATGCATGGAGACTAGCTGTAGGTCAATTGATGACTTGAGCCACAAGTCATGGATATGTGATATCAAGTTGACACATGGGTATACATTAGAGAATGTGTACTGAATTGACCCGCCATAAGAAAGTTCATAGATTGTCATATGAGTGTCATAAACTTTCTCATGTGACTATTAGGATGAATAGTCCTTAGACCTGAAGTCATTACGGTTCCCTACATAAGGAGTTATGTACTTTGGTATCGTCAAACATCACCCGTAACAGGGTGGACTATAAAGGCTATCACTCGGTATGTAATGAATTATACGGAGGGATGTGAGTGATGTAGATGGGATCTATCCCTCCCATATGACGGAGTGATATCTGTGGCCCCTTGATTGAGTAGGACTACTAAAATGCATGGTCATGCTCAAATGAGTCAATATGAGATATTGAGCTAATTTGTTTGAGTGAGTCTACTCGGGGATCAAGAAACACAAAAATTGATTGAGGATGACACGGTCTATGCCTCATTGGTCAATCTAGATATCAAGGATGGAAGGACAAGGTCATACATTATCATAGTCACGAAGGTTTAGTCGGATCTCGACTTTTCTTGTTATTTGGGTAGCAATGATGCATTGCTAGATGCCGCTCATTGCTTATGTGTCTAAAGCATTTAAGCGCATTGCCAACGTCACGAGAACTTATTGGGTCACACACTAAGGACATGATGCTTCGGGAAATCTGATCGCAAGCCCGAGTTGGGAACTCGGGAGATCTGATCGGGAAATCTGATCGGGAGCCCGAGTTGGGAACTCGGGAGATATGATCAAGAGATCTGATCGGGAGCTCGAGTTGGGAACTCAGGAGACTAGTTCGGGAGCTCGAGAGCTTGGGACAGGAGTTCGGGATACTCGGGTCGGGAGCTCGGGTCAGGAGCTCAGGGACTTGGTCGGGAGCTTGGCGCTCAGCAGACTAGGTTGGGAGCTCGACAGACTGGGTCGGGAGCTCGGCGACTTGCTCGGTAGACTTGGTCGGGAGACCTGGTCGGAAGCCCGAGAGGCCCGGTCAGAATTGCAGGGGAAATTCATTAAAGTGTTTTATGAAGGAAAGAGAAAAGTCTCTCTTCATTGGATGAAGAGAAGGTGAAAAGTCACATGAAAAGATGTGCTCTTTATTGGCTTTAATGAAGGGAAGCCAAAGAGACAAAAGATTCTTCATATTCATTGGATGAGTATAAAAGAAGGTCTAGTCATTTTGAATGACGAGTGAGTGCTTTCCTTTCTTCCCTTCCTCTCTTCTTCCTCTTCTCCCTCTTGGCCGAAACCCCTTTAGGGTTCTTGGTGGTCTTGTGAACTACCTCAAGTTGCTAGCACAACTAAGGTAGTTCATCCCGAAGTTGGAGATCATGTCCGTGTGGATACGAATAGAGGCACAGACACTTGAACATGCAAGAGATCCGGCGCATCTTGGACGAGCGGGATAAGCGAAAGGGCATGCTCCAAAGGCATACACTGTAGATAGATCTATTAAATAGATAAACTTCGTATGAGTTTTTCTTTCGCATCGATCACTCGAGGGATCTTGTTTCCGCTGCGTTTTGTGTTTTGGTGCCGGGAGATCCCAGCAGTTCAAGCCTTGTAACTCGCCTAACCAATTAGTCATGGAAAAGACGACGAGCGAATCACCGATTTTTGTATTTATTATCGGGGCCCAATATAATTAATTATCATTATTAATTAACAAATAATTAACAAGCATGATAATTAATTAACCACATAAAATTATAAGATCAAAGGGCCAAGGAAGAGGTTATACCTTCGCTTTTACCTCGTGATCTTCTATTGTATGACCCGACCACTTCTTGGACATCGAGTGGGCGACATTATTCCAAAAATAAAGTCACCAAAACCCTTCTTTCTCTTCTTTCTTGTGCTGAATAGAAGGAGATGTTCTCCCCTCTTCCTTCTCCCTTTTCCCTTTGACTAGTTGTTGTTTTGTTTGCAAAACCACAGCAACATGCATGCAGTCTAGTTGTTGTTCCGTTTGCAAACTATCCACGCATGGAGAAGAACCAGCCAGCCACAACTGTCCACGCATGGAGAAGCCACTACAATAGTGTGTCTCACGCATGGAAGAAGCTAGCCACTTTTGCCAGCAACAGCGTGTCTCACACATGGAAGAAGCCAGCAATCTCCTCCACAGCTGCGTGTCCATGCATGGAGAAGCCAGCAATCTCCACAGTTGCGTGTCCACGCATGGAGAAGCCAACAACAGCGTGAGGAGACTTGCTATCCACATTTTGCTGTACATAATTGAAGAAGCCGCACAATTGAAGAAGCCATAGGTGCCCACAATTGAAGAAGCTGCAGCTCACAATTGAAGAAACCGTAGCGACTTGCTGTCCACAATTGAAATGACTTGCTATCCACATTGAAGAAGCCACAATGACTTGCTATCCACAATTGAAGCAAACACAACCAGGTCTTTGGGTGGTCGACACCGCACACCCAAAAGAGAGAGGGAGAGAGAGGAGAGAATAGAAAGACTTAGGGTTTTTCTTTTGATGGCTTATGAGGTATTTATAGGCTACAATAGGGACCATAAGGAGGAGTTGGTTCTTGGCCACCTAATGGATCAAAGCCTGATCTATTAATGAAGATTCATTCCACTAAAGGATCTTCATTGAACTACCTCACCATCCCCCATATTTAAATATGGGCTCCACCTATTATGAGCACAATCATCTCCCCGTGTTTAAGATATCGAATGCCCGTTGATTAATTTAAATTATTGATAATTTTAATTAATCAACATCTTACTCCTTGATTAGTACCACTCATCCTTATCATCATGTTGGACCATGTCCACCTGCAGGATTTAACATGATGAACCTTATGAGCTCATCAAGGGGCATCATCATCCTGACTCACTAGGACAATTTCTGTCTATAATCAAAGACACACCATGTAAATAATATTATTTCTCAAATTATTGGGCCTATCGATTTAACAGAATAAATCTCGCCCATTGGTAAATCAAAAAAATAACTATTAAGTACATGTGCTTGTTATTATATCGGGATTCAAAGTATGTACTCCATAATAAACCAAGGTCTGATCCAATTATAAAGTCAGTATAAATTGGATCACCTATATGTCGGTCATACTCAATGCACACAAAGTGCACTAGTGTATTTCTATGGTCAAGACAAACCAACACCAAATTACACTACAACCATCTCGATGGTTTGTCCAACTCCATCTCGGTTGTGAGTCTCTAGTTATACTTTATAAGAAATTGATAACATGATCTTCCGTGTGACACCACACACCATGTTATCTACAGTGTAAAGTATTAGACATTTTGCACATACTAATATAAACATGCAACAGTGATCTTGTGATTCTCTTTCAAAAGGTAGATGTCCATACAGAAAAGGCAAGGCTTTTAGTATACATCCTAACACTAATCATATCCACTTTCTTACTTGGTAGGCTGCAGGATGGATGCTTGTTGTCAGTGTGGTGGAAGGGAGGAAACTTGCTCTGATACCAAACCTATAACGACCCTCCCTGCTCACTCTCGAAGGGACGTCACATCACCTTCTACTTAACCAGGACCAGTCGACTGACTCCTTGGTCAGTCGACTGGTGCTAGTCGACTCCTGGGAAATCACTCGACCAATCTTTCTGTTCGAAAATTTGCCCTGGATCAGTCAACTGGTGGGACTACCAATCGACTGATGTAGTCGACTCAGCCTGAGAATCACTCGACCAATATTTCTGTTCCCTCGATTTCACTGAGGGCAGTTGATTGCAACCTTGAGCAGTTGACTGATACGTCTGGAATTCCTGTTCCAGACTTCGAAAACATTGATCAACATCATGAATAATACATTTCTACTTCAACTACACTGAGATTCTAGAAATCACAATCATAATACTGGACTAGATCATAAACCATCCATAGCAATTTAAACTCATCATCTTTTGCGGTAATAAACACAACTATCGTGAAGCATAATCTTTGCGGAAATCAACTACTATCATGAACTCAAATAACTTATAATGTTCTACTCCTTAGAACACTAGTAAGTCTCATCCCAAAAGATCTCACACCACGATTTCGCCGACACTGACACAAATCTTCCTTCCTTTAGCCTCCTTGCCTTACAATCCATTCATTATCTTTATCTGCAGTCAAAGGATGCAAACTATAAGCAAATTGCTTAGTAAGTAGATACCTACTCTCACAAAATATGCATTCGATAGTAAACATGCTCTTGGTTAAAATGCTTGCTTTTGAACATATGGAACTAGAAATGTCATGCTTAACATGAATATGCTCATGAATACACATGTAACAAATGCTTGCATTTGAAAACTTTGCTTGAAATGAAAAATGTTTATCATGCTTGAAATAAATTCTTGCTTTTAAAAACATTGAAAACTTGTATACTCTTATACTTCTTATACTTTAAAATAGATAAACATCCTCCTTTGGGCCCAACATAGTACCAATGTGTGCATCCCTAATAGGTTTCAGGGTAGCTAGCCACCAAACCCTACTACAGCGTCTCTACTAGGCTCGCCTAGATCTCTATGGGCCTCGGCCCGGTACATGCCACTTAAAAAGTAATATACTTAAACTTGTACTCATGCTTGTATAAAATGCTTAACTTGCACATAGAAGGAAATGTTCCCAAAACTTATTTTATGACACAACAAAACCTTGGTCTTCTACTTATCTCATTTCTTAGTCCCAGAACTCGTCCTAGGGCTTAGAAAGACCTCAGTCTTACTTAGAACTTTTATCGAGCACCTTGCTTGCCCTAACTCCCAAAACTTATTTTGGGGTAAATCAATACCTTGGTCTTGCTAATCTCATGATCACACATACAAAAGAAAATTAGAGTCGAGTTCTACGACAACTAGAAATCATACAAAAACTACTTTTACTACAGGTGAGTGATCTACTTACTTCATTATACTTCTAAACTTACTACACCTACGTAGGATCTAGCATTGTACTCCTCGTCTACTTTCTTCGCACGATCCGAATCTTGGGTGCAAGAAAAGATGAGAAACCCTAGTTCTCCTTTTCTTGTTTTCACAGGGAAGAAGGAGAATGAGAAAACCCTTGGTTTTCTCTTCTTCTATTCCTTTATATACAAAGTTGAAGTTAAAGCAACTTCCATAAAAAGACGCTTACTATCTCTTATCTTATATTGTTTCCGTATCCCAGTGTGATGATTTACCACCACTTAATGGAAACTTTAAACCAATGCTAAACGAGGGGTCTTGGGTTCGAGCTTCAGCTCCGATCCCTTTAAAGAAATTTTTAATTTTATTTTATTTTGAAAAATTCTGGAAAATTTTCAGGCGTTACATCGTGCCCAACCCTGCAGGTCAAGATTTTGTGCCTAGCTTAACTAGGACTTTCCTGGACACTTACTAGAATCATCAGATCACCAATAATACATAACTTTGAACCCTTTGCCAATATCAAAACATGATTTGATATGGTGCTTCTGGCACCAACAGTTACTAATTAAAAATATTTGTTAGAACATTCGTTTCAAAAAACTATGTTCTTTTCAAAAACTAAGTATGGAAGAGAAATTAATTTTTCATAATGCTGAGACATAAAAAAATTCTAAGCATTAAAAAAAACTTAGTTTTGAACCAGCAAGTTAATTTTGAAAATTTTCAAAAAATACTAAGTATTTTGAACTCTTTTTTCTTTTGAACTTTTCTAACCATTTTGAACTTTTCTTTCCACTTTAAACTTTTCTTTTGAAAATCATTTTGAATTTTTCTAACCACTCTAACAACTTTGAACTCTTTTCTTTCTCTCCTTCTTTGCCATATATCAAAATCATGTATGTAAATTAAGGGTATGAAAAGCAACAATGACTAAAGTATTCACAAAAAATAGCTAAGTGTATCAGAGTGAGTTATTTTAAGCAATACAAAAAAAAATCCAAGTCTAGGCTAAGTCTAAGTCATGTTTGGGCACCTTTATTTTAAGTCCAAGCATGAATAAATAAAAAAATGAAAATAATATTAAATATTCAAAAATGAAGTCAATTCCTTTTAGGCACCTGTCTAACCTTTTAGCTACTTGTTGACTATAATAAACAACAATTTTTACTTGGGTTAGTCATGTCAAGTATATTTCATAAATTAGCTCAATTAGCTAGAATACTTGACTTAATTAATTTGAATTGAATTTATAACACCCCCAACTTGTGTTGATGCACTGATTTTGAAGCATCTAAGTCTAGGACAACAACCCTAAGCATCTCAACCTAGTCTAGATTGTCAATCAGGTTAATCCTAATGTGCTTATGAGATGCTGGCTTCTAAGTCTATACGAGCATGCATACTAGAGTTAAGCCTACGCTAAGTCCATGTCGAAGAAAGACGCTAGTTTTGATGGGGGTAGTTTTAAAGTCAAAGTCAAACTAAGTATTGAAAAAAAATACAATAAATTTTGAAAATAAAGTTTTGAAATTGAGATAAAATTTTTGAAACCATTTTTAAAATCAGAATCAGGCATAGACTTTTAAAAGATAGATAAGAGTTTCGACATTCAAATTCAAATCAAAATCAAATATTAGAAATCCTACTCTACTAAGCATATTCAAAGTTGTCTTTCTTAGTGAACTAAACTCAGACTCAGGTAATGGTTTAGTAAAAATAATTACTATGTCAGATTTGGACTCTATATGTTAAAGGACAATTTCAACCTTAGTTACGTGGTCCCTAACAAAGTGATGTTTAACTTCTATATGTTTAGTCCTAGAATGATAGATTGGGTTTTTGGTATGGTTTATAGAACTGATATTATCAATAAAGACCTTAGTTTAGGTATAGTCTAGGTTATAATCCTTCAGGGTATGCATCATCCATAAGAGTTGAGCTACAGATTCCCCTAAGGCAACATACTCTGCTTCAGTTGTAGATAAGGCAACACAATGTTACTTTCTACTGCACCAACTAACTAGACTCTGACCCATCAATTGATAGCTCCCACTTGTACTTTTTCTATCTAGTTTACAACCTGCATAGTCTGAGTCAGAAAATCCTAATAATTCAAAACTCGAAGTCCTAGGGTACCAAATACCTAGATTTAGGGTGCCCTTAATATATCTAAGGATTCATTTAACTGTAGTTAAGTGGGACACCTTAGTACAGGTTTGGTACCTGGCACAAATACCTACTGCAAAAAGGATATCAGGTTTACTAGCAGATATGTAAAGTAAGATCTCTATAGCACTTCTATAATACTTTAAGTCAATTGGCTTACCTTCAGGGTTATTATCTATTTTAGCATTTGTGACCATAGGAGTACTTAGGTCTTTTGAATTTTTCATTTTTAATTTCTTAATCAATTCTTTTACATATTTTGATTGGTGAACATAATTTTTATCCCTAGTTTGTTTAATTTGGAGTCCTAAAAAGAAGGTTAGTTTACCTACTATACTCATTTCAAATTCACTTTCCATAAATTTAATAAATACTTTTAAGAAATTAGTATTAGTTGATCCAATGATTATATCATATACATAAATTTGGGCTATAAAGATGTCTTTTTCTAAGGTCTTGACAAATAGGGTTGAGTCAATTTGGCCTTGGTTAAAATCCATAGAAATTAGGAAAGTGGATAATCTTTCATACCTAGCCCTAGGTGCTTGTTTTAAACCATAAATAGCTTTTCTAAATTTAAATATATGGGTCAGGTAAGGCCTCTTCTATAGTCTTAGGTTCAATCATTGAAATCTGTGTTAGGATGTATACTAAAAGCCTTGCTTTTGGTTAGAATGCATTTACATTTTAAAGAGAATCGCAAAATCACATGGTGTATATTTATATTAGTATATGCACAACATGTCTCATACTTGGCATTGTAGATAATATGGTACATGGTGTTGCACAGAAGATCATGTTATCAAGTACCTTGCAGAAGTATATGAAAGAGTCTCACAACCGAGATGGAGTTGGACAAATCATCAGGATGGTTGTAGTGCAATTAGGTGTGGTTTGTCTTAACCATAGAATTGCACTAGTGCACTTTGTGTGCATTGAGTAGGACCAAAAGAGAGGACATCCAATTTTGTACTGTCTTTATAAATTGGATTAGACCTCGGATATATATTATGGAGTACGATCTCTTAATCATGAAATAATAACGGCCACGTATAATTAATTATTGTTTCTTTGACTTACCAATGGGCGAGATTAATTCTGTTAAATCAATAGGCCCGGTAAATTGGAAATAATATTAATTATATGGTGTGTCATTGATTATTGATGGAATCCATGTCCTGGTGAGTCAGGATGATGATGCCCCCTTGATTAGCTCAAAATGATCGTCATGTCAAATCTTGCAAGTGAACTATGGTCCGATATGATGAAATGGTTGAGTGGTACTAATCAGGGTCAAGAGGATAATTAATTTAATTGTCGATAGTTTAAATTAATTATTGGGCATTTGATATTTTAAACACGGGGAGATGGGTGACTCATAATAGGTGGAGCCCATATGAAAATATGGGGTTGGTGAGGAAGTTCAATGGGATCCTTTAGTGGAATATATCTCCATTAATCGATCGGGTTTGGATCCATTAACGGGCCAAGAATTAACTCCTCCTCATGGTCCCTACCTTAGCCCTATAAATACCCCATGGTATCCTGAAACCAAAGGATAATTAATCCAAAATTTCATCCAACACAAGAGAACCATGGTTTTGGGTTTTTTCTCTCCTCTCATCCTATCTCTCCTATGGTTGTGGGCGCCGGCGAAGAGGGAGCATGAAGGAGGTGGCAAGGAAATGGGAAGGGAGAAGATCTTCACATCTTCTCTATCACTATATCACTTGGCTTTCTTCTCCTCTATGTTGGCGACAACAAGGTGGAGAGGGATAGAGTGGTCATCGGCGGCAACAAGGGATTCTTGTTGGCCGGCGGTAGGGAGAGAAGAGGAGGCCGACTGCTTTGGTTTGTAGGAAGGATTTGATTCTTCCTCTTCTTCTTCCTTCTTCTACACCTCTTCCTTCTTAGCTTGCACAAGCTAGGAGCAAGAAGTGGAGGTGATCGGCGGTGTCATCCATTGGCTTGGAGGTGGCCAGCGGTGGTGAAGAGGAGCCATTGTTGAGGTGATGTATTGGTGAAGAAGAGAACTTTCCTTCTCTTCTTCTACTTCTTCTTCATCTTCCCTTCTTCTTCCCGGTGGCCGGAGCATGATAGGAGGGAGGAGGTGCTTCTTGTTGGCCGACTTTGTTATTAAAAGCAATAGAATATCCATCCTTTGTTAATCTAGAAACTGAAACCAAGTTCTTTCTAAAAGAGGGTTCATATATGCAATTTCTCAAAACCAAAACTTCATTCGTATCAAACGATAAATAAATGTCTCCCACTGCAACAACCGCCACCTCTGTAGCATTGCCCATGTAGACGATGATTTCCCCATCAGCTAGTCGTTGGGTTTCCTGGAACCCCTGCAATGAGTTGCAGACATGATCAGTGGCTCTCGTATCTACGCACCAGGTACTGGTAGATAACACCGCTAAACATGTTTCAACGACTAAACATGAAGAAATACCTTTGTCTTGATGACGGGGATAGTTCGCCTTCCAATGTCCAGCTTGCTTACACGTGAAGCACTTGCCTCTCGGCTTCTTCAAGCCAGTCCATGGTCCCTGCGATCCAGCTGCCTCCTTGGACCCACCTTGTTTCTTCTTCTTCTTGTCTTTCGGCACAGAAGTAGAAACCCTCTGAGTAACCAAAGCCTGAGAACTCTGACGAAAAAGCCCCTCTCCCGCTTGGAGTTCTGCCAGCAGTTCCCCCAACGTATGTGCACATTTGTGTTGGTGCAAGTTGCATCAATGATGTTCTCCTTTGAGTGTTTTAATGTTTGACAATACACTTAAGTCAGTGATACAATGAACAGACAAAGGGGAGCAAAGGAGAAGTAAACTTAGCTGAAGAAAAGCACCTAGCGAAGGGCTGCTAGGCATCGAAACCCTAAGACCTAGCGAAGGGCTGTAGGCACCTAGCGAAGGGCTGCTAGGCATTGAAACCATAAGACCTAGCGAAGGGCTGCTAGGCACCTAGAGAAGGGCTGCTAGGCATCATACCCTAAGACCTGGCGAAGGGCTACTAGGCACCTAGCGAAGGGTTGCTAGGCATAGAAGACCTAGCGAAGGGCTGCTAGGCACCTAGCGAAGGGCTGCTAGGCATAGAAGACCTAGCGAAGGGATGCTAGGCACCTGGCGAAGGACTGCTAGGGAATGAAGTCTGGCGAAGGACTGCTAGGCACCTAGCAAAGGACTGCTAGGGAATGAAGTCTTGGTCCAAGGGACTGAGTAACTTAGCTGAGCGATGAGTAAGGATAGGAGTAGAGACGGGTCAGGGTTTGGGCATCTCGAGATCCGGAGTAATCGGAAGCTTAGTAAAAGTCCACTCGAAGGGCTGGGTGGCAAACGTCTCCTGAAAGGAGTAGGTGAAGGGCGAGTTCTCGGGGATGGGAACTTGTGCCGGTTCGACCTAGGGTTTCGTGGAAATCCGAAGTCCGAACCAAGTCCTTAAGGCTAATATTGTATGTACATTTGCTTTATGTTTGTGTATCTTGCAGGTACAAGAACCGGAGATAAAGTAGGTAACCAGGCAAAAAAGTGTGCTGCCAGCCTTGAAGTAGGGCGCCCCCAGCAGTGGGGGCGCCCCCATACAACCAGGGCGCCCCCAACAGTGGGGGCGCCCCCAGACAAAGCTAAAAAGTGGCAGTTTGGTGTGTTTGCAGAATAGGTGTGAAGCGGGGTGCCTGGAGCGTCCGGGGGGCCCGGATTAAAAGCAGTGTTTGCTGTTTCATGTCAGAAACACAGATAAACCTTTATGAGGGTGCCCGGGAGGTCCGGGGCACCCTGGTCAAAGGTTTTATCAGCTGCGGTGAGGTCGGCGTAGGGATAAGGTTTGACCGGGTTTTTCGGGTCGCCCCCAGCGTCCAGGGCGCCCGTTGGAAGCCTATAAAAGGGCTTCGACCCCTTTGCTTCAAAAACAACTGCCAAGTGCCATTCCGATCACTCTGACTGACGACAACGCGCTAAAGACGAGGCTCTATGACTGGGAGGCTCCAGGAGGAAGTGCGCGACACTTCGGAGGTCCAGATCGGCCAAGTTTCAGATCTTGTTTGTTCGGTTTGATTTTATTGTTCCACATTTAATTTATTTATCTTGTGATTGTAATCTTGCACTGTAAGTCGGGTTTCTCCGTCTCCGGAAAGTCCGGGAAGGAGACCAATTTCTGAGATTCTTTTGACTCAGACTCCCCCTAAATTTGACACATCCTAGGAGTTCATGAAGATCATGAAGTGAACCTTTCCTCTGTGTCTTTAGGGTTTATCAATGTCAAAGAGACAGATAAATTTTTGAACATATAATTTTTACAACATAAACCTTTTTCGAAAAACACAAGTGATAATGATTTAAAGCTCAGTTTTCGAAAAGCATTAAAAAAAATGAATAGCACTCCCCTGTATCCGATACCATTTGACTCTATCTAAGTGCCTTAGGAGCTTTAGTGTTGTCCTAAGAGGCTTGTGTCTAATTGCGTGAGTCAAACAATTTTTGAAAAAAATATAATTTTTGAAAGCATATACTGTATTGGCAATCAACAAGCATGAAATCCATACAAACATTATTATATTGAACCACTATTTTGAAAATATATTTTTAGGAAAATATTCTAACAATTTTGGAAAACAATTTTGGAAAATATTTTTCAATTCATTAGTCCTTAACATCTCACCCTTTTTAGATGTATCAATACAACAAGCATGGTTGCCTTCTAGGTGTATTGTGAGATGCTTGAATCATTTTTCTTAACTTATTATTAACTCTAAGATTTAATTGAAGCTTGTGTTAGATTTGAATTTGACACGAAGTAACTTGAATTTGAATTTCAAAAATTGGCTTCCTGGTCTTGACGAGGCACTAGGCCTTCTTTGGCCGTAGCCTTATTGGATCATCAACCCTTTCCTTGACAAAGCCTTTTAATGAAATTTCATTTTCAAAATTACTTTTTGAAAAATTCTGGTCTAACTAGTTTGGGTCTTGGATCGGTAGCTTCGGCTAGTTTCACCAGTCTAAAGAGACCAAGTATACTTGATCTTATTAGAGTTGGCTTCCCTAACATACTATTATCTCACCGCCACCCAATACTAGGTTGATCAAGTTTCAATTATTCTTTTTCCTATAGCCGTTCTAATATATGCATAAACTTTAAATATGAATGACATGTCATATATTTAAAAGAAATAGCAAATGCATGACATGGCAATTATGCATAAGTCAAACAAGTCCAAAGCATTTTATTTAAGTTTCTAAAAATGTATCAAATTCCCGATTTGATACATGTCGTGTGAACCCGCGAATATGCCAACCCACTTTGACATATTTAATGTTATTAATTTTAATTGTTATAGTTTGGGTAAAATTTTATTTCAGTTTGAGTTTAAGTTATTTAAGATTTTAGTTGGATTCAGGTTACTTAAGTATTAATTGAAGTTGAATTAATTAGAAATTAATTGATTAAGTTTAAATTGATCAGGAATTAAATTGAATTTAATTGATTCAATTAAATTTATTTGACTTAATTAAAGTTTGAATTAATTAAAATCTAATTGAATTAATTTTAAGTATGAATTAATTCATATTTAATTTATTTGGATTAATCTAAGTTAACTTAATTAAGATTTCATTTGAATTAAGTTAAATTAATTAAGATTTGATTTGAAACAATTTAATTTGAATTTAATTTAATTGGATTTAATTTAATTTTGATTTAATTTTGAATTTAATTTGAATTTAATTTGAATTTTATTAGGATTTGATTTGAATTAATTTGAATTTAATTAGGATTTAATTTGAATTAATTTGAATTTAAACAGGATTTAATTTGAATTTAATTAAGATTTAATTAATTTGAATTTAAATAATTAAGATTTAATTCGAATTTGAATAATTAAGATTTAATTCGAATCGAATTCGAATAATTAAGATTTAACTCGAATTTGAATAATAAGATTTAATTCGAATATGAATAATTAAGATTTAATTAATTTTTAATTTGAATAATTAAGATTTAATTAATTTGAATTTGAATAATTAAGATTTATTAATTTAAATTTGAATAATTAAGATTTAATTCGAATTTGAATAATTAAGATTAAATTTGAATAATTAAGATTTAATTCGAATTTGAATAATTAAGATTTAATTAATTTTGAATTTGAATAATTAAGATTTAATTAATTTTGAATTTGAATAATTAAGATTTAAATAGAATTTGAATAATTAAGATTTAATTAATTTAAATTTTAATAATTAAGATTTAATGAATTTTGAATTTGAATAATTAAGATTTAATTAATTTAAATTGGAATAATTAAGATTTAATTCGAATTTGAATAATTATGATTTAATTAATTTTGAATTTGAATAATTAATATTTAATTAATTTTGAATTTGAATAATTAATATTTAATTAATTTTGAATTTGAATAATTATGATTTAATTAATTTAAATTTGAATAATTAAAATTTAATTCGAATTTGAATAATTAAGATTTAATTAATTTTGAATTTGAATAATTAAGATTTAATTCGAATTTGAATAATTAAGATTTAATTAATTTATATTTGAATAATTAAGATTTAATTAATTTTGAATTTGAATAATTATGGTTTAATTAATTTAAATTGAATAATTAAGATTTAATTCGAATTTGAATAATTAAGATTTAATTAATTTTGATTTGAATAATTAAGATTTAATTAATTTTGAATTTGAATCATTAAGATTTAATTAATTTAAATTTGAATAATTAAGATTTAATTCGAATTTGAATAATTAAGTTTTAATTAATTTTGAATTTGAATAATTAAGATTTAATTCGTATAATTAAAGTTGAAATGATTAATTAATAATTGTGGATTTAAATTCATCATTTTCATTATTTCGAAGATTTCTTCTTCATCTTTATCTATCTTTTCAAGTTTTTCTAGTAATTTTGATTTATTTGAATTTTTGTAATTTTTATTGACTATGGCCTTTATCTTAGAAAATTCTATCTCCTCTTCAACATTAGATCTTTCAATGTCCTCAACATAGGTGGAGTAATTTGGGCCACTAATTAAGGTTTTGTAATAATCTTCAATATTTTCTATTATTAAGTTATTATCTAGGAGAATTTCATCTTTGAATTTATCCTCAGACATTTCTTTAATATTTTCAAGAAATTCAAAATTAATTTCTAGATTATCCTTAAGATTTTCAGAAATAATTTCTGGATTATCCTTAAGGTTTTCAAATTTGAATTCAGAATTATCCTTAGAATTTTCGAGTTTGAATTCCGAATTATCCTTAGGATTTTCGAGTTTGAATTCCGAATTATCTTTAAGATTTTCAAATTTGAATTCAAATTTATCCTTAGTTTTAATTTTATCTGAATTAAAATTTTCAGAATTAATTTTATCAGAATTAACTTTATCAGAATTAATTTTATCAGAATTAATTTTATTAGAATTAAAATTATCAGAATTAATTTTATCAGAATTAAAATTATCAGAATAAATTTCTGATAATTTATTTTAGAAATTTCTGAATTGATATTCTGAATTAAACAATTAATTTCTGATATTTTAGTCATATTCACATTTTGTAATTTATCATGCAAAATATTAATTTTACTATGTAGTAAATCTAATTTATCAGAAAAATTAACTACTTTATCACAAGGCAGTGCAGGAAATTTAAAGATTTTTGGAACATAAATCTTGCGTACCTTCGCCGGACATTTGTTCTTATAGTGTCCGGATTTTCCGCACTTGAAGCATTGTACGCGATCCTTGTTTTTCCGGACTCCTGGCGCTGGTACCTCCTTTGCCGCCAGTGGTGTAGATCGAGTCTTACGAGTAGGGCACTGATTTTTATAGTGTCCCTGGGCTCTCCCTGCATGTGAAACAAATAATATGCAATTTAAAATTAGACATTAAAAAAAAATTACCTGATCCACCCCTGGGCTCCCCCTCAACTCCTGGCGTCGTTGCTCCATCGACGGTTAGTCCGGTGAAGAGCGGCTCGGCTCTGATACCAATTGAAACTACCTGTGTTTGCGTTTGATTGTTTTATTCCGTTGCATAATTTCTCTAATCCTAAAATCCGAACGCTTTCCGATATTCACCCCCCCTCTATCGGTTCTCTTGATCCAACAAGTGGTATCAGAGGCGGAGAAACCCGACTTACAGTGCAAGATTACAATCACAAGATAAATAAATTAAAAGCGGAATAAAACAATCAAACGCAAACACAGGTAGTTTTACTTGGTTCGGAGCCTAGGTCGACTCCTACTCCAAGGCCCACGGTCGTTGACCGTTTTCTGCGGGCAATTCTATAGGTTCGCAAATCAGTTTACAGTATTGAATTACAAATGTAGCAAAGTAAACTTTTAAAATGAAAACTCTTCTTTTACCGACGTCCGATGTAGGTTGTCTTTTTCGGAGCAGCGGGACGTCATCGGCGCTTGAGTCTCGAGTCGGGAGGTTTCCGGAGTAGAGCGCGAGAGCAAAAGAGCGTAGAAGCGTTGAATGAATTGTTGTTGGAAGCCTCGGGGTCGAGGGCCCTTTTATAGGCCCTGGGGGCGCCCGGAACGTCGGGGCACCCCCCCACGTGTCGGTCGATCCACCTTTAGCTTGGTCAGCGTCTGATCCCTTCAAACTCGGGATTAGACCTTGACCGGGGTGCCCGAGACGCTGGTGGCGCCCGGGTTGACCGGGTCAGAGCTTATCCTTGGCTTCGGTGGCTTCTGGTTCGATGGCATGCACAGGGGGCGCCCGGGAGCATGGGGGCGCCCGGGAGATGAGCTGTCGAAGCCTGCCTTTGTTTTGTGTATTTTGTGTTCACCTTGGGGGCGCCCAGGACACTCCGGGGGCCCTGGTCAGCTGTTGCCTCATTCCTTTGAGGCTCTCTGAGCTGCAGACACTCGTTCCTTCGGTCTTGTATCCAGTGTTAGTCCAAAACACCATAAAACAATAAGATTTAGTTTATACAGCCTTAGTTGTCTTGGTTTTGACTTTGGGTCTCAAAATGGAGCTCTAGGTCGAACCGACGCCTACTGTTCCCTCGACGGGGAACGCGTCCTCACCTACTCCTCTCGGGAGAATGTACCTGATGCCAACCGCTCCTCTGGTTGGACTTTTGCCTGGCGGTCCTTTGCCAGGTCTTGGGTACCGAGCTGTCCTTCGCCCGGTGCCTAGCATTCCTTCGCTAGGGCTTCAGTCCCAAGGTGTCCTTCGCCCGGTGCCTAGCATTCCTTCGCTAGGGCTTCAGTCCCAAGCTGTCCTTCGCCTGGCACCTAGCAGTCCTTCGCTAGGGCTTCAGTACCCTAGCATTCCTTCGCCAGTGCCTAGCAGTCCTTCGCTAGGGCTTTTTACCCTGGCATTCCTTCGCCAGTGCCTAGTAGTCCTTCGCTAGGGCTTTTTACCCTGCACACTAGAATGACATGTTAGATAGCAAGTATGATTTAACTTTTGAGCCCTGTTGCCATTATCAAAACTCAGGTTCGACTTGGGTGCTTTCTGCACCAACAATCTCCCCCTTTTTGATTTATGGCAACCCTGGTTCAAAAAGTTAAGTTTAATCAAGGCATATACAAATTACCTTTTGTTCCCTCCCCCTGGAAGGAATCTCTCCCTAGATTTTTCAAAAATTCATGGGGTTTTCGACACTAAGTTCTAAGTTTAAAGTTTGGATTTTTACATAGAAAATTTTAAAAAAATTATACTTGTAGAGAATTTTTGAGTTCAAATACTTAGTAAATTTTGAAAGATTAAGTTTATTTAGACAACTTTGAAAACATAAGTTTTAAGAAGGATTTTAAAACTTTAGTTTGAGTATCAACAAATTGAAAGTTTTAAGTTTATGGTACTTTAAAAATGTTTTGAAAAACTCTATGTTTTAAAGTACTTCGTGAAGTTAACACAAACCTAAGTACATCTGAAAAGCTTAAGTTTTTCTGAAAAACTTAAGTACTTTTGAAAAGTTTTGAAAAGTTTAAGTACTTTAAAAAGTTTTGACAAGCTTAAGTAAATTTTTTTTAACAAGCTTAAGTACTAGGAAAGTTTTGAAAAGCTTAAGTACTTTGAAAAGCTTAAGTGAGAAATTTTTGACAAGCTTAAGTACTAGGAAAGTTTTGAAAAGCTTAAGTACTTTGAAAAGCTTAAGTAAAAAATTTTTTTTAATAAGTTTAAGTACTAGGAAAGTTTTGAAAAGCTTAAGTACTTTGAAAAGCTTAAGTGAGAAAATTTTTGAACAAGCTTAAGTACTAGGAAAGTTTAGAAATTTCGAGAGAAAAATATTCTACAAAAAAATTTTAAACAAAAAAAATTTTAAATTCTCTCCTTTCTTATCTCTCCCCCTTTGCCTTATATCAAAAAGATAAATAGAGCAGAAATTAAATTGCATAACGGAAATAACTTTCATAATGGAAAATATTTGCATGATTTTGCTGTACTGAACCAATTCATGATATGACTTAAACCAAATCAGTTAATTTTCTCTTGTAGGGACCTGTCTAACCCAATTAGCTACTTACTAACTGTTATAAACAGTAGTTTTTGCTAGGGTTAGTCAAGTTAAGTGTTTTTGTCCAAGTTAGATTTTCTAAACTTGACACTTAACTTGATTGCTGTGTAAGTTGTATTTAGTGCCCCAATTAATGCAGATGCACTGACTTAAAGCATCTTGAATTAAGGCAAAGACCTAAGCATCTCAACCCTTTCTAGGTTATCAATCAAAAAGTACCCTAAGGTGCTTGTAAGATGCTGACTTCTAACTCTATAGGTGCATGCAGTTCTAGGGTTAGGGCCTAGGCTAAGTCCATTTGCGAAAAAGCCCTAGTTTTGAGAGGGGGTAGTTTTGAAATAAAACTAAGAATTTTTTTTAAAAAAAAACTGATTTTGAAATTAAATAAAACAGTTTTTCAAGTTCTTTTAGAAACTGATTTTTAAATCAAGTAAAGCAGTAAGAAATTAAAAAATAGAGTTAACCTATTCTACAGAGCACAATCCTAACTGCCTTCTTAGTGAGCTGAACTCAGACTCAGGTAAGGGTTTTGTGAGTATGTCAGCTAGGTTGGATTTAGTGTCTATATGCTTAAGTACTATTTCACCCCTGGCTACATGGTCTCTTACAAAGTGATGTTTGACTTCTATGTGTTTGGTTCTGGAATGTTGGATTGGATTTTTAGTTAGATTAATTGAACTTATATTGTCAATAAATACTTGAGTTTGGGTGTAGTTAAGCTGGAAGTCCTTAAAAGTGTGCATCATGCATAAAAGTTGTGCTACACACTCTTCTAAGACTACATACTCAGCTTCAGTTGTGGACAGAGCTACACAGTGTTGTTTTCTGCTGCACCAACTTACTAGACTATTTCCTAACAGTTGGCAGCTTCCACTTGTGCTCTTTCTATCTAACTTACAACCAGCATAGTTAGAATTCGAGTATCCTGACAAATTGAAGGTTGAGGTTCTAGGATACCAAATCCCTACATTTAGGGTGCCCTTTACATATCTTAGTATTCTTTTTAGTGCTGCTAAGTGCGTTTCCTTAGCACAGGTTTGGTATCTAGCACACATCCCTACAATAAAAAGAATGTTAGGTCTGCTGGCTGTAAGGTACAGTAGACTACCTATCATACTTCTATAGAGTTTAAGGTCCACTGGTTTACCATCAGGGTCACTATCTATTTTTACATTAGTGGTCATGGGGGTACTTATGCTTTTAGAGTTATCCATTTTGAATTTCTTTATTAACTCTTTAGCATATTTGGATTGATGGACATAGTTTCCATCCCTAGTTTGTTTAATTTGTAAGCCTAGGAAAAAGTTAAGTTCACCAACTAGGCTCATTTCAAATTTGTTTTCCATTATTTTAACAAATTCTTTTAGAAAGTTCGAGTTGGTGGACCCAAAGATTATGTCATCTACGTAAATTTGGGCAATAAATATATCTTTTCCTAAGGTTTTAATAAATAGGGTTGAGTCAATTTGTCCTTGTTTAAATTCTTTAGAGATTAAGTAAGTTGATAAACGTTCATACCAGGCCCTAGGTGCTTGTTTTAGTCCATATAGTGCTTTAGTTAGTTTGTAAACGTGGTCAGGTTTGTCTAAGTCCTCAAACCCAGGGGGTTGTCCTACATAAACTTCTTCTTTAATGAATCCATTTAGGAAAGCTGACTTTACATCCATTTGATATAGCTTAAATCCTTTATGGGATCTAAAGGCTAACAACATTCTAATGGACTCAAGTCTAGCTACTGGGGCATATGTTTCATCGTAATCTAATCCCTCTACTTGGCTGAATCCCTTCGCTACTAAGCGGGCTTTATTTCTAACTATTTCTCCTTGATCATTTAGCTTATTCCTAAAGACCCACTTGGTGTCAATGACGGATTTGCCCTCAGGTTTAGGTACTAATTCCCAGACTTGGTTTCTCTCAAATTGAGCTAGTTCTTCTTGCATAGCTATGATCCAATCAGGATCAGGTAGGGCTTCCTCTATAGTTTTGGGTTCAATTTTTGATATCATAGCTATTTGACTAAGGTTTCTATAGGAGGATCTAGTCCTGACTCCTAGAGTTGGATCACCCACAATTTGATCGGTTGGGTGACTAAGTCTGGGTTTCTTGGTTTTTCTAGAACTTGGTTCAGCCTCAGGTCCAGCTGGTCGGTTTGGTTCACTATTTGATTCGACTCCTTGGGCTGGTTCATTTGTTGGTTCGATAATTGGTTCAGTTGACTCATTAATTGGTTCAATAGTTAGTTCGTTTAAGGGTTCAATTAAATGTTCAATAGTTTGTTCATTATTTTCTTGATCAGAATTTAATGAGGTTAGGTCTAGATTATCATATTTTGAGTTGATTTCTTCATCAAATATTAAGTTTGTTGTTTCTTCAATTTTCTTAGTTTGTTTGTTGTAAACTCTATAGGCTCTACTTGTGGTTGAGTATCCTAGGAAGATACCTGGGGTTGACTTGGACTGAAATTTCCCTAAATAGTCTTTGGTGTTTAGGATATGGACTTTGCATCCAATAACCCTTAGGTAGTGTAGATTTGGGAGTCTATGGTAGTACAGTTCATAGGGTGTTTTGTTGTGTCGCTTGTTAATCAGAACCCTATTTTGGATGTAACAAGCCGTACTAATCGCTTCTGCCCAATATTGGTTTGCTAAGTTAAATTCGTTGAGCATAGCCCTAGCGGCTTCCTGTAATGTTCTATTCCTTCTTTCGACTATCCCATTTTGTTGGGGGGTTCTAGGACATGAAAATTCATGTAAATACCCATTTACCTTACAGAATTCCTCGAACCGTTGATTTTCAAATTCTCCCCCGTGGTCACTCCTAAGTCTTTTAATTTTAGTATCATTTTGATTTTCAATTAATTTACAGAATTCATTAAATAGGTTTAGGGTTTCATCTTTGATTTTTAGAAACCTAACCCAGGTGAACCTAGAGTAATCATCAACTATTACTAAGCAGTATCGGTTCCCGCTTAGTGACTTTGCTCCATGTGAATCAAATAGGTCAAGGTGCAGGAGCTCAAGTGTGGTTTGAGTTAGGTCAGATTGGATTAGTTTGTGATTAGATTTGGTTTGTTTACCTTGATTACATGATTCACATATTAGGTTTTCATTGTTTTTAATTTTGGGGATATCTTTGATTAAGCCAAGTTGGGTGACTTTTGAGATAGTTCTCAGATTAGTGTGACCTAGTCTCCTATGCCAGAGATTTGATTGTTCTAACTGAGTTAACATACATTTGGGTACTAGGGGAAGATTTATGGTGTATACTTTATTTTTTCTAGTGCCCTTAAGCATGATTTCTGAGTCTTGTACATTTCTAATCAGGCAGTTAGAATTGTTGAAGGTGATTATATAACCAGAATCACATAACTGACTTATATATGCTAAGCAAGTTAAAATTGAAGTTTTCAACCAAAAGAACTTTCATAATAACAAAGTCAGATTTGAGTTCAATATTACCTGACCCAATTACCTTGAGTGTAGCATTGTTGCCAAATGCCACTGAGCCTAGGTTCTTGAACTTGAGTTTGGTGAACTTCAATTTATCTCCAGTCATGTGTCTGGAGCAACCGCTATCCAACATCCATTGGTCCAAATCTTTATGTTCCTACACATAAAGTGTTTTATTGATTTGGATCCAATTAGAGTCAGGAATAGCTTAAATTGAGTTTCACTGCCTAGTCTGTCTCACCCAAATCTAGGGTTTTCAACCACGTTAGCCTTATAGGTTTTGTGAGACATGTTTTGATAAGTAAAATTATTTTGCAAAATTAATTTTTATTTAGAAAACATTAAATTAATTTTTGAAAATAATTAAATTTATTTTGAAAGGAAATGTTTGAATCTATACTTAACTGAAAATTTGTGTTAGATTTGAATTTGGCAAAAAGTAATTTGAATTTGAAATTCTCTACAAGTATAATTTTTTTAAAATTTTCTAAGTAAAAATCCAAACTTTAAACTTAGAACTTAGTGTCGAAAACCCCACGAATTTTTGAAAAATCTAGGGGGAGATTCCTTCCAGGGGGAGGGAACAAAAGGTAATTTGTATATGCCTTGATTAAACTTAACTTTTTGAACCAGGGTTGCCATAAATCAAAAAGGGGGAGATTGTTGGTGCAGAAAGCACCCAAGTCGATCCTGAGTTTTGATAATGGCAACAGGGCTCAAAAGTTAAGTCTTACTTGCTATCTAACATGTCACTCTAGTGTGACATGTTAGATAGCAAGTAAGACTTAACTTTTGAGCCCTGTTGGCATTATCAAAACTCATGTTCGACTTGGGTGCTTTCTGCACCAACAGTTTGTTCATATTGTAGTTGAGCAGAACTGCTGAAAACTCCTAGGCAGAGATTGGAGTATGATATCGACCTGGGTTTCCTCGTCGATCTCCTCTCCAAGGACCTCAATCTCATTGAGGTGGGCCATCATCTTAAGGACATGATCCCTCACGGGTATCCCTTCGACTATGGTAGTCATCATCAAGTTCTTCGTCACAACCTATCTAACGGCCCGATTCTGGTGCCCGAAGAGTTCCTTGAGGTTTAGGATCATATCATAATCAATGGGCATGGCCTGATGCTGATGTTACAATACATTTGACATAGATGCCAAAATATAGCACCGCGCTATCTCATCTGCCTTGACCCACTTCTTATAATGCTCCCTCTACTCTTCACAAGAATTCTCATCAGGCTTTTCAGGGCATTCCTTAAAGAGTACATATTTGCACTCTTTAGCAGTCAGGACAATGTCCAAGTTTCTTTTCCAGTCTATGTAATTGGGTACAGTAAGTTTATTCGCCTTAAGTATGGTAGCTAGTGGGTTAAAGGCCATTTTGAAACTTCCTGAGAATCATAACAACCACAACTTTAGATTTCAAAAATAAATTGATTCCTCAAACAATAAATTTTGAAATCAACCAACACCTCAAAACACCGAGAAATCTGCATGCCTCGATTATGTGGACGTATACGAATTTCTACATTTGTAAGAGGAAGTTTTACGCATTAATTTTATTATCTTGTCAACCTAACTTTTTGACAAATAAAATTAATAGTTGGTTCACTTCGGCCCTACAAATAATAGCAGTGACTCCGATGAAGAAGATACTATTATTTGCATCTAAGTGTTTACCATTACATGATACTAAGAAAATTGCCTCAGATTATGTGTTGTCTAATAGGGAAAAGCACACGCTCCTTAACAATTTTCTATAATCATATCTGACCCAGTGATCCGCAGAACAAGCCCATCCGATGGGGAGGAAGACACTCAAAGCCGACGCCCAGACTTGTTCGCATCACTTGTCAGATTAGTAATGGAGGTCACAGGTCCCTTAGGGTCCCTCTCCCACTTAGATATTTATGATGAGGAATTTTCATGCACACACACAACAAGCATATAACCAAAGCAACAAATAAGAAAAATCCTAGATTTTTCCAACTATCATGGTTTTAGTCTCCAATGGGCCTCCAGTCGTGTCGCCACCTCGTTCGCTCCTCCCTACACCATGCGCAAGCCTCCATTGAAGGGATCTCCAAACCGAGATGACTAGCTACATATTTACATCCATCGATCATATACTCCACAAAGGAGTGTACATATAATTTAGATCGAAAGTAAATAAAAACTCGGCTAAACATGTGTCATATTTAATTACAAAAATTAAATACATATCTAGCCACGTCAACCCCGAGGATTCAATTAATTACAATAATGCATAATCAATCACATACAACCATTATTTAAGCCATAATAGTTGGAATCTCATGCCTGCAATAAAGAGTTAGCCTACGCACATCCACATACTCTCCGACAAAAATAAAATATATTATAATGTGCAAAAAGCAACTGAATCCTAAAGACACAAAATTGAAAACCTCAGCTTTGATACCAATTGATGGGGTATGGCTTGACGAGTTTCCTAAAGAATACCCGGTCGTCATTGAGTGACCTCTCTATGTCCACGGATTAAAAAATTAATCCAAATGGAACCTATTTCCCAAACGACCGTCTCGTCATCGTATCAATCGATTCGAGTTACAACCTAGCCAAACTCAAAGTTCGAGCCTTGTAACTGGCCTAACTGATTGACCGTGGAAAAGATGACGAGTGGATGGCTGGTTTTTGTGTTTATTATCAGGGTCCAATAATTAATTATCAAACATTAATTAAGCAAATAAAAAAACATGATAATTAATTGAAACATCACATGAAATGATAGATCTAAAGAAGGAGCCAAGAGAGAAATATACCTCTCTATACCTTACGATCTTCTACCATATGACCCACCCTTCTTGGACGTCGTGTGGGAGACGCTCTACCAAGAACTTGAATCACTAAGGGCCTTGATAACCACTTCAGTCGTGTTACAGTTTCAAATACAATTTAAGTACCGAATTCCTCTAAACTAATGTAGCATAGAGTAACTCGAGTCGTCTCCCAACGAATGTAGTTGGTGCAAGATAAATCTCAGGATCGTATTTTATTGCTTTTGGCTTTTTGATATCAAACTGGGGTTTGGATTTGAACTTTAAGACTACGGAAAGACATAGCAAGCAGGTATGAAATCTAGTCTAATTAAGGAAAGACAGTACAGATAAAGAAATCGAAATTAACCTAACTACAATTGCAGAAAAGAAAAGGCAATGTGAAAGAAGCATTCAAGAAATAAGGCATTAATGAAACCTAGGCATGGAATAAAACCTATAGGATGAATGAAATTTAATTTCCTAACCTATTTGCATTAAACTAAAGATATGAAACCTAAAGCATTGGAAAGAGCAACACAAAACAAGAATTGAGCAACTAAGAAACATCACAATGGAAAGTACTATTCTAAGAGGCATTTAACCAAACACAAGTTGAGCATGTATTAAAATGACAAAGGAGCGCGCCATTTGAATTGGGGAAGTTCATCAAATACAAACATTCAACAACTATCACAAACATTCAACAATTAACACGAAAAAAACTCAAAGAACAACACAATTAAACCACCCATTAATTCAATTGATGAACTGCTGCAACACTTCTGTGAAAGAAATGAACTGTCGAAGGGAATTAATTAGAAGAGCTGCTGAAGTGAGACTGATGAAAAACTGATTTGAAGAACAGCTGCTGTGAATTAAGAAGATCGAATTGCTGGGAATTGAAACTGCTGTGAAGAACTCGAATTGCTGGGAAGGAACTCTACTGGCTACGGGATCTGAAAAACTGAATTGCAATGAAGGAACTGAAGTTGACTACTGGATCTACTGGAAATCTGCTGGAATTGATAAGATGTGAAGAGGAAACTGCAAAGAATTAAAAACTTTAAAGACTTAAACTGCTGAAAAGAAAAACTGTGAAGGCATTTTGATCGCCGGCAGTGATGAAGATGGAGGGAAGTCAGCTAGGGTTGGAAATCTGTGAAGAATGGAATTGGATGAAGGTGGATCGTCGCTCCCGAGCAACCGCATCAAGAGTGAGATAGCGAAGTGGAAATCCGGCCGGTGTTGGTGTCGATCGTCAGCTAGGGTTGGAACCCCTAACCCTAGCTGTGCGATGGCGGCGATGAAGTGGTGGAAACGCCGGTGGAGGTGGATGAATGAGTCAGGAACCCCTCAACTCGGTTGATCGAAGCTCCGGCCGACTAGGGTTGGAACCCCTAACCCTAGTTGCGGCGACGATGAGGATGGTGGAGAAGAAGAATCGCCGCGAGCGTTGCGTGTGGAGACGATGCCCTAGCCTTCCCACAATCTGCCCTTTTTGTTCGTCTCTACTTCAGATCTGGGTTCGGTTCGTCTCGGCTGCGCGTGGATTCAGATCACTTCGGCCCTGGTTCAGCCAAGCCACAGCTTCGGTTCAGCTCAGAAAATGGTTCAGTCCTTGCTCAGCCCACAGCTCAGCTTGAGTTCAGCCCAGTTCTGTGGTTCGGTCCAGTCAAACCAGAGCAGTTGGGTTCAGACCCCTTGGTTCGGCACAACACTTGGTCCAGCCAAATTATGATAGAAGCAGCAGGCGGCTGAGATCAATTTAACTTCATCCAACGGTCAAATCTCTTCAGATCTGAACCAAACTCCACAGATCTCAATCAATGGTCCTGATCTACGTGTTCCCAGCTCGGATTAACCAGATTAGTGGCGGATGGTCCAGATCTTCCCTTTTCTTGAGTGGATGGTCTAGAACATCTTGAGTTTGATCCAACGGTCAAATCTCTTCCAATCTGGCTGAAATTTTCAGATCTTGATCTATGGCCATGATTGATTCTATCTTGGATTCGGATCGACCAGAAGTTGACCGATGGCTCAGATCTAGCCGTTCTCTGGAATGGACGGCTCCTATTAATCCGATGCTTGATCCTTTTGATCTGGATCCAATCCTGACTCAAGTCTGACCCAATTTGATCTAGGTCCATGATCAATTGAAGCCTACAAAATGATATTCAAATTTAGTGCCAAAAATATCCCAAATATACAAAGATTAGAATTAAATGCCAAAATGAAGGGAATACATGAAACCTAATCAAATTGCAAACTTAAGCATATAAAATGTGGATCAAATATGGATTTTAGAGACGAAAATAATCAACAAAATGATGGTTATCAGGCCTCCAATTAATCACTTCTTCACGCATCGATCAAAACCCTAAAGCAAGGGCTAGCCGCCGGCCACTTTCCTCCTCTTCTCCTTGCGCCACCGGCCACAAGGCTGTTGGGATGTATACTAAAAGCCTTGCTTTTGGTTAGGATACATCTACATTTTAAAGAAATCATAAAATCACATAGTGCATATTTATATTAGTATGTGCACAAAATGTATGATACTTGGCATTGTAGGTAACATGGTGTGTGGTGTCACACAGAAGATCATGTTATCAGGTTCCTTGTCGAAGTATAAGAAAGAGGCTCACAACCAAGATGGAGTTAGACAAACCATAAGAATGGTTGTAGTATAATTAGGTGTGGTTTATCTTAACCATAGAATTACACTAGTGTACTTTGTGTATATTGAGTAGGACCAAAAGAGAGGTCATCCAATTTTGTACTAACTTCGTAAATTAGATTAGACCTCGGATAATATTATTGAGTACGATCTCTTAATTCCGAAATAATGACAGGGATATATTATTAATAATTATTTCATTGATTTATCAATGGGTGAGATATATTCCGTTCGATCGATAGGCCTGGTAAGTTGGAGATAATATTAATAATATGATGTGCTGTTGATTATTGATAGAATCCGTTGTTAGGATGTATACTAAAAGTCTTGCTTTTGGTTAGGATACATCTACATTTTAAAGAGAATCTCAAAATCACCCAGTGCATGTTTATATTAGTATGTGCACAAACTGTTTGATGCTTGGCATTCTAGATAACATGGTACGTGGTGTCGCACAGAAGATCATGTTATCAGATTCCTTGTCGAAGTATAAGAAAGAGGCTCACAACCGAGATGGAGTTGGACAAACCATGGTTGTAGTGTAATTAGGTGTGGTTTATCTTAACCATAGAATTACACTAGTGTACTTTGTGTACATTGAGTAAGACCAAAAGAGAGGTCATCTAATTTTTGTACTGACTTAGTAAATTGGATTAGACCTTGGATTGTATTATGGAGTACGATCTCTTAATCCTGAAATAATGATGGGCATGTATTATTAATTATTATTATTTTTATTTACCAATGGGCGAGATCTATTCTGTTAGATCGATAGACCCGGAAGTTGGGAGGTAATATTAATAATATGGCGTGCCGTTGATTATTGATAGAATCCGTATCCTGGTGAGTTGGGATGATGATGCACCCTTGGTGAGCTCAAAAAGATCGTCGTGTCAAATCTTGCAAGTGGACTATGGTCCGGGTTGACGAAAGGTTGAGTGGTACTAATCAAGGATAAAGAGGATAATTAATTTAATTATCAGTAAATTAAATTAATTATCGAGCATACGATATCATAAACATGGGGAGATGGACGACTCGTAATATGTGGAGCCCATATGAAAATATGGGGTTGGTGAGGAAGTACAATGGGATCCTTTAGTGGAATGGATCACCATTAATGGATCGGGTTTGGATCCATTAGCAGGCTAAGAACCAACTCCTCCTCATGGTCCCTATCTTAGCCCTATAAATACCCCATAGGACTCATGATACAAGGATAAATGAATTAATTGTGAATTAATTCAGATTAATCACAAAACCCACAAAACCCTTCCTCCTTAGGCTCCCTCTCTCTCTCCTAGGTTGAGTTTGCGCCGGCGAGAAGGAGGAGGAAGAAGAAGAGATTCCTCATCATCTTTGGCTCATCCTTTGGGCGTGAATCATTGGCAGGAGAGGGAGGAGAACGCTAGTGCTCGGCTTGGAGCAGAGGTGCGGGCGAAAGGTGGTCAGCGGCGGGTGTAACCACCTTGCGGCGCCGACGACAAGAAGGAAAGAAAACGCTTCTTTCCTCTCTTCGTCCTCCCTGTATTCTCCTCTTTTCCTCACAGTCAACTCCTCCTCTATGTGCGCAAGCAAGGAGCAAGAAGGAGGAGTCTTCAGTGGTCGGAAAGCAGAGGTTTGTCCTCATTGTTTGGCGTCGGCGGTGAGGAAAGAGGATTAGGGTTTTCCGGCGGGTTTTTGGGAAGAAGAAGGAGCTTCCTTAGCTTCTTTTTCCTTTTCCTCATCTTCCTAGCAGCTCCTCGTTGCTACTTCTTGGCCGGCCGGAGCTTGAAGCTTGCGACGATCGGTAGTGAAAGAAGGAGAGGCGAGAAGGAGAGGTGGCCGAAACCCTAACTAGGGTTTTTGCTACCAAGAAGGAAGTGGCTTGAAGAAGGTGATTTCGGTGTGCCTTGGTGACTCCGCGTCTTGGAAGATCGTCACCCACATGACGTCCAAGAGGGGAGGGTCATAAGGTAGAAGATTACGAGGTAAACAGCGAGGTATAACTCTCCCGAGCTCCGTTTTTCCTTTCGTATGTTTTATTTGTGCCATGCTTATTTGCCTTGTCATTTTATGCATGTAGTTAATTATTTTGATTATTGATCATAGATAATAATTAATTAACTAGACTCCGAAGACAAACACAAAAATTGACGATCCAAATCGTCATCTTTTTCGCGGTTAATTAATCTGGAAAGATATAGGCCATAAGCTTGATTTTGGCTGTAGGGTATGGCTTGGCGGGTTTCCTTAGCGAATACCTGGTCGATCCGAGAGACCTCTCCACGTCTACTGATTAAAAAATTAATCCGAGTGAAGACCCGTCTCCCATCGACCATCTCGTGTCGTATCGAACGATCCAAATTACAACTCGGCCAATTTCTAAAATCGGCCTTGTAATTTGCTCGATTGTTCGACCGTGGAAAAGGCGACGAGTTGATTGCCGACTTTTGTGATTATGCTCGGGGTCTAGTTTAAGAATTTATTATTTTGATTTCAAAAAGACTATAAAAAATTATTGAAGAGGATTTACCCATCGATCTTACTATCTTGTCAACCTAACTTTTTGACAAGTAAGATCAATAGTTGGTTTCCATTGGCTCTGCAAAATAATAGCAGTGACTCCAATAGGAGGATACTATTATTCGCATCTAAGTGTGCACCATTACACGACACTAAGAAAATTATTTTCGATTATGTACCTTCCGATGGGGAAGTCCACACACTCTTCAATAATTTTCTATAGTCTGTTTCGACCCAGTGATCCGCAGAACAAGTCCATCCGATGGGGAGGAAGGCACTCAGAGCCAACGCGCAGACTTGTTCGCATCACTTGTCGAATTGTAATGGAAGCAGCGGGACCCTTAGGGTCCCTCTCCCACTTAGTAATTTATCTCGAGGAATTTTCTAGCACAACCACATAACCAAGCACACAACCAATAACATAAAAATAAAATAATGAAAAATCCTAGATTTTCCAACTTTCATGGCCCCTTGGTCTCTCATGTGCCTCCAGTAGTGTCATCACATCGTCCGCTCCTCCCTTCCTTCTGCGCATGCAACCTGAGGGATCTCTGAGCCGAAATGAAAAGCTAATTATTTACATCATTGATCCTATACTCCACGAAGTAGTGCATATGAAATCCAGATCAACTGTAAATAAAAAAACTTGGCTAAACCTGTACCGTATTTAATTATAAAAATTAAATAACTAGCCTCGTCAATCTCGAGGATTAATTAATTACAAAAATATGCAAATCAATCACACAACATAATTTTGGCCATGAAGTTGGAATCTTGTGCCTACAACACAAAGTTAGCATATGTAACGACCCGTAAAATTTTCTCAATATTTTTCTTTAAAATATTGATCATGCCTAGATAAATTCTCGAGGAACATAGGGACACTAGTATGAACCATAGCATGATTATCCATGATTTTGGATATAGATTAGGAAGCTAAGTAATAATGGGCTTTACATGGGCCCTTCTAATACCATGGCTATTAAGGGACCTTAGGTAAAAATGTTATCATGAATGGAAATGGATTTCAATTAGAAATATTAACATAAGCCTTAGTGGGCTCTTATATGGCCTTGGCAAAAATAATTATAAAAGTAATAAAAAAAAGTGCATGCACCAAGGATTAAACCTGGGACCTAGTGTATCTCCATGCATGTACTTACCAATTCACCTAGCAAGGGAGTGCTATTAGAGAATGAAGAGGATTTTGGTTAAGGCTTAAGGAAGTGAAGGGTCACCATGAGAAGAGGCACCATGCCCCTTCACTTGCCTCCTTGCTTAGTATATAAGAGAGGGATAGGGAAATGAAGAGATAACTTGGCACTTAAGTTATAGTTTCTCCTCCTATTCTCATCCATCAAAGCTTCCCTCTCTCCTTCTTCCTCCTCCTAGTCGAAACCCACAAGGGGTTTTCTCCCTTGAAAAAGCTTCACAAGGGGACTCTCTCTTGAAGATCCAAGGCTTCCTACAAGGCTACAAGGGCTAGGGGTGATCAAGGGACAACAAGGTCTTCATCCTCTTCTCTATTTAGGGTCTATAACCAAGACACCAAGTGTAAGACTCCCTCCCCTGTGGTATAATGGTTTTCCTTGATGTTTATCATGGTTTAAGTTCTGTTTGGGATTTATATTGAGAAAACCATGATCTAGGGTTTTTAATAGTTTCAGCCAAGCAAGTTGTGGAGGTATAAGATGATGTTAAAACCTTATTTGTGTTTCCTAGTGCTTTCTCATGATGAATAAAGAATAAATTGTGACTTGGGGAAATTTTGTAGCACCTTAAGGCCCTCTACAAGTTTCGGCCACCACCATGTTTCCATGGTTAGGATTGGATCTAACTCTCTAATAATGTTTCTTATGTTTCCTCATGATGCAAGGGATGTTAATGGCGATTTATGTGAATTTTTACATGCCCTTATGACCCTTGTAAGTTTCGGCCAAGATAGGTTATAGGGCAAGGAGTTAGGGCTAACTCCAAGCAAGGGTACTAATGGTTTCCTATGGTGTTGTTTGTAAGGTATTAGATGTAAAATGGGAATTGTATGAATTTTTCCATGCACTTGTGACCCTATAGGGTTTCGGCCAAGACCAAGATGTAGGGCTAGGACTTAGGGTTAACCCCAATCATGGGGTCTAATGGCTGCCTATGGCATTATATGTAATGTATGAGCTTTCTTTTATTTATGGGACCTTTATGTTGCATGAATAATGGGATCTACTCCTATTAAACATTCGCCAAGCTCATAATATAGGGTTTGGGTTGGGTTAAGGTTTCAAGGATACTTATTTATGGTTTACTATGATGCATGTGTTAGTGATATGAGAGAAGTGTCCTAAGGCAATCGCTTTATGATTGTAATCATTTATTCTAATAAATGAATATTCACTATTTGAGTATACATGTTGTGTATTTGATTGAGATATTAAACTCATTTACTGAATGTCCACAATACAATTCACAGCATGAGAGAATTTGTGATGAATTCACAACTAGTGATTATCTCTACATATGCAATTGTGAAGTATTGAAATTGTCCCTAGTCGATGAATTGATAAATACGGACACTATCAACTCTGTTGAGACTAGCATGGGTTATTCTCTAATCAGCTGATTCTCACTGGCTGGTGACATTGAGATGTCCGGAGATAAACATGAATGCTAGTTAAGGGAACTAGTTCATTGGAGTGACTGTCTGTAAAACTTCATATGGTAGTCTACATATAGATATGTCAGTGAAGTCCTTACTGCAGCTTAAGTCCGATGTTCCTTTGACTTGCGGTGTTCAAGTCATCTTGGTCATGGAGACTTATACTTTGACATCTTAACCAAGCATCTCCAAGGAGGTGTCGACCCAGGATGATTGGGTATAAGCCGAAGTGCCCGAAGATGTTTGAACAACCTACAAAGGATTCACCACTCCTTACGAGGAGATGTATACCCGAGGCCTATCGTCGGATTGTTACTCGAAGCCTCTGGCCAGAGCATGATATGTTCAGAGTATGAATCTCTTAAATACATGAGAGTAATTTGAATCTGTAGGACGAGAAAACGTTACTTAGGCTAGGTGTGACATAGTTAGCCTAGTGGGGACTGACACACATAGACCATGTCCTGAACCAAGTGGGTATAAGATGGTGATGGGAATGAGGCACGATTCATTATAGCTGCTGAAGGGTTTCAGAATTGTTTCTGAGGTCAATCGTTGATCTTTCGATTAATTGGGGATCATGATGTACTACTAGTTGCCACTCATGATCGTTCTATAATTGATTAATTATAGACGACCAACATAAATCGAAAGTCTATTTAGTCACGCGCACTACGAGAAATCCGAGGGATTTAAAACGAGTTGAAAATTGGATTTTCCAATCAAGAGAGATTAAGTTTGGTTGAGCCAAACGATAAGTCGAATCTGAATTTTTCAGAGACGCATCAGAAGCGTAAAATGGCTAAGTCTTTTGAAGACTTAATAGATGAATTAAATAAGTTTAATTCATTGGGGCATGGCTTGGATGGGCCAGCCAAAGAGGGCCTCCATCCTCTTTGCTTGGCCGACCACAACAAAGGGAGAGAACCAAGTTTTTGGTTCAATTTATAAAATAAACCAAGTGTGGTTTGTTTTATAAAATTATGGATGATATAAATTTTTATATAATAAACCAAAGTTTGTTTTATTTTTCATGGAAATTAAAATGAACCATGGATTGGTTTATTTTATAAAATCAATCATGGATTGATTTACCATGATAAGGAAATTTATTCCATAGGAGAGAAGAGACTTGATTGATTTTTTATCATGAATTAAAATATGATTTTAACCATGATATAAAATCAAACTTGGCATGATGGAATAAGTTATTCAATATTTGAGAGGCTTGATGGTTGAGAGGCCACTATATAAAGGACCCAAGGCAAGGCTTGGGTGATAATTATAGAGATGAAGGCATAGGCTCTCTCCCTCTCTTTCCCTCCTCCTCTTCTCCCCTTCTTGTCGTGCGCCAACCAGCCCGAAGAAGGAGCACCAGCAGGCCACCCCTGCCCTTCCCTGCCGACCACCACCTGCTACCGGAGAAGGAAGCTCCGGCCATTCTTGGCCGGAAGAAGGTGCTGCCGGAATTAGAGTTTGCCGCAAGGATCCTTTTTGCCGCAAGCCTCTTCTTTTGCTTCGCGGAATTTTGATTCCGGCCATCCTTTTGTGGTTAGTCTTCCGACGTCTCTCTTGGTTTTTCATGTCGCGTTCTTGGAGATCTGGTAGTTCTCGAGAACACGAAACTCGTGGCTTTGCGAAGTCATCCTGAAGATACTCGCGCGTGGACGCGAGTAGAGGTGGAGCTTCCAAGGGACGCTTACGGTTGGATGTCGTCCCTTCCTTCGAGTTACGCGAGGTAATACGCAAATTAGTTTATGTTTCTGCAAAATTTTAAATATATGATCATGTCTACACAAGATAAAATTGCATGCTTAGATGTGTGGTTAAATGATTTAGAAAAATTATTTATGCTAAACCTTCCGCTGCACGTAATTAATTTTAAAATTACGAACCCGCATCTATGTCAACATGCACCCGGTCCCAACAGTGGTATCACAGCCGGTTAGTGTTCGACATAATCATATAATTATTTTGCAGAAAACTTTGTCATGATCTCAATTTTGGAAAATTTTCCAATTATGGAAACTTTCCAATTATGGTAAATTTTTTATTTAGGAATTTCAAAGTTTGGAAATCATCATGAAATTTCGCAAACTTTTGAAATATCCCTGTTACTGAAATTTTATGATAATTGTGAAAACTTTCCATTTTTAGAAACTTTTCAATTTTGGAAATTCCCATTTTGGAAAAACGTAAGTTTTCTTTGTACCAGAAACATACAATTATTCTAAAATCCTTTTATTTTTGGAAACTTTCCATTTATGGAAAGCTCGCAATTTTGGGCACTTTCTTTCAAGAAAGTCTAGACAAATTATGGGAATATTAATTGACATTTAAATTTATAATTAGAAATTATATTATTTACAAAATTCTTTATTTTGGATTGAGCCTCGGGGAGCCGTCCAAATTATGTTATTGATATTAATTTTCCATAAATAAAATATGTGATCAAATCTTGGAAATTTTTGAGGTGATTCTCAAACGATAATTTCCTTATTTGATTTATGAGGTGATGATCTTACATATTATTGTCTCCAAAATTAATTAGAAAAATTATTTCCTACAGAGTATATTTCCTTAAATATGATTTTCATGAAAATAATATGTGGTTGAATTAAGGGAATCTGTCTCTTAATTTAATAAGATTTGATTTAGAGAAATCAAAGTCTTAAACATATTATTTCCGAAATTGATTATGATAATTCAGGAAATTGTTTCCCAAAACAATTTCTTGAATAAAGTATGAAATTAGAATTAGGAAATTCGGTTCCTAATTCAATTAATGAGACTTGATAAATTAAGTCACATACATACTTTATTAAGGAAATTGTTAGAACATGATATAATTATATATCATGAATGTGCATAAAAGAAAAGGATGAGACCCAAAACCCCTTACAAAATATTAAGACCAACACCTTCCATTAATATGGTTAGAACTGGAGTTTTGTTTCTCGTTTGGGTTGATGGACACATCCATGCCCGGCTTGAACCTCAACATGTTCATACTATGGAATTAGTTTATGATTAATATAGTTGGAGTCAGAGGTCAATCCTTAGTGTTGGTTGTTGGACACATCCAAGCCTGACTAAACGGTTGAATGAGCTCCAACCATATTAAAACTATTTCTTGATTAATGGGTCAGGCTTAAGCTTGGAGCATCGATTTGTTGTGCCACAGCCAAGGTCGATGTAAAGAGAGGTGCAGTTGGGTGCTATGTATATTGTTGCATACTTGTTAATGAGTTAACAACCCAATGATTTATGCAAACATTCAATTAGTTGATAGCATAATGTGATAGTTACATATGTATAATATGTAATCGGTATAATTACCTACCTTCATAGCTAAGAATAACTTGATGGACTCTAGCCATGGTTGTTCTTATCTATGGTTGGATATCAACCTATTTGGAGATGTTCCTACGATCTCCCGAATTGATAAAAAGGGTTATTCAATTCGAAAAATAAATAGGATTTAATTAATGTATATTGATGCATTCTTTATCATTCTCATCACATAACCTCAATTTGTATTTCTAGGATAATCACCTGATCATGTCTTCTCTGAATTTGCGTTCCATTTTGGACACTAATAAGCTGACTGGGCCAAACTTCATGGACTGGCTTCGAAACCTGAGGATAGTCCTGAAGGCAGAAAAGCTTACTTATGCCCTTGAAGAACAACTTCCCAACCATCCTCCTGAAGATGCAACTCCAGACCAATTATTGGCCTATCAGAAACATATGGCCGATTCTGAACATGCGAGTTACATCATGCTGGCCACTATGGTACCTGAGCTACAAAAGCAGCATGAGCATATGGATGCTCATACCATCGTCTTCCATCTTCATGAGCTTTTTGACGAGCAGGCGAGATCCGAAAGGTTTGAGGTCTCCAGACTCCTCTTCACCTCTAAGATGCAGGAAGGCATTTCTATTTCACAGTTTGTGTTGAAGATGTTGGGGTACATTGAGCGACTAGGCACACTCGGATTTGCAATGGATCATGAACTAAGTATTGACTTAATTTTGCATTGTTTGCCCAAGAGTTACTCATAGTTTGTGATGAACTATCGGATGAACAAACTGGAGACTACCATTCTTGAGTTGCTTAACCTGCTGAAGACTGTAGAGCCTTCTGTAAAGCAGGATCAGAAGACGGTACTGTTAGTTCGTTCTTCAAAGAAAGCTCTAAGAGGAAGCCTAAAGAACAAAATAAGGGAAGGAAGAAAAAGGCCAAAAAGATTGAAAAGACACCAAAAGGCACTTGCCATCACTGCGGCAAGGAGGGCCATTGGCGAAGAAACTGCAAGGTTTATCTTGAGTCCTTGAAGAAGAAGGTATCCGATGCCCCATCCTCTTCAGGTATCTTCGTTATTGAATGTCACTCTATTTCCTCGGACACCTGGGTACTTGATACTGGGTGTAGCTCACATATATGTAATGACATACAGGGGCTAAGGAATAGAAGAAGACTCGTCAAGGGAGAAGCGAAGTTGCGAGTTGGAAATGGAGCAAAGATTGCTGTTGTTGCCATCGGAACATATTTGCTAAAGCTCCCTACTGGACTTGTCTTAGAATTGGATAATTGTTATTTTTTTTCCTTCGTTAATAAAGAACATTGTATCTATTTCATGCTTGAATGAAAAGAGTTATCATTTAACTTTTAGTAACAATTGCTGTTACATAACTTTAAATGGTGTTCTTTATGGGGCCGAAACTTTATGCAATGGTATCTACACGTTATATTTATCCGGTGAGATTTCAATATCGAAGTTAGCAACAAACGTGGTCGAATAGATAATCAAATAGACTCCTATATGTGACATTGTCGTCTTGGCCATGTAAGTAAGAAACGCATGACCAAATTACACCGATGTGAAATTCTGGAATCATTTGAACCCAGATCATTTGATACATGTGAATCATACTTAAAAGGCAAGATGACCAAATTACCCTTTTCCGGAAAAGGTAAACCAGTGGGAGAATTGCTTGGTCTAATACATACTGATGTATGTGGACCAATGTCAACTCTTGCACAAGGAGGCTATAGCTACTTCATTACCTTTATCGATGATCACTCACGATTCGGGTATGTGTTCTTAATGAAACACAAATCTGAAGCTTTTAAGAAATTCAAAGAGTTCAGAAGTGAAGTAGAGAAACAGCTTGGCAAAAGTATTAAGATACTTCGATCCGATCGAGGTGGTGAATACTAAGTCAAGAGTTTCAAGATTATCTTAGGGACAATGGGATATTGTCTCAATGGACTCCGCCATATACACCACATCATAATGGTATATCTGAGAGGCGTAACCGAACCTTGATGGACATGGTTAGATCTATGATGAATCATGCAACTCTTCCAAAATCCTTTTGGGGCTATGCGCTTAAGACAACTGTTTACTTACTAAATAGAGTCACGACCAAGGTAGTCTCTACTACTCCATATGAGACGTGGAATAGTAAGAAACCTCATTTATCTCACCTAAAGATATGGGGTTGTCCTGCTTATGTAAAGCAGACTGTATCAGACAAATTGGATGCTAAGTCTGATAAATGCCTATTTATTGATACCCTAAGGAAACGAAAGGTTACCAATTCTATCATCCCTTGGAACAAAAGGTGTTTGTTTCAAGGTATGCTGTATTTCTAGAAAAAGAATTTCTTTTACAAGAAAACAGTGGGAGTAGCATTGAACTTGAAGAAGTTCAAGAAACTCCAATAGACATTACAGAGACACCTAGTCTAGACCCACAACCAATAACTCATAATGATGAGCTATCAGTTGAACCTAAAACAACACCACTTCTTCGTAGGTCTGATAGGACACGCAATATTCCAGAGAGATACGGATTTCTCATAAGTGAATCGAATGACATGTTACTCATTAACGATGACGAACCTATCAGTTATGAAGATGTTCTGAAAAATTCAGAAAGGGATAAATGGCTCGAAGCCATGAAGTCGGAAATGGATTCCATGTACAAAAATCAAGTATGGGACTTGGTTAACCCACCTGAGGGATTAAGCCCATAGGGTGCAAGTGGGTTTTCAAGAAGAAAACCGACATGGAAGGTAATGTTGTTACCTTTAAGGCTAGATTAGTGGCAAAAGGATATCATCAGAAACAAGGAATTGATTATGACAAAACCTATTCGCCAGTAGCTATGCTTAAATCCATTCGGATGCTCCTGGCCATAGCAGCTCATTATGATTATGAGATATGGCAAATGGATGTGAAAATAGCTTTCCTTAATGGAAACCTGCTTGAGGATGTATACATGATACAACCTGAAGGTTTCACATCGGTTAATAAAACCAAAGTATGCAAGCTTCGATGATCCATATATGGACTAAAGCAAGCATCCAGGAGCTGGAACATTCGTTTTGATGAGACAATCAAAGAGTTTGATTTCTCATAAAATCCTGACGAACCTTGTGTGTACAAGAAGGTTAGTGGGAGTGCGGTCGTATTCCTTGTGTTATATGTCGATGACATATTACTTATAGGAAACGATATATCAGTCTTACAGTCAGTTAAAATTTGGTTGTCCAAAACTTTCTCCATGAAAGACCTGGGAGAAGCAACCTATATCCTTGGGATTAGAATCTATAGAGATAGATTAAAATGGTTGCTTGGTCTTTCGCAGTCTACATATATAGACCGAGTGCTAGAAAGGTTTAGCATGTCGGAATCTTAAAAGGTTACCTTCCCATCAGGCATGGGATCAACCTTTCGAAGTCTATGTGTCCGCGCACAGAAGACGAGAGGATTTGCATGAATAAGATTCCTTATGCATCCGTGATAGGATCTATCATGTATGCTATGTTATGTACTAGGACCGATGTATCGTATGCTCTGAGCGTCACAAGCAGATACCAGTCTGATCCAGGAATGGATCATTGGGCGGCTGTCAAGACAATCCTCAAGTACTTAAGAAACACTAAGGATGTGTTCCTAATATATGGAGAAGGTGATATGGTAATACGTGGGTATACAGATGCCAGTTTCCAGACAGATAAGGATGACTCCAAATCTCAGTCCGGATACGTATTTATTTTGAATGGAGGCGCAATAAGTTGGAAGAGTTCCAAGCAAGACACCGTAGCGGATTCTACCACGGAAGCGGAATATATTCCAGCTTCGGAAGCAGCAAAGGAAGCAGTCTGGATCAAAAAGTTTATCTCAGAACTTGGTGTGGTTCCAACCATTGATGAAGCAATACCGGTTTACTGCGACAACAATGGAGCTATTGCACAAACGAAGGAACCAAGGTCTCATCAGCGATCCAAACATGTGCATCGCCGCTATCATCTAATCAGAGAGATTATAAGTAGGAATGATATACAAATTGAGAAGTGATATGAGAGAAGTGTCCTCCTATTAAACATTCGGCCAAGCTCATAATCTAGGGTTTGGGTTGGGTTAAGGTTTCAAGGATACTTGTTTATGGTTTACTATGATGTATGTGTTAGTGATATGAGAGAAGTGTCCTAAGGCAATCGCCTTATGATTGTAATCATTTATTCTAATAAATGAATATTCACTATTTGAGTATACATGTTTGTGTATTTGATTGAGATCTTAAACTCATTTACAGAATGTCCGCAATACAATTCACTGTATGAGAGAATTTGTGATGAATCCACAACTAGTGATTATCTCTACATGTGCAATTGTGAAGTATTGAAATTGTCCCTAGTCGATGAATTGATAAATACGGACACTATCAATTCTGTTGAGACTAGCATGGGTTATTCTCTAATCAGCTGATTCTCACTGGCTGGTGACATTGAGATGTCCGGAGATAAACATGAATGCTAGTTAAGGGAACTAGTTCATTGGAGTGACTGTCTGTAAAACTTCATATGGTAGTCTACATATAGATATGTCAGTGAAGTTCTTACTGCAGCTTAAGTACGATGTTCCTTTGACTTGCGGTGTTCAAGTCATCTTGGTCATGGAGACCTATACTTTGACATCTTAAGCAAGCATCTCCAAGGAGGTGTGGACCCAGGATGATTGGGTATAAGCCGAAGTGCCCGAAGATGTTTGAACAGCCTACAAAAGATTCACCACTCCTTGCGAGGAGATGTATACCCGAGTCCTATCGTCGGATTGTTACTCAAAGCCTCTGGCCAGAGCATGACATGTTCAGAGTATGAATCTCTTAAATACATGAGAGTAATTAGAATCCGTAGGACGAGAAAACGTTATTTGGGCTAGGTGTGACGTAGTCAGCCTAGTGGGGACTGACACACATAGACCATGTCCTGAACCAAGTGGGTATAAGATGGTGAAGGGAATGGGGCATGATTCATTATAGTTGCTGAAGGGTTTCAGAATTGTTTCTGAGGTCAACCGTTGATCTTTCGATTAATTGGGAATCATGATGTACTACTAGGTGCCACTCATGATCGTTCTATAATTGATTAATTATAGACGGCCAACATAAATTGAAAGCCTATTTAGTCACATGCACTACGAATAATCCGAGGGATTTAAAACGAGTTGAAAATTGGATTTTCCAATCAAGAGAGATTAAGTTTCGTTGAACCAAACGATAAGTCGAATCTGAATTTTTCAGAGACGCATCGGAAGCGTAAAATGGCTAAGTCTTTTGAAGACTTAATAGATGAATTAAATAAGTTTAATTCATTGGGGCGTGGCTTGGATGGGCCAACCAATGAGGGCCTCCATCCTCTTTGCTTGGCCGGCCACAACAAAGGGAGAGAACCAAGTTTTTGGTTCAATTTATAAAATAAACCAAGTGTGGTTTGTTTTATAAAAGTATGGATGATATAAATTTTTATATAATAAACCAAGGTTTGGTTTATTTTTCATGGAAAATTAAAATGAACCATGGATTGGTTTATTTTATAAAATCAATCATGGATTGATTTACCATGATAAGGAAATTTATTCCATAAGAGAGAAAAGACTTGATTGATTTTTTATCATGAATTAAAATATGATTTAAACCATGATATAAAATCAAACTTGGCATGATGGAATAAGTTATTCCATATTTGAGAGGCTTGATGGTTGAGAGGGCACTATATAAAGGACCCAAGGCAAGGCTTGGGTGATAATTATAGAGATGAAGGAATAGGCTCTCTCCCTCTCTTTCTCTCCTTCTCTTCTCCCCTTCTTGCCGTGAGCCAACCAGCCCCAAGACGGAGCACCAGCAGGTCGCCCCTGCCCTTTCCCTGCCGACCACCACCTGCTGCCGGAGAAGGAAGCTCCGACCATTCTTGGCCGGAAGAAGGTGCTGCCGGAATTAGAGTTTGCCGCAAGGATCCTTTTTGCCGCAAGCCTCTTCTTTTGCTTCGCCGGAATTTTGATTCCGGCCATCCTTTTGTGGTTAGTCTTCCGACTTCTCTCTTGGTTTTTCTTGTCGCATTCTCGGAGAATCTGGTAGTTCTCGAGAACACGAAACTCGTGGCTTTGCGAAGTCATCCCGAAGATACTTGGCGTGGACACGAATAGAGGCGGAGCTTCCAAGGACGCTTATGGTTGGATCTTGTCCCTTCCTTCGAGTTACACGAGGTAATACGCAAATTAGTTTACGTTTCTGCAAAATTTTAAATATATGATCATGCCTACACAAGATAAAATTGCATGCTTAGATGTGTGGTTAAATGATTTAGAGAAATTATTTATGCTAAACCTTCCGCTGTACGTAATTAATTTTGAAAATACGAACCCGCATCCATGTCAACATGCACCCGGTCCCAACAGAATGAATATGTTTAAGCATGTTGTAAGAATTTTTATGTTACCTAAAACCCTAGCTTTATGTGCTATATATCATGACTTGTATGTTAGGTTATGTGCTATGTTTATTCATAAATGTTTTAAACCATATACCATGAACACATGTATTGTGATGTAGGCCTCATGTTTATGTTGAATAATGCATGTATGATGTTAAATGCCTATGATAAATATATGGTTATGAAGGTCTATGCATGTGCTATGTTGAATACCATGAACCTAGGTGGTATGTGTTATGCTCATATAGATCCTACCCATGCATGCTTTATGATAGATACTATGATTATGTACGCTACTTGATATGTACCATGTATGTAATGCATACTTACCTTATGCACCATGATCATGCAAGCTTGATGAACTATGATGATGTTTATGCCTTAAAGCATAATTATTTATGTATGCCATGCTTATGAATAAAGATGATGAATGAGAATGATGTTAATGCCTCTAAGGCATAATGATGTATGCATGACATACCTTATGAATGAAGACAATGAATGATGATGATGTTCATGCCTTTAGGGCATAATGATGTTATGCATTAACTATGAATGATGAAATGCTAAGTATATTTTATGTCATGCTTCATGTAATAAGATCATGTTTATGTCATTAAATATGCTATGAATGTCCCATGAATGATGAAGCATGTGAAGCTATTTTACTTTATGAATGGGCTTGTACCGGACCGAAGTAAGGGTCCAAGGGATGTGCTCCTCATGTAAGCTCGGTGTGGGACTACCGCTGTTGTCCCCGGTTCTGGGACTACCGCAGCTGTCCAACAGGGATGGGCTCCTCATGAAAGCCTCGATTTTTGGGACTACCGCTGCTGTCCTTACCCTAGTAGGTCGAGATTAGCTACCTCATATTTACTAGGGATGCGCGCATATGATGTATGTATGGGGTACAAGCAGGGCCCCATGATGTGATGATTATATTTAAGTATTTATAATTATGGTTTTTTTTTTCCAAATAAGCATCCTTATGTTGTATGCATTTGAGTCATGCATCCATTCATGTTATGCATCATGCCATGTTAAATGTTCATATGCTTATGTTTTATGTTAAGAACCATGTCATGTTAAATGTTTCATATGCTTATGTCTCATGTTAAGAACCATGCCATGTTAAATGTTTCATATGCTTATGTTTTATGTTAAGAACCATGCCATGTTAAATGTTTCATATGCTTATATCTCATGTTAAGAACCATGCATGTTAAATGTTTCATATGCTTATGTTTTATGTTAAGAACCATGTCATGTTAAATGTTTCATATGCTTATGTTTTATGTTAAGAACCATGCCATGTTAAATGTTTCATATGCTTATGTTTTATGTTACGCACCATGTCATGTTAAATGTTTCATATGCTTATGTGTTATGTGACGTATGGTTTTGGTGAGTAGGAAAGGGTCTTACTAAGCCTATGTGCTTATAGTTTTATTTTCTTATACCGCAGACCAAGCAAGAGGATATTAAGTGAAGCAGCAGGAGGGGCAATAGTGTGTGTGTGGCAGTGACATGACAAAGGAAAAAGAAAAAAAGATTCTCATGTTTATACTTTGTCACATGTCTTATGTTTTGCATTGTCTCCTTAAGTTCATGCTATACTTATGATAGTCATGCCTAAAAGAATAACCTACTACCTATGTTGCTTATGGATGATTTATGTGAAGTTCATATCATGATGTTACGTACAATGTTAACATGCTAAGATACCATGTCACGATGTTTTGAAATGATAGATAAGATATGTCTACATAATTCAAGTGTTAGTTGCATGTATGTATAAAGTTTTAAATTATTCCGCTGCATTACGATGTTCACATGCCCCTATGTATGTTAGCGTAACGCCGCCTCTCGCCACGCCGTAAGATGCGGGAAAAATGGCTGGCGTTACAGGTTGGTATCAGAGCAGTTTGTCATCTCACTACACACACATCAAGCCTTCTTCCTGCAACTTCCAAGTAAGTACCTCTATGCATATCTTATTTTCTTTTATGATTCTAGAATATGCAAGTATGAATGATACCTTATGATAGCAAGAACTTTTAGGATATGTAATATGAACGATACTTTACCTTATTTTTATGAAACCAAATACTTTAGAATTTGATATGCGGGTAGGAATAACAAAAACTTATATTAGCCATACTTGTCTTGTTATGAAGAAAAGCATGATAAGAAGACAGAGTAACAGACTTAATGAGACAACTCCATCGCCTGACCTGATGCAATTAGTGACCCAACTTCAGCGTCAAGTTACCCAGCAGCAGCAAACCATTAATATCTTGATGAATCAGCAAGAAAATTCTACCACTACACCGGTGAACTAGACGGCTATACCCGTCGCGCCGACAGTTACGCAAACCCCTTCGACAGGCCCGACCATTGTAGCACGACAAGAGGCTTATCTGATCCAGTGTTGAGGCTGAAACCAGAAAATTTCTCGGGTGTTGGCGAACCATGGGACGCCCAAGCGTGGTTCAAGACAGTGGAAAGTACAATGGAGCTGCTGGACTGGCCTGAGCATGAGAAGATCAAGTGTGCATCATTCTGCCTTTTTGGGGATGCCAGAATGTGGTGGGAAAGGGTCAAGGCCAAAAGACAGGTGAACCAGATGACGTGGTCAGAGTTCGAATCGGAGTTCTTCGAAGAATTCTTCAACATGCATGTCACAAACAAACATTACGACGAGTTCACGGAATTTCGACAGGGCGACCTCTCGGTCCATGAAGCTATGAAGAAATTCAACCGACTGGCTTGCCTATGCCCCGAGCTGGTCCGCACCGAGAAAGAAAGGGTCCGACTTATGCTGAAGATGTTGCGGCCTAAAATAGCCCTGAACGTGGCCGACGGAGTTAACAGACCGCAGACCACCGAGGAGCTGTTTAGTAGTGCCCTACTCACTGAGCACTATCTGAACAACATCAATCAGCAAAGGAAGGCGCTAAATGAAAGTAAGAATCGAGTTCACTCCGGGATTCTCGATTCTTCCTTTCATTATCCTTGATGTTCTTCCCTTTAATTATCACTCAGGAGGTCTAAAACCCCAGAGTACCAACGCTAACTGGAGGGGAGACCAAAGTGGTAAACGAAAGCCATGGAACAACCCCCAAGGTGGCCCAGCAAATAAACAGTCCAATCTTTCCCCGTGCACGACATGCGGGAAAAGGCACCCCGGGGAATGCCGCAAAGGTACAAATCAGTGTTTCAACTGTGGAGTGGAAGGGCATATGGCTGTTTACTGTCCTACCAAGAACCAGGCCCCTCCCCAACAACTCGTTCAGTACCAGGGTGTACCAGCGAAACTACACTATATGCAAGCTGAGCTGGAACGTACCCCGATGATGGAGGCCCCACCAACTATGACGAATGCTAGGGTTTTCTCTATTACCAAGGAGGACGCTGCGGAAGCTTCTACGGTTGTCACAGGTCAGATACTTATTTCCAGTCAGTACGTTACTACATTATTTGATACTGGGGCAACACACTCGTTCGTTTCTATGTCATACACTAAGAAGATAGATATGTCTCCACAAGTTTTAGACTGCAAGTTCTTAACAACCCTGCCTTCGGGAGAAATAATGGCATCCACTCACGTGCTGCGTGCTGTGCCAGTGGGAATCGCAGAAAGAGAACTCTACTGCGATCTGATAGTACTCGACATGCAGGATTATGATGTTATAATGGGAATGGATTTTTTGAACAAATACAGTGCTTCTATCGAGTGCCGTAAGCGAAAGGTGGTCTTTCGACCCGAGGCAGATTCTATGTTTGAATTTATCGGAGAGCCAAGGAAAAGAACCGGGAAATTCTTATCGACTCTTAAAGCATAGAAGATGTTAGACAAGGGATATACTGGATTTCTAGCACATGTGGTTGACGCAAATCAAATAAACGACCAAAAGCTGGAAGATGTCAGGATTGTATGCGATTACCTAGAGGTATTCCCGGATGAATTACCACGATTAGCGCCTGATAGAGAAGTGGAATTCGAGATCGAATTGGTTCCTGGTACTAACCCGATCTCCAAGGCACCTTACCGTATGGCGCCAGTTGAATTAAAGGAGCTTCAAGAACAGCTACAGGAGTTGCTCGATAAGGGACTTATTCGCCCTAGTCATTCTCCATGGGGAGCCCCGGTATTGTTTGTAAGGAAGAAAGACGGATCTATGCGAATGTGCATAGAATACCGAGCACTGAACAACGTGACGATTAAGAACAGGTATCCCCTCCCGAGGATAGATGTCCTGTTTGACCAGTTGAAGGGAGCCACCGTTTTCTCTAAGATCGATCTAAGGTCTGGTTATCTTCAAGTCAGGGTAAAACAGGATGATATTCCGAAGACGGCCTTTCGAACGAGGTACGGACATTTTGAATTCATCGTTATGCCATTCGGCGTGACAAATGCTCCTGCGATGTTTATGGACCTTATGAATCGAGTATTCTCGCCTTTCCTCGACAAATTTGTAATCGTCTTCATAGACGATATCCTTATTTATTCGAGAAACCAAGAAGAGCACGCCGAGCAACTGAAGATGGTATTACAGATTCTTCGGGAAAAGCAACTGTACGCAAAGTTCTCTAATGTGAGTTCTGGCTCGACCAAGTAGGTTTTTTGGGTCATATTATTTCCAAAGATGGGGTTATGGTAGACCCAACAAAGATTGAAGCGGTGAACAACTGGAGCCGGCCAAAGAACGCCAGCGAAATCAGAAGCTTTCTTGGGCTGGCGGGCTATTATCGAAAATTTGTGAAGGACTTCGCGAGAATTGTAGCCCCTCTAATGGCTCTCACCTGGAAGGATAAAAAGTACGAATGGACGGAAAACTGCGAGAGGAGTTTCTTGGAGCTAAAAAGGAGACTTACAAGTTCTCCAATTCTTACCCTTCCAGAAAGTAACCAGAGCTTCGACATGTACAGTGACGCCTCTAAACTAGGACTTGGAGTTGTACTTATGCAGAGTGGTAAGGTCATTGCCTACGCCTCTAGGCAACTCAAAGAACATGAACAGAACTACCCCACTCACGATCTAGAACTGGCCGCTGTGGTCTTCGCTCTTAAGATATGGAGGCATTATCTATATGGAGTGCAGTGTAGGATTTATACAGACCGCTAGAGTCTGTGATATTTCTTCACTCAGAAAGACCTAAATATGAGACAACGCCGATGGCTTGAGTTGGTGAAGGACTACGACTGCGAGATCTTCTACCATCTAGGGAAGGCAAACAAAGTGGTCGATGCACTCAGCCGGAAGTCAAGTGCGACCTTGATGTCCATATCTATATTACCCCGCCCACTCGAAAGAGAGATTATGAATTTTGGGGTCGAGGTCATCTCTGGACGGCTTTCTACCATGACAATGTCACCGACGCTATTCGAGGACATATTGGAAAAACAAAATGGTGATCCGAGTCTTTAGAGAATCAAGCAGGAGATCCTAGAAGGAAAGGGCGATGGTTTTCGTATCACCGATGGGGGAGTATTATACCTTAGGGGTCATCTATGTATCCCTAATGATCTAGAGCTGCAGAGAGAAATATTAGCAGAAGCTCACATAACCCCTTATTCGATGCATCCGGGATCCACCAAAATGTATCAAGATCTGAAGGAGAAATTCTGGTGGTCCGGTATGAAGAGAGATGTGGCTCAGCTTGTCAGCACTTGCCTGACCTGCCAACGAGTGAAAGCAGAACACCAGCGACCCAGAGGAGTTCTGCAGCCACTTCCAATTCCAGAATGGAAATGGGAAGATATCTCTATGGATTTTATTTCAGGACTTCCGAAGACTACAAATGGATATGATGCAATATGGGTAATTGTGGACAGGTTGACTAAGTCTGCTCACTTCCTAGCAATCAAGATGACTTATCCGATTGAGCAACTAGCTCAGTTATATTCTAAGGAGATAATTAGATTTCATGGAGTTCCCAAGACTATCATCTCAGATAGGGATGGTCGTTTTACCTCACATTTTTGGGAGTGCGTCCAGAAGTCTCTCGGCACTAAACTGTGATTCAGTACCGCTTTTCACCCTCAGACTGACGGGCAAACTGAACGAGGGAATCAAGTACTGGAGGAAATGTTACGGGCTTGTGCCCTGGATTTCAAAGGGAGTTGGTGTCGATATCTATGTTTAGCGGAATTCACTTACAATAATAGCTACCAAGCTACTATCGGAATGACACCTTATAAAGCCTTGTACGGGATGAGATGTAGGTCTCCAATCTATTAGTATGAAGGTGGTGAAAAGAAGGAAATGGGGCTCAAGACGGATCTCATCGACGACACCACCCGAGCGATATAGAATATTCGACAACGGATAGAAGCTGCTCAGAGCTGGTAGAAGAATTATGCGGATGCCCGACGTAGACCCCTGGAATTCGATGTTGAAGATTTGGTATTCCTCAAAGTGGCTCCTATAAAAGGGGTAACCAGGTTCGGGAAGAAAGGAAAACTAAGTCCGCGTTATGTGGGACCGTACCCGATCATGAAAAGAGTCGGCAAGGTGGCATATGAGCTATAGCTGCCTCAAGAGATGTCGGCTATCCATAACGTGTTCCATATGTCGATGCTCAAGAAGTGTATTCCAAACACAGATCAAGTGATAGAGCCGCAGACAGTACAAGTTCAGGAGGACCTAAGTTTTGAAAGCCGACCTATCCAGATCTTGGATCGGGAAATCAAAAAGCTAAGGAACAAGGAGGCACCCTTATTCAAGGTCCTATGGCAAAGTCAAAGGTTCGAGGAAGCTACCTAGGAACGTGAGGATGATATGAGACGCAAGTACCCGGAGCTATTCTAAGTTCGAGGATGAACTTTCACGAGGTATGGGGGATTGTAACGACCCGTAAAATTTTCTCAATATTTTTCTTTAAAATATTGATCATACCTAGATAGATTCTCGAGGATCATAGGGACACTAGTATGAACCTTAGCATGATTATCCATGATTTTCGATATAGATTAAGAAGCTAAGTAATAATGGGTCTTACATGGGCCCTTCTAATACCATGGCTATTAAGGGACCTTAGGTAAAATGTTATCATGAATGGAAATGGATTTCAATTAGAAATATTAACATAAGCCATAGTGGGCTATTATAGGTGCCTTGGCAAAAATAATTATAAAAGTAATAAAAAGAAGTACATGCACCAAGGATTGAACCTGGGACCTAGTGTATCACCATGCATGTACTAACCAATTCACCTAGCAAGAGAGTGCTATTAGAGAATGAAGAGGATTTTGGTTAAGGCTTAAGGAAGTGAAGGGTCACCGTGAGAAGAGGCACCATGCCCCTTCACTTGCCTCCTTGCTTAGTATATAAGAGTGGGATGGGGAAATGAAGAGATAACTTGACACTTACGTTATAGTTTCTCCTCCTCTTCTCTTCCATCAAAGCTTCCCTCTCTCCTTCTTCCTCCTCCTAGCCGAAACCCACAAGGGGTTTTCTCCCTTGAAAAAGCTTCACAAGTGTAAGACTCCCTCCCCTGTGGTATAATGGTTTTCCTTGATGTTTATCATGATTTAAGTTTTGTTTGGGATTTATATTGAGAAAACCATGAGCTAGGGTTTTTAATAGTTTCGGCCAAGCAAGTTGTGGAGGTATAAGATGATGTTAAAACCTTATTTGTGTTTCCTAGTGCTTTCTCATGATGAATAAAGAATAAATTGTGACTTGGGGAAATTTTGTAGCACCCTAAGGCCCTCTACATGTTTCGGCCACCACCATGTTTCCATGGTTAGGATTGGATCTAACTCTCTAATAATGTTTCTTATGTTTCCTCATGATGCAAGGGATGTTAATGGCGATTTATGTGAATTTTTACATGCCCTTATGACCCTTGTAAGTTTTGGCCAAGATAGGTTATAGGGCAAGGAGTTAGGGCTAACTCCAAGCAAGGGTTCTAATGGTTTCCTATGATGTTGTATGTAAGGTATTAGATGTAAATTGAGAATTGTATGAATTTTTCCATGCACTTGTGACCCTATAGGGTTTCGGTCAAGACCATGATGTAGGGCTAGGACTTAGGGTTAACCCCAATCATGGGGTCTAATGGCTGCCTAAGGCATTGTATGTAATGTATGAGCTTTCTTTTATTTATGGGACCTTTCAGGTTGCTTGAATAATGGGATCTCCTCCTATTAAACATTCGGCCGAGCTCATAATCTAGGGTTTGGGTTGGGTTAAGGTTTCAAGGATACTTGTTTATGGTTAACTATGATGTATGTATATGTTTAAGCATGTTGTAAGAATTTTTATGTTACCTAAAACCCTAGCTTTATGTGCTATATATCATGACTTGTATGTTAGGTTATGTGCTATGTTTATTCTTGAATCTTTTAAACCATATACCATGAATACATGTATTGTGATGTAAGCCTCATGTTTATGTAGAATAATGCATACATGATGTTAAATGCCTATGATAGATATATGGTTATGAAGGTCTATGCATGTGCTATGTTGAATATCATGAACCTAGGTGGTATGTGTTATGCTCATATAGATCCTACCCATGCATGCTTTATGATAGATACTATGATTATGTACGCTACTTGATATGTACCATGTATGTAATGCATACTTACCTTATGCACCATGATCATGCAAGCTTGATGAACTAAGATGATGTTTATGCCTTAAGGCATAATTATGTATGTATGCCATGCTTATGAATAAAGATGATGAATGAAAATGATGTTAATGCCTCTAAGGCATAATGATGTATGCATGACATACCTTATGAATGAAGACGATGAATGATGATGATGTTCATGCCTTTAGGGCATAATGATGTTATGCATTAACTATGAATGATGAAATGCTAAGTATGTTTTATGTCATGCTTCATGTAATAAGATCATGTTTATGTCATTAAATATGCTATGAATGTCCCATGAATGATGAAACATGTGAAGCTATTTTACTTAATGAATGGGCTTGTACCAGACCGAAGTAAGGGTCCAAGGGATGAGCTCCTCATGTAAGCCTCGGTGTGGGACTACCGCAGCTGTCCTCGGTTCTGGGACTACCGCAGTTGTCCAACAGGGATAGGCTCCTCATCAAAGCCTCGGTTTTTGGGACTACCGCAGCTGTCCATACCCTAGTAGGTCGAGATTAGCTACCTCGTATTTACTAGGGATGCGCACATATGATGTATGTATGGGGTACAAGCCAGGGCCCCATGATGTGATGATTATATTTAAGTATTTATAATTATGGTTTTTTTTCAAATAAGCATCCTTATGTTATATGCATTTGAGTCATGCATCCATTCATGTTATGCATCATGCCATGTTAAATGTTCATATGCTTATGTTTTATGTTAAGAACCATGTCATGTTAAATATTTCATATGCTTATATCTCATGTTAAGAACCATGTCATGTTAAATGTTTCATATGCTTATGTTTTATGTTAAGAACCATGCCATGTTAAATGTTTCATATGCTTATGTCTCATGTTAAGAACCATGTCATGTTAAATGTTTCATATGCTTATGTTTTATGTTAAGAACCATGCCATGTTAAATGTTTCATATGCTTATGTCTCATGTTAAGAACCATGTCATGTTATATGTTTCATATGCTTATGTTTTATGTGTGACGACCCGACTTCTCTACCCTATACTTAAGCTGGATCGTCGCTCGCTTACTACTACCTTTACCTTTACTCACTTAACCTTAACCTTTGACTTCACCAATCAAAATCGTGCTAAAGACATACACAAATCATATACTTTCAAGACATACAAGGATATAACACCATGTCTATACTCTATGCTAGTTTTATAAACATCCTAGCAAACTCCAAACAAATCTAATGACTTGAAATTAGAATCTTTGCAGAATTTAACAAGACTACCAAACCATATGAAATCATACTAAAGATTGTATCAACTTTTGACTCTATGCGGAGATAAACACAATATTCACATTTTACCAACCAAAACATTAAATATTAAAGCTATACTAGAGTTTTGTACTCAACCTTGTCTCTATGCAAAGTTTACACAAAATCATTATGTTCTAACAATCCAAAACATAAACCACCAGTTTCTATAAGACTTAACCCAAAGATCTCTTCCACGGTTTCGCCGCCACTGAACATCAATGCAAGTCCTGGTCACCTCCATAACCTATGCTTTTTCTTTACCTTTATCTGCAATAGGAGGAAATGCAACTAATAAGCAAGATGCTTAGTAAGTAAATCCTAAACTCACAAATCCATGCTATCGACAATAAACATATTCAGTTCAAAGAATGCTTACTTCCAAAATCCATGCACAGGGGAAAAACTTTTATATTCTTATCATGCTCAATCATGTTAAAAAAATATTACTTGCATAAAACATTTGCAAACTTAACATGCTCATACATTAAAACACTAAACTCCTTACTCTTACTCCTTATCATGCTTGCAAAGTATCAATATGAACTTATTGAAGTAAAGACATGCACTCAAAGCTAAAACACTTGTAAATACTTATATACTTGAAAATAATATTCAACTTTCTTTAGGCCTTTACATTGTACCATGGTATCAATGTACCAATTGCGCGCTTCTCTAATAGGTTGCGGGGTAGCTAGCCACCGCACCTTGTTAGAGTTTCTTTCTAACTTTCTGTGGGCCTTCCCTTTGCCCGGTACATGTCACTTTCTGAAAATAAAATACTTTCTTACTCTAGTACTTATACGTATCAAACTATCTTACTTTTGCATAAATTTGCACTTAACACCTTTACTTTTCTTACTTGAGACTTTCATCGAGCACCTTGCGTGCCCTTAATCCCAACCTCATTTTGGGACTTTTCAAGAATTAAATATTATCATGCTTAGCTTACATACACCAAGTCTAAACCAAATAGATTTCTATCATGAGAAAACATGCATCTTTACAAACTTAAAACACACGATAACCATAATCTTAAAGCATGCATCATAAAACATGGTTCTACAACAAGAACATACATACGAAAACTACTCCTATTGCAGGTGAGTGATCTACTTACCCTTTCTTGAAGAAAACTCACTAAATATGGTTTAAATCCCAACGTAGCCCTTCTCTTCCCTTTCTTCGCGCAAATCTCCTCCCTCCTTGACCCTAGGGAAGAAGCCCTAGATGTTCTACTCAAGAGGAAGGAGGAGGAGAAAGAGATCTCTCGAGTTTTCTTTTGTTTCGCAGCCCCTCGCCCTCTCTGTTTGCGCCGACCACCAACCCTAGCCTCCCTTTTCCAAGCGACTTAAGCGGGGCTTAAATACCTCTTCATGAAAAGCTTAACTCACCTATAATATAATTTCGCTCCTCCTTTTTCTGTGCTTGATACCCTAGCCTGTCTGGTCAGCTGGGCGCCCTTAAGGGTTTGCTCCTCCGTGTGGTCGCGAGTTCGAACCCCCGGCTGGCCTTTAAAGTTTTTTTTTCATTTTTATTCCGAAAAATTGCTAGAAAATTCTGAAAAATCCCTAATAATACCAGAAAATTATTGGGAGTTACATTATGTTAAGAACCATGCCATGTTAAATGTTTCATATGCTTATGTCTCATGTTAAGAACCATGTCATGTTAAATGTTTCATATGCTTATGTTTTATGTTAAGAACCATGCCATGTTAAATGTTTCATATGCTTATGTTTTATGTTAAGAACCATGCCATGTTAAATGTTTCATATGCTTATGTTTTATGTTACCCACCATGTAATGTTAAATGTTTCATATGCTTATGTGTTATGTGACGTATGGTTTTGGTGAGTAGGAAAGGGTTTTACTAAGCCTATGTGCTTATTGTTTTATTTTCTTATACCGCAGACCAAGCAAAAGGATATTAAGTGAAGCAGCAGGAGGGGGAAGAGTGTGTGTGTGGCAGTGACATGGCAAAGGAAAAAGAAAAAAAAGATTCTCATGTTTATACTTTGTCACATGTCTTATGTTTTGCATTGTCTCCTTAAGTTCATGCTATACTTATGATAGTCATGCCTAAAAGAATAACTTACTACCTATGTTGCTTATGGATGATTTATGTGAAGTTCATATCATGATGTTACATACAATGTTAAGATGCAAAGATATCATGTCACGATGTTTAGAAATGATAGTTAAGGCATGTCTACATAATTCAAGTGTTAGTTGAATGTATGTATAAAGGTTTAAATTATTCCACTGCATTACGATGTTCACATGCCCCTATGTACGATAGCGTAACGCCGCCTCTCGCCACGCCGTAAGATGCGAGAAAAAAGCCGGGCGTTACAGCCTATGCACATCCAGGCATCATCCGGCAAAATAAATGTATGAATTGCAAAAATTAACCAATCCTAAACACACAAAGCCGGAATCCTCAGCTCTGATACCAATTGTAGAGTATGGCTTCGCGAGTTTCCTTAGTGAATACCTGGTCGATCCGAGAGACCTTTCCACATCTACGGATTAAAAAATTAATCCGAGTGAAGATCCGTCTCCCATCGACCGTCTCGTGCCGTATCGAACGATCAAAATTACAACTCGACCAATTTCCAAAATCGACCTTGTAATTTGCTTGACCATTCGACCGCGGAAAAGGCGACGAGTTGATCGTCAGCTTTTGTGTTTATGGTCAGGATCTAGTTACGAATTTATTAATATTATTTTGAAATCAAAATAATAAATTCTTAATCATAAAATAATGAGGCATATGACCATGGCACAAATTAGACATAAGAAAATACAAAGGAGCACAGTAAGAGATATACCTTCCTGATCACCTCGCGGTCTTCTACCTTATGTCCGTCCCTTCGTGGACATCATGTGGGCGACGATCTACCGCGATCCGAGATCACCAAGAGCTCCAATCAATCCTATTTTCCAACCGGCCAAAACCCTTGCCCCTAGGGTTTGCGCCACCGGCCACTCCTTCCCTCTCCCTTTGCGCCGCCGACCGCCGGAGCCAACTCCAAGCCCTCCGGACCAGCAGTGCACCTCGAGAGCAAGGTGAAGAAGAAGAATTAGGAAATAGAAGGCCTTCTTCCTTGCCCAAACCAGCCCGCAACCTTCACTCCTGTAACGACCCGGCCCATTTGGCGGCCCATTTGGCGGTCTCGACCGTCGACCGTCGACCGTGCCGTTACCAATACTAGGTCTTCCCACCCCTGGGTGTGGATTTTTGCCTTCCCAGGATTCGAACTCTAGACCCAGGCTTAAATCTAGTTCTTTATGAATCCTGAACACCAATTGAGCTATAACAATTTGTACAATTGCATTGAGAAAAGAAAAACAAGCCCAAAAATTTGGGGCGTTACAATCCCCTACCCCTTATAGAAAGTTCGTCCTCGAACTAAAACAACTCGGGGTACTTGCGTTTCATTTCATCTTCTCTTTCCCAGGTGGCTTCTTCGAATTTCTGACTTTGCCACATGACCTTTACTAAGGGCACTTCCTTGCTCCTTAGTTTCTTAACCTCTCGGTCCAATATCTGAATGGGCCGACTTTCAAAGCTTAGGTCCTCCTGGATCTGAACCGTCTGTGGTTCGATCACCTGGTCTGGGTCGGGCGTGCACTTCTTAAGCAGAGAGACGTGGAACACGCTGTGAATCGCCGACATCTCCTGCGGTAGTTCCAGCTCGTAAGCTACCTGGCCAACTCTCTTTAGGACCTTATACGGCCCTACGTATCGCGGACTTAGTTTCCCTTTCTTCCCAAATCTCATAACTCCTTTCATAGGAGCCACTCGGAGGAAGACAAGGTCTCCAACTTGGAATTCCAGCGGCCTACGTCGCTTGTCCGCATAATTCTTTTGCCGGCTCTGGGCAAAGGCGGCTAGTCGATTGAACTTCATCATTGCTTCGCTGACCGTTAGTCCACCTTGTCGGAACTCGGTGAACTCGTCGAAATGTCGGTTGGTGACTCGCAGATGGAAGAACTCCTCGAAGAACTCTGATTCAAGTCCTTCCATGTCATCTGGGCCACCTGGCGCTTGTTCTTTATCTTTTCCCACCACATGCGCGCATCTCCCGAGAGGCAGAATGATGCGCATTTGACCTTCTCTTGCTCGGGCCAGTCGAGCAATTCCATGGTGCTTTCTATCGTTTTGAACCAGGCCTGCGCGTCCCAGGGTTCACCAGCACCGGAGAAACTTTCCGGTTTTAGCCTTTGCCATTGGATGAGGTAAGCCTCGGGTCGGGCTACCGTGGCAGGGGCGACCGGTGGTGTTGGCGTAACCAGGGTTGCGTCTGGGATGACTGTCTGGTTTACCGATGGTGGAGTGGTAGGGTTCCCTTGCTGACCCATCAGATTAGCGATGATCAGTTGTTGTTCCGTGATCTGGCGTTGTAGTTCTGTCACTACATGTGCCAGATCTGGAGGGGGTACAGTCTCATTGCGCGGTGGTAGCGCCGTCTCAGTGAGTGGTGGAGGGGCAGTCCCGTTAAGACGGGTACTACGTCTTCTAGCCATCTTCATAAGAGATAGGACTAGTATAAGGTAAGGGTTATTCCTATATCCATGCATGCACATATTACCAAGCATAAAAGAAAAAGTAGGTTTAGAATCTTACTTGGAAGCAGCAGGTTGAGAGCTTTGAGGAGTGTGATAGTGGTGAGGTAGACTTTGCTCTGATACCAACTGTAAAGTCCCCGCCCTAAATCCTCTAAGGATTTGTGGCGTTACTTTAACATTCATAACATCTTTACTCATGCTTATATTTATACTACTTTATGCATCATATAGCGGAAGCATAACATCATTCATGTAATGTTAATCATGACTACTTCATGTATTCATTTCCATCTAAGCTTTAGAGGCATGCGATCATACAAGAGCGGAAGCATAAGACTTGAAAGCATGTAGATCATGCATGTACGTGAGAGCATGAAGCTTAGGGTTTAAAAACAAATTTTATACATGAGTAGGCCGAAACATGTATGGGCATCATAGCATTTAGGAGCAAGTTTCATGAAATGCATAATGTATGTAGAGTCCATGCGCATGATACAATATTGACAAGTAAGGATCTAAACATATGGAAGGTTTTAACATGATCGTGACATGCAACATGGGGAGCATAAGGGTGTTGAACATGAGAGGACTCAAACCAGCAAGTGATGGCCGAATATCATAAGTGATCTAAGCATAACTAGGCATGGCAAGTATGACAGAGTTTTAGTGGATCATGAGCATAAACAAGATAGTATGTTATGAGGGAAGTATCATATCAACTACTTTAGCATAATCAAATAGAGTGGTGTATCCATACAGTCAAGATGAAGACATCATATGTTCACAAGTATAGCAAAAACTTATCATGAAGTAGAGTAATGCCAAACATAAGAGCAATCTTAGAGTAGTGTGCAGAAGAAGGTGTATAACATCCTTAGGTTTCAAAATTGAAAACAAAACATAGAGCGAGCAAGATCTTTAATCCACCGTCACTATCACATTTCCCTTGCTCTTCTTCCTGCAGCTTCCTTAGTTAGTGTCCTGTAGCATAAGAACACTAAAACTATAAGCAACGCTTAGTAAGGCCTTGTCCTACTCACAAAACGTCGTCAATTCGTAAGCGTATCAAGTATAGCATAGAAGCATAACATGTTAAGCATAGAAGTCATTAAGCATGGTAAACATAACGTGTAAAGACATGGGATCATTAAGCATGGTAGACATAGTGAGCATAGTAATTTTATGAAAAGATTTCCTTTTGAAAACATATACATAGTACTTGAATATAACATAGTCATCTTTTGGGGTCCCCGGCTTGTACCCTTAGTTTTGTGCACATGAACCCTATTTAGGCACAAGGTAGCTAGCCTTGACCCAGAAGGGTTCCTTATTAGGCCTTCTTGAAAATCCTTCAGCCTGGGGGTCTCTAGGCCTTCTCAAAAAGTCCTTCAGCCTAGGACCCATCATGAACTCATTTAAGAGTTTGTGGTACAAGCCAATCATAAAGTAACATAGTTATCATGTACATTTCCCTTTTTAGCATGCTCTTAGTCCCTTCCTTTCAAGGGAGCATTACTTTAGGCCTTAGCCTTCATCATACATAAACTCATAATCCATGATAACTATTCATGCATTTCATTCATATCATAGTATAACATGCTTTCATGAAAAGTGAACATAAATAAGGTCCAAGGGTTCCCTTGGCCGAAAATCATCATCATGCATTCTTCACTTTCCTAGATCATACAAGCATGGTTCATGTCATTCAAAGCATGCAATATCATAAGCATTCATTAGGGTAGCATGGCATGTAAATAGGTTTAGGACCTAACCCTATTCTAGGGTTGGCCGAATGTTGTAAAGAGGTTGGACCTCTTGCATTGAGTTGTATTTCCTCATAATCATATCAAGCATCACGGAAGCAATCATAGCATGGGGTTTTGTCCAAGGCCTAACCCTAGTTTAGGGTTGGCCGAAACATACATGTCATCAAGAATTTATCATACAACATTCCATACATTGTGTAGCATTTAATCAAACATGTAGTAGCATATGGCACACCCTAACCCTTGGTTAAGGTAGTGGCCGAAACTTAAGAGGGCATCATGCAACTTATTCGCAAACAATTATGCTACAGGCGAGGGGCACTTACCTTTTTCGCTAAATCCTTAGGGTATACCCTTAACTTGGAGGGATGGTACCCTTAATTTGGAGGGATGGTACCCTTAACTTGGAGGGATGGTACCCTTAACTTGGAGGGATGGTGCCCTTGGTCCTTGCCCTTGAGATCCTTGAATGCTCCTTGTCTTGCAAGAGGTACTCAAGGGAGTTTAGGGAGTGTCAACCCTAACCTTGGGTTTCGGCAACCACAAGGGGAGAGTGTTGCTTGGCTTCGGTGGAGAAGGGGAGAAGAAGGTGGCTTTCGGCCACTTGGGGGAGGGGAGGAAGATTAGTGTTTGGAGGGAGGAGTGGAAGGGGGCTCTCGGCAATAGCAAGAGGAGGGAATGAGTGATTGTGCTCTCACACTCTCCTCCCCCTTTTATACTTAGTGAAGAGGCATGGTGCCTCTTCACTAAGCACCCTTTCACCAAGGGGTGTTTCACCAAGAGTTTTCTTCCACCTCTTCACCTTCCCTAACCCTTAACAAGGATTTCCCTACTTCCTTCTCAACATCTTCTCCCCTGGTGAGATGGTCACCAAGTCTACTCCTCAAGGCTTTGCTTGCCAAGAGTACCAAGGTTCAATCCTTGGTGAGAGCACATTTTTGCTCCTCTTGGTTTTAATCAAGCATAAGCCCACTAAGCCCATTCCATTCCATATGATTTCATGAATTCGAATTCATGGAATCACATATGTGATTCATGAATCACATTTCACTCCTTATGTAATTTCATAATCCCTCTTAATCAAATCTTATAATCAATCATGAAATTACATACTTCGCATTTTGCATAATCACATCATAATGTAATCACATGAAATCATACTCTTATGCAATCACATGAAATCATCAATTAAAATTTATGCAATCGCATATAGGGGTTTTATGAAATCACATATTGGGACTTTTATTTCTTATCAAATAAAGTCGTACAATTGCATTGAGAAAAGAAAAACAAGCCCAAAAATTTGGGGCGTTACAACTAAAAGATTTGCTTTTGTATAAGAACATCTACATTTTGAAAGAGAATCACAGAATCACATGTTGCATATTTATATTAGTATGTACACAAAATGACTGATACTTTGCATTGTAGATAACATAGTGTGTGGTGATGCATAGAAGATCATGTTATCAGTTCCTTGCAGAGTATAAGAAGAGGCTCACAACCAAGATGGAGTTAGACAAACCATCTGGATGGTTGTAGTGTAATTAGGTGTGGTTTGTCTTAACCATAGAATTACACTAGTGTGCTTTATGTGCGTTGAGTAGGACCAAAATAAAGGTCGTCCAATTTATACTGACTTTATAATTGGATTGGACCTCGGTTATATTATGGAGTACAATCTCTAAATCCCAATATAATAACGGGCACGTGTATTTAATTATTATTTCTTTGATTTACCAATGAGCGAGATTTATTCTGTTAAATCGATAGGCCCGGTATGTTAAGAAATAATATTATATACATGGTGGGTCATTGATTATTGAGGGAATCCATGTCTTGGTGAATCAGGATGATGATGCCTACTTGATGAGCTCATAAGGTTCATCATGTTAAATCTTGCAAGTGGACTATGGTCCAACATAATAAAAAGGTTGAGTGGTACTAGTCAAGGATCAAGAGGTTGATTAATTAAAATTGTCAATAATTTAAATTAATCGATGGGCATTCGATATCATAAACACGGGGAGATGGATGTGCTCATAATAGGTGGATCCCATATGAAAATATGGGGGTTGTTGAGGAAGTTCAATGGGATCCTTTAGTGAAATGGATCTCCATTAATGGATCGAATTTGGATCCATTAGCGGGCCAAGACCCAACTCCTCCTCATGGTCCCTATCGTAACCCTATATATACCCCATAGGAGTCATGATACAAAGGCTAATTAATTGAGAAAATAATCATCAAAAAATCCACAAGCCAAAATCGTAACCTCTCCCCTACTCTCTCTCTCCTAGGGCTGATTTGCGTCGAGTGAAGAGGAGGCAAAATGAAGGTGATCTCTCCTCCATTCATCTTCATCTCTTACTCCTCTTTGGCGTGAAGGATCAGCAGGTCCAAGGGGAGCATCTTGGTGCTCAGCGATGTTGGGACCGGGTGCATGTTGACATGGATGCAGGTTCGTAATTTTAAAATTAATTACGTGCAGCGGAAGATTTAGCATAAAAAATATCCCAAATTATTTAACCACACATTTAAGCATGCAACCTTATATTGTGTAGACATGATCATATATTAAAATTTTGCAGAAAGTAAACTAATTTACTTAATACCTCGCGTAACTCGAAGGAAGGGACGAGATCCAACCGTAAGCGTCCCTTGGAAGCTCCGCCTCTATTCGCGTCCACTCCGAGTTTTCTTCGGGATGACTTCGCAAAGCCATGAGTTTTGTGCCGACAAGAACTACTAGATTCTCCAAAGGCACGACAAGAATACCAAGAGAGAGATGGGAAGACTAACCACCAAACGAAGAACGGAATCAAGATTCCGGGAGGAAGGAAGGAGTTGCGCCCGCTTCTTCTTCTTCTTCGGCAGCTGCTTGGTGGATGAAGCTCACGGCAACAAAGGGAGTGCCTCTAGGGCCGGCGGCACTAGAGGAGGGACAAAGAGAGAGGGAGAGAGAGAGGCCTTATTCCTTGATCTCTTAGATTGATTTCCAAGCCTTGCCTTGGTTCCTTTTTATAGTAGCCTCTTAATCGCCAAGTCTCCTTTTTATGGAATAAATTTTCATAAGAAATTTATCATATAAATTTTTCTATGAATTATTCCATCATGCCAAGTTTTTATCATAATTTAATTTATGATAAAAACAACCATGTCTCCCTTTTCTTATGGAAAGAAATTTCTTTATATAAATTCCTTTATATAAATTTCTTTATATAAATTTCTTTTTCATGGTAAATCAATCCATTATTGATTTTATAAAATAAAATAAACCAATCCATGGTTCATTTTAATTTCCATGAAAAATAAATCTCTTTATATAAATTTCTTTATATAAATTTCTTTTATCCATAATTTTATAAAACAAACCACGCTCGGTTTAAATTATAATTTGAACCAAAAATTCGGTTTTACCCTTTTGTTGTGGCCGGCCAAACAAAGAGGGTGGGGACCCTCTTTGGCCGGCCAAACCCAAGCTAAAACCATACGAATTAAACTCATTTAATTCATCCAATAAGTCTTCAAAAGACTTAGTCATTTTATGCTTCCGATGCGTCTCTGAAAAATTCAGATTCGACTTATCTCTCTTGATTGGAAAATCCAATTTTCAACTCGTTTTAAATCCCTCGGATCACTCGTAGTGCGTGTGACTAAATAGGCTTTCGATTTATGTTGGTCGTCTATAATCAACCAATTATAGAACGATCATGAGTGGCACCTAGTAGTACATTATGATCCCCAATTAATCGAAAGATCAACGGTTGACCTCAGAAATAATTCTGAAACCCTTCAGCAACTTTAATGAATCATGCCTCATTCCCTTCATCATCTTATACCCACTTGGTTCAGGACATGGTCTATGTGTGTCAGTCCCCACTAGGCTGACTACGTCACACCTAGCCCAAGTAATGTCTTTCTTGTCCAACGGATTCTAATTACTCTCATGTTTCTGAGAGATTCATACTCGGAACATGTGATGCTCTGGCCAGAGGCTTCGAGTAACAATCCGACGATAGGCCTTGGGTATACATCTCCTCGCAAGGAGTGGTGAATCCTTTGTAGGCTGTTCAAACATCTTCGGGCACTTCGGCTTATACCCAATCATCCTGGGTCCACACCTCCTTGGAGATGCTTGCTTAAGATGTCAAAGTATAAGTCTTCATGACCAAGATGACTTGAACACCGCAAGTCAAAGGAACATCGCACTTAAGCTGCAGTAAGAACTTCATTGACATATCTATATGTAGATTACCATATGAAGTTTTACAGCTAGTCATTCCAATAAACTAGTTCCCTTAACTAGCATTCATGTTTATCTCCGGACATCCCAATGTCACCAGCCAGTGAGAATCAGCTGATTAGAGAATAACTCATGCTAGTCTCAACAGAATTGATAGTGTCCGTATTTATCAATTCATCGACTAGGGACAATTTCAATACTTCACAATTGCACATGTAGAGATAATCACTAGTTGTGAATTCATCACAAATTCTCTCATGCTGTGAATTGTATTGCGGACATTCAGTAAATGAGTTTAAGATCTCTATCAAATACACGAGCATGTATACTCAAGTAGTGAATATTCATTTATTAAAGTAAATGATTACAATCATAAGGCGATTGCCTTAGGACACTTCTCTCATATTACTAACAAACTCCCACTTGGCCTAATGCCAATCGCTACGGTATCCAATACCACAGGCTCTAACATGACCCTCAAACTTGCTTTGAGGCAAGGCCTTAGTTAAAGGATCCGCTAAATTCCTTTCAGTGGGAATTTTCTCAATTTGTATATCATTCCTACTTATAATCTCTCTGATCAGATGATAGCGGCGAAGCACATGTTTGGATCGTTGATGAGACCTTGGTTCCTTTGCTTGTGCAATAGCTCCATTGTTGTCGCAGTAAACCGGTATTGCTTCATCAATGGTTGGAACCACACCAAGTTCTGAGACAAACTTCTTGATCCAGACTGCTTCTTTTGCTGCTCCCGAATCCGCAATATAGTCCGCTTCCGTGGTAGAATCCGTTACAGTGTCTTGTTTAGAACTCTTCCAACTTATTGTGCCTCCATTTAAAATAAATACGTATCCGGACAGAGATTTGGAGTCATCTTTATCTGTCTGGAAATTGGCATCTGTATGCCCACGTATTATCATATCTCCTTCTCCATATATTAGGAACACATCCTTAGTTCTTCTTAAGTACTTAAGGATTGTCTTGACAGCCACCCAATGATCCATTCCTGGATCATACTGGTATCTGCTTGTGACGCTCAGAGCATACGATACATCGGGCCTAGTACATAACATAGCATACATGATAGATCCTATCGCGGATGCATAAGGAATCTTATTCATGCAAATCCTCTCGTCTTCTGTGTGTGGACACATAGATTTTGAAAGGTTGATCCCATGCCTGATGGGAAGGTAACCTTTCTTGGATTCCGACATGCTAAACTTTTTTAGCACTCGGTCTATATATGTAGACTGCGAAAGACCAAGCAATCTTTTTGATCTATCTCTATAGATTCTAATCCCAAGGATATAGGTTGCTTCTCCCAGGTCATTCATGGAGAAAGTTTTGGACAACCAAATTTTAACCGACTGTAAGACTGATATATCGTTTCCTATAGGTAATATGTCATCGACATATAATACTAGGAATACGACTGCACTCCCACTAACCTTCTTGTACACACAAGGTTCATCAGGATTTTGTGAGAAATCAAACTCTTTTATCATCTCATCAAAACGGATGTTCCAGCTCCTGGATGCTTGCTTCAGTCGATATATGGATCGTCGAAGCTTGCATATTTTGGTTTTATCAACCGATGTAAAACCTTCAGTTTGTATCATGTATACATCCTCAAGCAGGTTTCCATTAAGGAAAACTGTTTTCACATCCATTTGCCATATCTCATAATCATAATGAGCTGCTATGGCCAGGAGCATCCGAATGGATTTAAGCATAGCTACTGGCAAATAGGTTTCGTCATAATCAATTCCTTGTTTCTGACGATATCCTTTTGCCACTAATCTAGCCTTAAAGGTAACAACATTATCTTCCATGTTGGTTTTCTTCTTGAAAACCCACTTGCACCCTATGAGCTTAATCTCTTCAGGTGGGTTAACCAAGTCACATACTAGATTTTCTGTAACGCCCGCCCTTCCCACACTAGGGCAGGGTTACGCGAACATAATTTTTTTTCGTTTTAGCGGAAGCATTTTGAAACTTGAAACTTGAACATGATACATGTATAATCTTGTACTTGAACATGTAAGGCATGAAACCTTTTAAACATCTTAGACATTGAGGAGAGCATGCTAGGTACCTTCACATTCTTATTTGCATAATAGAAGCATGCCACATGGTCATTTCTTAAGACAGAGGAGTAAGTATGAGGAAGGATAACATAATACTAAAGTTCTTTAGCAAGTATAAACTAAGTACTTAGCATATGAGCAAGAGTGAGCATGAAATATCCATATGAGTCTAATTATCTGCAAGTAGCAACTTAGTAAGTATGATTCAACATTTAACATGCAATACTCAGCATATGCATAACTAAATAAAACATGAGTAGATCTTCTTCCACCATGCCACCACCACACACATCTTTGCCCCTCCTGCTGCTCCCTTTAGTTTATCCATTCCTTACCCTTTTCTGCAGTACAAGGGAAACATGGAAACTATAAGCATATAGCTTAGTAAGATCCTTTCCTACTCACAAAATCATACGTTCCATCAAGTAGAGAAAACATCATGTCATAATAGTGCATAGCATTAAAACACTTAACTTAACATAGCATAAGGGAGCATATGTACTTATCATAAGAAGCATACTTGAACTTAACATAATTCACCTTTATACCATAATAGTCATATAGTCATGACAAGAAATGCAAATGCAAGATGCTCTTTTGAAAACATGCATAGGATGAGTTCATGCATATGCTTTTCTTAAAATCATACATATAGGTACTTAAACATACATCCATCATCATTGGGGGATCCCGGCTTGTACCTCTTACATACATACATAATGCGCGCATCCCTAATAGGCCGAGGTAGCTAGTCTCTAACCTACTAGGGAAACTAGGTCCGTTCATAGTCCGTCGACCTAGGAGCATCCCCTTACTAGGTCCGTTCATAGTCCGTCGACCTAGGGGCTTCCCTTACAAGGTCCGTTCATAGTCCGTCGACCTAGGGGCTTCTCGGGAGCCCATCCCCTTACTAGGTCCGTTCATAGTCCGTCGACCTAGGGGCTGCATCCGGAGCCCACCCGTGGACCTTGCTAGGATCCGGTACAAGCCATACAAAGTAAAATAGCATGCATGGATTTTATCATATCATAAGCATAGCATATTCTTGTTTCTTACTAGGTTCGTTCATAGTCCGTCGACCTAGGGGTTGCATAGCACATTCTTATCATATCATAAGCATATCATCATAACCTATCACATCATTGTCATATCATGAGCATGGCATGCCTCTTATCTTATCATGAAGAGTGCTCTTAGTCCCGACTTACAGGGAAGCATCTCTTAGGCATTTCATCATACATAAGTCATGCTTAACATAAGGGTGCTTAAAGAGCTTAAACATAGACATGTACATCATGATTCTTAGAGCATGAAAAAGCATGGGAGAAGACATGTTATCACCTATACTACTCATAGCATATCATGAGTATCCTTGGCGTGCCTAATTGGGGTTGTAGCTTCCCCCTTAGCCCACATTCTTATTTAATCAGAAAATTTCAGCATATAAACTCTATGTTTAGAGCATGATAAACCATGAAAAACATTACACTAACATCATACATTAAGGTAGGCATCATAGGGGAGACATTAGAAGGCATGTTGGGGTTGTTACCCCTTCTTAAGTCCTACTTATCATTCTTTACAGAAAATTTCAGCATATAAACTCTATGTTTAGAGCATGATAAACCATGAAAAACATTACACTAACATCATACATTAAGGTAGGCATCATAGGGGAGACATTAGAAGGCATGTTGGGGTTGTTACCCCTTCTTAAGTCCTACTTATCATTCTTTACAGAAAATTTCAGCATACATACCTTAGTTTCCAAGCATGTTAAAACCATGAATAAACCATATTTACATCATATATCATCTTACATATCATAGGAAGGGTCATTATCAAGCATACTAGGAGTTTAAACCTCTCTAAGCCCTAAAAGAGGTCCTTGACCGAAAATTCCAGCAAGCCTACTCCGGGTTTTTGGGGGCTTAAGGACAAGGAAAACATCATATTATCATCATCTATTTAGTCACACATCATGAGGAAAAACATATGCAAGTATAGGAGTAGTTTAAACTCTCGCAAGCCCTAAAAACCTTCTTGGCCGAAAACATCAAGAGCTTCATTCTATGTTTAAACCATTTTAGGCACTCGAAACTATTGTAATGCAGGTGAGAGGATTACTTACATCCTTTCGCTTGAATTTCTCCTTCTCTAAAATCTTAGGGTGCCCTTGGTTGAAGGAAGGTGAGTGTTCTCCTTCCTAGCACTTCTATAGGACCCTTGGCTCTAGTAGAGGGCAAGGTCCTTGTAGAATTCTTCTTCCTTCCAATTCCCTAGGGTTAGAACCCTAGGGTTGTGTTTTCTCGAACTTGAAGAAGGGGAGAGGGCTCTTGGTTTTCGAAAAATGAAGTGGGGAAGAAGAAGAAGGAGTGTAACTTCCTTTCCCTCTCTTATTTATACTTTTATCATGAAAAGACATGTCTCTTCACTTCCCTAGCTTTAACAAGCACGTTTCTTATTCTCTTAACAAGAAACATGGCTTGGTACAATGGTTAAGACATTGCTAGTGCAACTAGGAGGTTCAAGGTTCAATCCTTGCTTCCTCCTTTCTACATTTTCTTTTTATTACATTTTGCACTAATCCACATCCAAGCCCATTAAGCCAAGCCCATCATGGAATTTCATAATAATAATAATATCTCATGAATTTCATAATATTTCATAATATTAATAATATATCATGAATTCATAATATTTCATAATATTAATAATATTTCATGAATTTCATAATATTTCATATTCATGAATTCATAATGTTTCATAATATTTCATGATATTATTTCATGAATTCCATAATATTTCATATTCATGAATTCATAATGATTCATAACATTTCATGATAATATTTCATGAATTCCATAATATTTCATATTCATGAATTCATAATGTTTCATAACATGATAATATTTCATGAATTCCATAATATTTCATATTCATGAATTCATAATGTTTCATAACATTTCATGATAATATTTCATATACATGAATTCATAATATTTAATAATAATATTTCATATGGGAAATTTTGGGGCGTTACATTTTCGTACATGGAATCCATTTCTGACTTCATGGCTTCAAGCCATTTGTCCCTTTCTGAACTTTTCAGAACATCATCATAACTAATAGGTTCGTCATCGCTAATAAGTAACACGTCGTTCGATTCACATACGAGAAATCCGTATCTCTCTGGAATATTGCGTGTCCTATCAGATCTACGAAGAAGTGGTGTTGTTTTAGGTTCAACTAATAGCTCATCATTATGAGTTATTGGTTGTGGGTCTAGACTAGGTGTCTCTGTAATGTCTATTGGAGTTTCTTGAACTTCTTCAAGTTCAATACTACTCCCACTGTTTTCTTGTAAAAGAAATTCTTTTTCTAGAAATACAGCATGCCTTGAAACAAACACCGTTTGTTCCAAGGGATGATAGAATTGGTAACCCTTTGTTTCCTTAGGGTATCCAATAAATAGATATTTATCAGACTTAGCATCCAATTTGTCTGATACAGTCCGCTTCACATAAGCAGGACAACCCCATATCTTAAGGTGAGTTAAGTGAGGTTTCTTACTATTCCACGTCTCATATGGAGTAGTAGAGACTACCTTGGTCGGGACTCTGTTTTGCAAGTAAACAGCTGTCTTAAGCGCATAGCCCCAAATGGATTTTGGAAGAGTTGCATGATTCATCATAGATTTAACCATGTCCATCAAGGTTCGGTTACGCCTCTCAGATACACCATTATGCTGTGGTGTATACGGCGGAGTCCATTGAGACAATATCCCATTGTCCCTAAGATAATCTTGAAACTCTTGACTTAAGTATTCACCACCCCGATCGGATCAAAGTATCTTAATACTTTTGCCAAGCTATTTCTCTACTTCATTTCTGAACTCTTTGAATTTCTCAAAAGCTTCAGATTTGTGTTTCATCAAGAACACATACCCGAATCGTGAGTGATCATCGATAAAGGTAATGAAGTAGCTATAGCCTCCTTGTGCAAGAGTTGACATTGGTCCACATACATCAGTATGTATTAGACCAAGCAATTCTCCCACTGGATTACCTTTTCGGAAAAGGGTAATTTGGCCATCTTGCCTTTTAAGCATGATTCGCATGTATCAAATGAACCGGGTTCAAATGATTCCAGAATTCCACATCGGTGTAATTTGGTCATGCGTTTCATACTTATATGGCCAAGACGACAATGCCACATATAGGAGTCTATTTGATTATCTATTTGAGCACGTTTGTTGCTAACTTCGATATTGAAAATGTCACTGGATAAATCTAATGTGTAGATACCATTGCACAAAGTTCCGGTCCCATAAAGAACACCATTTAAAGTTATGTAACAACAAAAAGTTAAATGATAACCCTTTTCATTCAAGCATGAAATAGATACAATGTTCTTTATTAACGAAGGAACAAAATAACAATTATCCAAATTCTAAGACAAGTCCAGTAGGGAGCTTTAGCAAATATGTTCCGATGGCAACAGCAGCAATCTTTGCTCCATTTCCAACTCACAAATTCACTTCTCCCTTGATGAGTCTTCTTCTATTCCTTAGCCCTTGTATGTCATTACATATATGTCAGCTACACCCAGTATCAAGTACCCAGGCGGTTAAGGAAATAGAGTGACATTCAATAACGAAGGTACCTGAAGAGGATGGGGCATCGGATGCCTTCTTCTTTAAGGACTCAAGATAAACCTTGCAGTTTCTTCGCCAGTGACCCTCCTTGCCACAGTGATGGCAAGTGCCTTTTGGGGTCTTTTAAGTCATTTTGGCCTTTTTCTTCTTTCTCTTATTCTGTTCTTTGGCCTTCCTCTTAGAGCCTTTCTTTGAGGAACCAACTAACAGTACCATCTTCTGATCCTGCTTCACAGAAGGCTCTATAGTCATCAGCAGGTTGAGCAACTCAGGAATGGTAGTCTCCAGCTTGTTCATCCGATAGTTCATCACAAATTGTGAATAACTTTTGGGCAAATAATGCAGAATTAAGTCAATACTTAGTTCATGATCCATTGCAAATCCGAGTGTGCTTAGTCACTCAATGTACCCCAACATCTTCAACACAAACTGTGAGACAGAAGTGCCTTCCTGCATCTTAGAGGTGAAGAGGAGTCTGGAGACCTCGAACCTTTCGGATCTCGCCTGCTCATCAAACAGCTCATGAAGATGGAAGATGATGGTATAAGCATCCATATGCTCATGCTTCTTTTGTAGCTCAGGTACCATAGCGGCTAGCATGATGCAACTCGTAAGTTCAGAATCGGTCACATGTTTTTGATAGGCCACTAATTGGTCTGGAGTTGCATTTTCGGGAGGACGGTTGGGAAGTTGATCTTCAAGAACATAAGCAAGCTTTTCTGCCTTGAGGACTATCCTCAGGTTTCAAAGCCAGTCCATGAAGTTTGGTCCAGTCAGCTTATTGGTGTCCAAAATGGAACACAAATTCAGAGAAGACATGATCAAGTGATTATCCTAGAAATACAAATTGAGCTTATGTGAGAAGAATGATAAAGAATGCATCAACATACATTAATTAAATCCTATTTATTTTTCGAATTGAATAACCCTTTTTATCAATTCGGGAGATCGTAGGAACATCTCCAAATAGGTTGATATCCAACCATAGATAAGAACAACCATGGCTGTGGCCATCAAGTTATTCTTAGCTATGAAGGTAGGCAATTATACCGATTACATATCACATATATGTAACTATCACTTTATGCTATCAACTAATTGAATGTTTGCATAAATCATTGGGTTGTTAAGTCATTAACAAGTATGCAACAATATACATAGCACCCAACTGCACCTCTCTTTACATCGACCTTGGCTGTGGCACAACAAATCGATGCTCCAAGCTTAAGGCTAACCCATTAATCAAGAAATAGTTTTAATATGGTTGGAGCTCATTCAACCGTTTAGTCAGACTTGGATGTGTCCAACAACCAAAACTAAGGATTGACCTCTGACTCCAACTATATTAATCATAAACTAATTCCATTGTTTGAACATGTTGAGGTTCAAGCCGGGCATGGATGTGTCTATCAACCCAAACGAGAAACAAAACTCCGGTTCTAACCATATTAATGGAAGGTGTTGGCCTTAATATTTTGTAAGGGGTTTTGGGTCTCATCCTTTTCTTTCTAAGCACATTCATGACACATATTTATGTCATGTACTAACGATTTCCTTAATAAAGTATGTATGTGACTTAATTTATCAAGTCTCATTAATTGAATTAGGAACCGGATTTCCTAATTCTTATTTCATACTTTATTCAAGGAATTGTTTTGGGAAATAATTTCCTAAATTATCATAATCAATTTCGGAAATAATATGTTTAAGACTATGATTTCTCTAAATCAAATCTTATTAAATTAAGAGACAGATTCCCTTAATTCAACCACATATTATTTTCATGAAAATCTTATTTAAGAAAACTCTATAGGAAACAATTTTCCTAATTAATTTTGGAGACAACAATATGTAAGAGCATCACCTCTTAAATCAAATAAGGAAATTATCGTTTGAGAATCACCTCAAAACTACAAGAAAAAATGCTTTTAATGACATTGAAAAATATCATCATATATTACTTATACTGACATTTTTGATATAGTGACATTAAGTTAAAATGTCCTCTATAGTGATGTCATCTAAAGTCTTATCACTTATGACAATTCTTAATGTCACTATAAAATAATAATAGTGACAACACTAATAGCATGAATAATTGTTATAGTGACAAAAAATAGTGTCACTATAAGATTTGTAATGACATTTATATATGTTGTTTTATTATAGTAATGATGACAAATTTATATGTCCTTTAAAATTATTTATCAAGACAATTATAAGTGTCTTAAATTTTATTTATAGTCATAATAAAAAATGTCATTAATGATAGTTTATAAAGTTAATTTAAAATGCCTCGTTATGTAATATAGTGACACATATAAATGTTTGCTATATTAGTCTATAAGGACATTTAAAATTATCATTAATAGTTACTTATTATGACATTTTCAAATGTCTTCATATGAGTTTTACAATGATAAAAAATATCATATATTACATAAATATCTCACCATTTTCAATATTTTCATGATATAAATATTTATACATATAACTAATTAACATAAACACAAATAAAAATTTTAAATTGAAATCAACTTGCTAATCAATAATTGTCAATTTTTTTACAATATAAGACTTTCAAATTGGTCACCTAAAAAAATATCTATGCATCCTGTCGACAGAGTAGTCGTTTGAGTTTTTCAGATCGTGAATTCTATGGTCCATTAGCGATTTTTCCTGAGACACCTTTTCTACTTCAGCTATTAGTCCCTTGTTAGCACCTTCCAAGTCTGCAATTGATGCTTCAAGGCTGGACTTCTCACGGATAAACTTTTCTTCAGCAAGCAATAGTCTGTTTTTGTATTCTTCGACAATGGATTCATGGTTCAATAACTAGCTGTGGAACTGCCTAGCGGTAGATATTGCTGCGCCCTTTAGAATTACAGTTTCATGCGTAAGGCTGAATATTTCTTCTTGCAGCTCTGTAAGATTTTCCTCTAAGCAGGAAACCTTCTCCTTTTCCAAATTGAACTCTATGATCTTAGTGCATAAAGAAGCATTGGTGCTCTTGAGTTTATTCTTGAGATCCCAGATATTGGTTTTCGCAGAGTGAAGTTCTTCATCTGCAGCAGATAAATCCAACTCTAAAGCTGCAATTTTAAGGCTTACAGTCGTCTTCACGATGGATGTTTTCTTGGATTTTAAGTTTCCCCCTCATCTCCAAGGAAGTTTCATCTTCACTTTCCTCATTGATCTCTTCGAGCTTGGGCTCAGAATCAGATTCTAAGTATGAAAATGAATCATAAATGTCCTTCCTAGAAAGATCAGGACTACTGCTAGATGGAAGGAATAAATCGAACCTGGCAGCCCTGGGAACGAGGTCGGGCTGTTGCAGCTTTGACTCGGGAGAAATGTTTAACTCAGGATGGAGCTCTTCAATTGGTTCAGATAAAGAAGGTGGATTTGAAAGGAAATTAAATCTGTTCCATGAACCTTGAGATTTCAATTCCGATTCAATGCTCTTGCGGAGCTGACTGGTTACTTGGTCATAACGCTCAGCCAGAGCACGATACATGCAGTGGAACTCCTCGACATGGGAAATCAACTTGGGGCGCTTCTCGTAATACATCTCAGCTTTCTTTGCAAATGAATCACCACCCCCTTCAATCAACTTGAGCATCTCTTTGACACTTCGGTCCATCTCTGCATAGAAAGATGCTTGAACTGGTTAAAATTTTGTTATGAAAAGTTAAACATGTACACCAATTTTATCAAATCATAGGATCTTGACCTGATCACATAAATTAATGCTGGACATGAATTTTCATAATAGAAGATGAAGGAATTGAAGGAACAAGCTATTTTGTGGAAAACATTGAAAAGTAAATTGCAGTTAGGTTCAGTATTCTCACTTGCATGATTTTCTTCGAGCCATTTGGAGTTTTTCCTGCTAATATGTCTGTCCCACCACAATGAGTGAGATTTCTTGGATAGCATTCGCTTCATCTTTTAACAATTGGTCATTGCACGTATTCAAATTGTTTCAGCAATCCTGCGATCGAATACAAGCAGACTAAGAGACTACAATTTATTTGTGTATCAGAACAAGAAAAGTAGGAAAAAAAATCTAAGCTCAGACTAAGAGACTACGAGTGAGATTTCAGTCATTGCCGCAGGATACCTTCAAAAGATTCCTGGCATCACCCACCTTGTTCTTCCTGCACAAACATGTTGGAAATTCTAGGCCGCAAAAACCGCTTTTTGCATTGCGGAAACCCCAGAAGTTCGGCCACGGATCCGTGCGAACATAAAATAAATTACGAGTACGAGTTTAATCTACATTAGATCTACATGATAAGAATCATTACCCTTGACGCGTAGCCCTTCGCTTTCCCGCTTGTCCAAAAGGCCGCCGGATCTCTTAGAGTATCAAAGCAGACACTCCTCTATACGTATCCACGCGAACAAATGAAGATGGATCAAAAGCTTAGGTGTGCTAGCACCCTATAGCTTTCGGCCAAGAGGAGAGGTCGAAGAAGCACTCCCACCAAGAATCAAGAGAGAAGAAGAAAAGCCTCACACCCAAAATGAAACCAAAACATCGGTTTTGTTCCCTCATGGTGGCCGGCCACTTAATGGCCATTAATGGCCATTAGGTGGCCGGCCATAATGGCTACTAAGTGCCATTAGGTGGCCTTCCATATCCCCTTTCAATTTGAATTCGAAATTCAAATGGGGGGAAACCAAGTCATCACTTGGTCAAATAAAGGTGAGGTGGGTTTTGGTCAAGTCAAACTTGCCTTTTATGGACTTTCCATAAATAGTCAAGTCAAACTTGACTCCATTTCTTCTCCCATGTCAAGTCTAACTTGAAGTGGAACCAAGTCAAGTCAAACTTGATTTGGATTTAGGTCAAGTCAAACTTGCCTTTTATGGACTTTCCATAAATAGTCAAGTCAAACTTGACTCCATTTCTTCTCCCATGTCAAGTCTAACTTGAAGTAGAACCAAGTCAAGTCAAACTTGATTTGGATTTAGGTCAAGTCAAACTTGCCTTTTATGGACTTTCCATATTTAGCCAAGTCAAACTTGACTTCAATTTTTCTCCATCTATTTGTTCTTTGCGTGTGACCCTATAGGTTCTTGTAACGTTGGCAATGCTTCTAACCTCTTAGAAACATAAGCAATGAGCGGTATCTAGCAACACATCATTGCTACCCAAGTTACAAGAATGTTGAGATCCAACATCACCTTGTGACTAATAATTGTGACTCTCACAATATATGATAATGTCCCTCTATCCTTGATATCTAGATTGACTCAATTGAGGCATAGACCGTGTCATCCTCGAGTCAATCTATATCTTGAACTCCAAGTAGACTTACACTAATCAAGTGAGCTCAATATCTCATATTGACTCACTTGGGCATGACCATGCACTTTGTGGTCTCACTCTATCAAGAATATGATATCGCTCCCGTCATATAGGAGGGATAGATCCCATCTACATCACTCACATCCCTCTCCATAATTTGTTACATACCCAGTAATCGCCTTTATAGTCCACCCATTTACGGGTGACGTTTGACGAAGCCAAAGTACGCAACTCCTTATGTAGGAATCCATGGTGACTTCAGGTCCAAGGACTAATAGTCATACTAATAGCCACATGAGAAAGTATATGACACTCATATAACGATCCATGATACTTTCTCATGGCGGGTCATTCAATATACATTCTCTAATGCATACCCATGTGTCAACATGATATCTCTATATCCATGACTTATGAGATCAAATCATCATGTTGACCTACATGCTAGTCTCTACGTATTAACATTGTCCCTGAATGTTAATACTCGACTAGGAATAATTTAGAGTAGTGTTCTCCATATCATCTCACTATCGATTCAACCAATCGATTGATATAGATAAGAACCTTCTACTCAAGGACATTATTATACTTAGCTAATTGGCACAAATACACGTAAGTATAATAACCATAAAACATGCCTTTATTTATACATAGGAATATGATACAAATTAGTCCATACAATCATTACATGATCGGCTCTAGGGCTCTCACCAACAATCTCCCACTAGCACTAGTGCCAATCACTGTAGTATCTAATACCCAATGATCTAGTGTGACCATTATGCTTTGTCTGTGCCAAAGCCTTGGTCAGGGGATCTGCGACATTCGCCTCTGTGGGTACTCTGCATATCTTCACATCTCCTCTATCGATGATCTCTCGAATGAGATGGAAGCGCCGTAGTATATGTTTGGTCCGCTGGTGTGAGCGAGGTTCCTTAGCCTGCGCAATAGCTCCATTATTGTCACAATAGAGCTCTATGGGATCTGCAATGCTAGGAACCACCCCAAGCTCTGCAACGAACTTGCGGATCCAAACTGCCTCCTTTGCTGCCTCTGATGCAGCAATATACTCAGCCTCTGTTGTAGAATCAGCAACTGTGTCCTGCTTCGAACTCTTCCAGCTCACAGCGCCGCCATTCAGACAAAACACGAACCCTGACTGCGACCGATAATCATCCTGGTCGGTCTGGAAGCTAGCATCACTGTAACCCTTTACAGTTAGCTCCTCATTGCCCCCATATATCAAGAAATATTCTTTAGTCCTTCTCAAGTACTTAAGAATATTCTTGACCGCTATCCAGTGACGCTCACCTGGATCTGACTGGTATCTGCTCGTCATACTTAAAGCATACGAGACATCAGGACGAGTACATAGCATGGCGTACATGATAGATCCTATGGCCGAGGCATAAGGGATCTTATCCATGCGGTCTCTCTCCTCTCTAGAAGAGGGACTTTGAGTCTTCGAAAGACTCATACCATGTGACATAGGCAGAAATCCTTTCTTGGAATTCTGCATGGCAAACCGAAGTAAGACCTTGTCAATGTATGTACTCTGACTTAGGCCAAGCAATCTCTTAGATCTATCTCTATAGATCTTGATGCCTAAAATACAGGCTGCTTCACCTAAGTCCTTCATCGAGAAACAATTCTCCAGCCAAGTCTTCACAGACTGAAGCATAGGAATATCATTCCCAATGAGTAGTATGTCATCCACATACAATATGAGGAAAACTACTATGTTTCCTTCAACCCTCTTGTAGACACAGGGTTCATCTTCATTCTTGATGAAACCAAACTGTTTGATTGCATCATCGAATCGAAGATTCCAGCTCCGAGAAGCTTGCTTTAGTCCATAAATGGACCTTTGCAGCTTGCATACTCTGCCAGTATGCTTTGGATCTACAAAACCCTCAGGTTGTGTCATGTACACATCCTCGAGTAGGTTCCCATTCAGGAACGCGGTTTTGACATCCATCTGCCAGATCTCATAATCGTGGTATGCTGCAATAGCAAGCATGATCCGAATGGACTTGAACATCGCTACTGGAGAAAAGGTTTCATCATAGTCAATACCATGAATTTGTTTGAAACCCTTTGCTACCAGTCTACCTTTATAGGTATGCGTAAGTCCTCCCAAGTCAGTCTTTCTCTTAAAAACCCACTTACACCCAATGGGTTTTACCCCTTCAGGTGGATCAACCAAGGTCCAAACATGGTTGGTGTACATGGAATCCATTTCGGATCTCATGGCCTCAAGCCATTTCTCAGAGTCTGGGCTCATCACAGCTTCCTGATAGGTTGTAGGCTCATTCTCAATGAGCATAACGTCATTGTCATCAGGCAAGAGAAATGAATATCTCTCAGGCTGATGACGTACCCTACCAGACCTGCGAAGAGGTAGGTCTACTTGAACAGGATGTTGTTCCATAACTCCTTGTGTAACAACCTCATGATCCACAACACTTTATGGTTCCTGTTCAACCTCCATCAAGGCCTCAGTGCTTTGGTCCATATCTTGAAGTTCTTCAAGATCGAACGTACTCCCACTAGTTTTTCTAGAAACAAAGTCCCTTTCTAGAAAAACCCCAGTCTTCGCCACAAACACTTTGTGCTGACTGGGTATGTAGAAGTAATATCCCTTCGTTTCCTTGGGATATCCTACAAAATAGCACTTATCAGATTTGGGTCCCAGTTTGTCTGAGACTTGACGTCGAACGTAAGCCTCACAACCCCAAATCCTCATAAAAGACATCTGGGGACTTTTCCCAGTCCATATCTGATATGGTGTCTTTACTACAGCCTTTGATGGAACACGGTTAAGAGTGAAGGCTGCCGTGTCCAGAGCATATCCCCAAAAGGATATAGGAAGATCTGTGTGTCTCATCATGGATCGCACCATATCTAATAGGGTACGATTCCTCCTTTCGGACACACCATTCCATTGTGGTGTTTCAGGAGGAGTGAGTTGGGACAGAATCCCACACTCAGCTAGATAGTCACGGAACTCATGGCTGAGGTATTCTCCACCTCGATCTGATCGAAGTATTTTAATACTCTTGCCAAGCAGGTTTTGTACTTCATTCTTGAATTCTTTGAACTTTTCAAGGATTCTGACTTATGTGTCATCAAGTACACATAACACATATCTACTGAAATCATCAGTAAATGTAATGAAGTCCT
>JAGFNQ010000067.1:112987-148404 GCA_024364735.1 Boesenbergia rotunda | reverse complement strand
AAGAAGAAAGCAGGGGTGGTGAGTCCGGGCGGACTCTGCGGGTATATGAGTAGACAATAAACATGGCATAATACAAGATAACCAACTAGAGATTCCAACAGGGTACAGTCCATAAGGAAATATAGAAACCTAATCATGCATAACATATGTAAATCGACATGGTATAAACTCCGAATAACGACTAAGCAGGTATAGAACAACTCAACAACAATAATATCAAGATATACATGCATGTCAAATATGTGCAACAATCATAGCTCATATAAGTGTTGGGACCGGGTGCATGTTGACATGGATATGGGTTCGTAATTTTAAAATTTAATTACGTGCAGCGGAAGGTTTAGCATAAATAATTTCTCAAATTATTTTAACCACGTATCTAGCATACAACCTTATGTTGTGGAGACATGATCATACATTTAAAATTTTGCAGAAAGTAAACTAATTTACTTAATACCTCGCGTAACTCGTAGAAAGGGACGAGATCCAACCTAGCGTCCCTTGGAAGCTTCGCCTCTATTCGCGTCCACGCCGAGTTCTCTTCGGGATGACTTCGCAAAGCCACGAGTTTCGTACCGACAAGAACTACTAGATTCTCCAAAGGCACGACAAGAATATCAAGAGAGAGAGATGGAAAACTAATCACCAAACGAAAAACGGAATCAAGATTCCGGGAGGAAGGAAGGAGTCGCGCCCCGCTTCTTCTTCTTCTTTGGCACCTTCTTGGTGGAGGTGGTTCACGGCAAAGGAGGTGAGGGCAGCCGGCCCTAGAAGAGGGAGAGGGTAGCCGGCCCTAGAAGAGGGAGAGGGAGAGAAGGAGAGGAAGAGAAGCTAGGCAAGAATCCTTGATCTCTTGAATTTATTTCCAAGCCTTGCCTATGCACCTTTATATAGTAGCCTCTTTATCGCCAAGTCTCCTTTTTAACGGAATAAATTTTTCATAAGAAATTTATCTTATAAATTTTTCTATGAATTATTCCGTTATGCCAAGTTTTTATTATAACTTAATTTATAATAAAAACAACCATGTCTCCCCTTTTATTATGGAATAAATTTTATAAGAAATTTATCTTATAAATTTCTTATGAATTATTCCGTTATGCCAAGTTTTTATTATAACTTAATTTATAATAAAAACAACCATGTCTCCCCTTTTATTATGGAATAAATTTTACAAGAAATTTATCTTATAAATTTTTCTTATCATGGAAAAATCAATTCATAATTGATTTTATAAAATAAAATAAACCAATCCATGGTTCATTTTAATTTCCATAAAAAGAATAAATTTCTATAAATTTCTTTATCATGGTAAATCAATCCATTATTGATTTTATAAAATAAAATAAACCAATCCAAGGTTTATTTTAATTTCCATGAAAATAAATTTTTATATAAATTTTTTATATAAATTTTTTATATAAATTTCTTTATCCATAATTTTATAAAACAAACCACGCGCGGTTTATTTTATAATTTGAACCAAACAATTTGGTTCTCCCTCTTATTGTGGCCGCCAAACCAAAGAGGGTGGGGACCCTCTTTGGCCGGCCAAACCAATGCCGTAACCTTACGAATTAAACTCATTTAATTCGTCCAATAAGTCTTCAAAAGACTTACCCATTTTCATACTTCCGATGCGTCTCTGAAAATTCAGATTCGACTTATCTCTCTTGATCGGAAAATCTAATTTTCAACTCGTTTTAAATCCCTCGGATTACTCGTAGTGCGTGTGACTAAATAGGCTTTCGATTTATGTTGGCCGCTATAATTATCAATTATAGAACGATCATGAGTGACACCTAGTAGTACATCATGATCCCCAATTAATCAAAAGATCAACGGTTGACCTCAGAATTATTCTGAAACCCTTCAGCAGCTCTAATGAATCGTGCCTCATTCCCTTCACCATCTTATACCCACTTGGTTCAGGACACGGTCTATGTGTGTCAGTCCCCACTAGGCTGACTACGTCACACCTAGCCCAAGTAATGTCTTTCTCGTCCAACGGATTCTAATTACTCTCATGTCTTTCAGAGACTCATACTCTGAACATGTCATGCTCTGGCCAGAGGCTTTGAGTAACAATCCGACGATAAACCTTGGGTATACATCCCCTCGCAAGGAGTGGTGAATCCTTTGTAGGCTGTTCAAACATCTTCGGGCACTTCAGCTTATACCCAATCATCCTGGGTCCACACCTCCTTGGAGATGCTTGCTTAAGATGTCAAAGTATAAGTTTTCATGACCAAGATGACTTGAACACCGCAAGTCAAAGGAACATCGCACTTAAGCTGCAGTAAGAACTTCATTGACATATCTATATGTAGATTACCATATGAAGTTTTACAGCTAGTCACTCCAATGAACTAGTTCCCTTAACTAGCATTCATGTTTATCTCCGGACATCCCAATGACACCAGCCAGTGAGAATCAGCTGATTAGAGAATAACCCATGCTAGTCTCAACAGAATTGATAGTGTTCGTATTTATCAATTCATCGACTAGGGACAATTTCAATACTTCACAATTGCACATGTAGAGATAATCACTAGTTGTGAATTCATCACAAATTCTCTCATGCTGTGAATTGTATTGCGGACATTCAGTAAATGAGTTTAAGATCTCAATCAAATACACGAACATGTATACTCAAATAGTGAATATTCATTTATTAAAGTAAATGATTACAATCATAAGGCGATTGCCTTAGGACACTTCTCTCATATTACTAACAAACTCCCACTTGGTCTATTGCCAATCGCTACGGTATCCAAGACCACAGGCTCTAACATGACCCTCAAACTTGCTTTGAGGCAAGACCTTAGTTAAAGGATCCGCTAAATTCCTTTTAGTGGGAATTTTCTCAATTTGTATATCATTCCTACTTATAATCTCTCTGATCAGATGATAGCGGCGAAGCACATGTTTGGATCATTGATGAGACCTTGGTTCCTTTGCTTGTGCAATAGCTCCATTGTTATCGCAATAAACCGGTATTGCTTCATCAATGGTTGGAACCACACCAAGTTCTACGACGAACTTCTTGATCCAGACTGCTTCCGTGGTAGAATCCGCTACGGTGTCTTATTTGAAACTATCCAACTTATTGCGCCTCCATTCAAAGTAAATACGTATCTAGACTGAGATTTGGAGTCATCCTTATCTGTCTGGAAACTGGCATCTGTATACCCACGTATTACCATATCTCCTTCTCCATATATTAGGAACACATCCTTAGTTCTTCTTATGTACTTAAGGATTGTCTTGACAGCCGCCCAATGATCCATTCCTGGATCAAACTGGTATCTGCTCGTGACGCTCAGAGCATACAATACATCGGGTCTAGTACATAACATAGCATACATGATAGATCCTATCGCGGATGCATAAGGAATCTTATTCATGCAAATCCTCTCGTCTTCTGTGCGCGGACACATAGACTTTGAAAGGTTGATCCCATGCCTGATGGGAAGGTAACCTTTCTTGGATTCCGACATGCTAAACCTTTTAAGCACTCGGTCTATATATGTAGACTGCGAAAGACCAAGCAACCGTTTTGATCTATCTCTATAGATTCTAATCCCAAGGATATAGGTTGCTTCTCCCAGGTCTTTCATGGAGAAAGTTTTGGACAACCAAATTTTAACGACTGTAAGACTGATATATCGTTTCCTATAAGTAATATGTCATCGACATATAATACTAGGAATACGACTGCACTCCCACTAACCTTCTTGTACACACAAGGTTCGTCAGGATTTTGTGAGAAATCAAACTCTTTGATTGTCTCATCAAAACGGATGTTCCAGCTCCTGGATGCTTGCTTCAGTCCATATATGGATCGTCGAAGCTTGCATACTTTGGTTTTATCAACCGATGTGAAACCTTCAGGTTGTATCATGTATACATCCTCAAGCAGGTTTCCATTAAGGAAAGCTATTTTCACATCCATTTGCCATATCTCATAATCATAATGAGCTGCTATGGCTAGGAGCATCCGAATGGATTTAAGCATAGCTACTGGCGAATAGGTTTCGTCATAATCAATTCCTTGTTTCTGACGATATCCTTTTGCCACTAATCTAGCCTTAAAGGTAACAACATTACCTTCCATGTCGGTTTTCTTCTTGAAAACCCACTTGCACCCTATGGGCTTAATCCCTTCAGGTGGGTTAACCAAGTCCCATACTTGGTTTTCGTACATGGAATCCATTTCCGACTTCATGGCTTCAAGCCATTTGTCCCTTTCTGAACTTTTCAGAACATCTTCATAACTGATAGGTTCGTCATCGTTAATGAGTAACACGTCGTTCGATTCACTTATGAGAAATCCGTATCTCTCTGGAATATTGCGTGTCCTATCAGACCTACGAAGAGGTGGTGTTGTTTTAGGTTCAACTGATAGCTCATCATTATGAGTTATTGGTTGTGGGTCTAGACTAGGTGTCTCTGTAATGTCTATTGGAGTTTCTTGAACTTCATCAAGTTCAATGCCACTCCCACTGTTTTCTTGTAAAAGAAATTCTTTTTCCAGAAATACAGCATGCCTTGAAACAAACACCTTTTGTTCCAAGGGATGATAGAATTGGTAACCCTTTGTTTCCTTAGGGTATCCAATAAATAGACATTTATCAGACTTAGCATCCAATTTGTCTGATACAGTCCGCTTCACATAAGCAGGACAACCCCATATCTTAAGGTGAGTTAAGTGAGGTTTCTTACTATTCCATGTCTCATATGGAGTAGTAGAGACTACCTTGGTCGGGACTCTGTTTAGCAAGTAAACAGCTGTCTTAAGTGCATAGCCCCAAAAGGATTTTGGAAGAGTTGCATGATTCATCATAGATCTAACCATGTCCATCAAGGTTCGATTGCGCCTCTCAGATACACCATTATGCTGTGGTGTATATGGCGGAGTCCATTGAGACAATATCCCATTGTCCCTAAGATAATCTTGAAACTCTTGACTTAAGTATTCACCACCCCGATCGGATCGAAGTATCTTAATACTTTTGCCAAGCTGTTTCTCTACTTCATTTCTGAACTCTTTGAATTTCTCAAAAGCTTCAGATTTGTGTTTCATCAAGAACACATACCCGAATCGTGAGTGATCATCGATAAAGGTAATGAAGTAGCTATAGCCTCCTTGTGCAAGAGTTGACATTGGTCCACATACATCAGTATGTATTAGACCAAGCAATTCTCCCACTGGATTACCTTTTCCGGAAAAGGGTAATTTGGCCATCTTGCCTTTTAAGCATGATTCGCATGTATCAAATGAACCGGGTTCAAATGATTCCAGAATTCCACATCGGTGTAATTTGGTCATGCGTTTCTTACTTACATGGCCAAGACGACAATGCCACGTATAGGAGTCTATTCGATTATCTATTCGAGCACGTTTGTTGCTTACTTCGATATTGAAAACGTCACCGGATAAATCTAACGTGTAGATACCATTGCACAAAGTTCGTCCCATAAAGAACACATTTAAAGTTATGTAACAACAATTGTTACTAAAAGTTAAATGATAACCCTTTTCATTCAAGCATGAAATAGATACAATGTTCTTTATTAACGAAGGAACAAAATAACAATTATCCAATTCTAAGACAAGTCCAGTAGGGAGCTTTAGCAAATATGTTCCGATGACAATAGCAGCAATCTTTGCTCCATTTCCAACTCGCAAATTCGCTTCTCCCTTGACGAGTCTTCTTCTATTCCTTAGCCCTTGTATGTCATTACATATATGTGAGCTACACCCAGTATCAAGTACCCAGGTGTACGAGGAAATAGAGTGACATTCAATAACGAAGATGCCTGAAGAGGATGGGGCATCGGATGCCTTCTTCTTCAAGGACTCAAGATAAACCTTGCAGTTTCTTCGCCAGTGGCCCTCCTTGCCACAGTGATGGCAAGTGCCTTTTGGTGCCTTTTCAATCCTTTTGTCCTTAGTTAACTTATTGGTGTCCAAAATGGAACGCAAATTCAGAGAAGACATGATCGAGTGATTATCCTAGAAATACAAATTGAGCTTATGTGAGAAGAATGATAAAGAATGCATCAACATACATTAATTAAATCCTATTTATTTATCGAATTGAATAACCCTTTTTATCAATTCGGGAGATCGTAGGAACATCTCCAAATAGGTTGATATCCAACCATAGATAAGAACAACCATGGCTGTGGCCATCAAGTTATTCTTAGCTATGAAGGTAGGTAATTATACCGATTACATATCACATATATGTAACTATCACTTTATGCTATCAACTAATTGAATGTTTGCATAAATCATTGGGTTGTTAACTCATTAACAAGTATGCAACAATATACATAGCACCCAACTGCACCTCTCTTTACATCGACCTTGGCTGTGGCACAACAAATCGATGCTCCAAGCTTAAGGCTGACCCATTAATCAAGAAATAGTTTTAATATGGTTGGAGCTCATTCAACCGTTTAGTCAGGCTTGGATGTGTCCAACAACCAAAACTAAGGATTGACCTCTGACTCCAACTATATTAATATAAACTAATTCCATGGTTTGAACATGTTGAGGTTCAAGCCGGGCATGGATGTGTCCATCAACCCAAACGAGAAACAAAACTCCGTTCTAACCATATTAATGGAAGGTGTTGGCCTTAATATTTTGTAAGGGGTTTTGGGTCTCATCCTTTCTTTTCTAAGCACATTCATGACATATAATTATGTCATGTACTAACGATTTCCTTAATAAAGTATGTATGTGACTTAATTTATCAAGTCTCATTAATTGAATTAGGAACCGGATTTCCTAATTCTAATTTCATACTTTATTTAAGGAATTGTTTTGGGAAACAATTTCCTAAATTGTCATAATCAATTTCGGAAATAATATGTTTAAGACTTTGATTTCTCTAAATCAAATCTTATTAAATTAAGAGACAGATTCCCTTAATTCAACCACATATTATTTTCATGAAAATCTCTTTTAAGAAAACTCTATAGGAAACCATTTTCCTAATTAATTTTGGAGACAACAATATGTAAGAGCATCACCTCTTAAATCAAATAAGGAAATTATTGTTTGAGAATCAACACAAAATTTTCAAGATTTGATTACATATTTTATTTATGGATTTATTAATTTCAATAAATTATTTTCTTTGGGTGGCTCCCTGAGGCTCAGATACCCAAAAAAAAAGGAATTTGTTGTAAATCTAATTTGGTCCGCTCCCCGAGGCATAACCAAATTAAACATGCCAATTTTATTCAAAATAGGAAATTAAATTACAACAACTAACTTTAAATTGGACGGCTCCCCGAGGCTCAATCCATAATAAAGAATTTTGTTAATAATTTAAAACCAATTCGAATTTAATTGTCAATTAATAATCCATAAATTTGTCTAGACTTTCTTGAAAGAAAGTGGCCAAAATTGCGAGATTTCATAATAGGTTTTCAGAATAATTGTAAGTTTCTGGTACAAAGAAAACTTACATATTTCTAAAATTAAAAAATTTCCCAAAATAGGAAATTTCCAAAATTAGAATGTTTTCAAAAATGGGAAGTTTTCACAATTATCATAAAATTTTAGAAACTAGGATATTTCAAAAGTTTGCGAAATTTCATGAGGATTTCCAAACTTTGAAATTTCTAAATCTAAAATTTATCATAATTGGAAAGTTTCCATAATTGGAAAATTTTCCAAAATTGAGATCATGACAAAGTTTTCTGCAAAACAATTATATGATTATGTCGAACACTAACCAGCTCTGATACCACTGTTGGGACCGGGTGCATGTTGACATGGATACGGGTTCGTAATTTTAAAATTTAATTACGTGCAGCGGAAGGTTTAGCATAAATAATTTCTCAAATTATTTTAACCACGTATCTAGCATACAACCTTATGTTGTGGAGACATGATCATACATTTAAAATTTTGTAGAAAGTAAACTAATTTACTTAATACCTCGTGTAACTCGTAGAAAGGGACGAGATCCAACCGTAGCGTCCCTTGGAAGCTTCGCCTCTATTCGCGTCCACGCCGAGTTCTCTTCGGGATGACTTCGCAAAGCCACGAGTTTCGTGCCGACAAGAACTACTAGATTCTCCAAAGGCACGACAAGAATATCAAGAGAGAGAGATGGAAAACTAATCACCAAACGAAAAACGGAATCAAGATTCCGGGAGGAAGGAAGGAGTCGCACCCCGCTTCTTCTTCTTCTTTGGCACCTTCTTGGTGGAGGTGGTTCACGGCAAAGGAGGTGAGGGCAGCCGGCCCTAGAAGAGGGAGAGGGTAGCCAGCCCTAGAAGAGGGAGAGGGAGAGAAGGAGAGGAAGAGAGGCTAGGCAAGAATCCTTGATCTCTTGAATTTATTTCCAAGCCTTGCTTATGCACCTTTATATAGTAGCCTCTTTATCGCCAAGCCTCCTTTTTAACGGAATAAATTTTTCATAAGAAATTTATCTTATAAATTTTTCTATGAATTATTCCGTTATGCCAAGTTTTTATTATAACTTAATTTATAATAAAAACAACCATGTCTCCCCTTTTATTATGGAATAAATTTTATAAGAAATTTATCTTATAAATTTCTTATGAATTATTCCGTTATGCCAAGTTTTTATTATAACTTAATTTATAATAAAAATAACCATGTCTCCCCTTTTATTATGGAATAAATTTTACAAGAAATTTATCTTATAAATTTTTCTTATCATGGAAAAATCAATTCATAATTGATTTTATAAAATAAAATAAACCAATCCATGGTTTATTTTAATTTCCATAAAAAGAATAAATTTCTATAAATTTCATTATCATGGTAAATCAATCCATTATTGATTTTATAAAATAAAATAAACCAATCCAAGGTTTATTTTAATTTCCATGAAAATAAATTTTTTTATATAATTTTTTTTATATAAATTTCTTTATCCATAATTTTATAAAACAAATCACGCGCGGTTTATTTTATAATTTGAACCAAACAATTTGGTTCTCCCTCTTATTGTGGCCGGCCAAACCAAAGAGGGTGGGGACCCTCTTTGGCCGGCCAAACCAATGCCGTAACCTTACGAATTAAACTCATTTAATTCGTCCAATAAGTCTTCAAAAGACTTACCCATTTCATACTTCCGATGCGTCTCTGAAAATTCAGATTCGACTTATCTCTCTTGATCGGAAAATCTAATTTTCAACTCGTTTTAAATCCCTCGGATTACTCGTAGTGCGTGTGACTAAATAGGCTTTCGATTTATGTTGGCCGCCTATAATTTATCAATTATAGAACGATCATGAGTGACACCTAGTAGTACATCATGATCCCCAATTAATCAAAAGATCAACGGTTGACCTCAGAATTTATTCTGAAACCCTTCAGCAGCTCTAATGAATCGTGCCTCATTCCCTTCACCATCTTATACCCACTTGGTTCAGGACACGGTCTATGTGTGTCAGTCCCCACTAGGCTGACTACGTCACACCTAGCCCAAGTAATGTCTTTCTCGTCCAACGGATTCTAATTACTCTCATGTCTTTCAGAGACTCATACTCTGAACATGTCATGCTCTGGCCAGAGGCTTTGAGTAACAATCCGACGATAAACCTTGGGTATACATCCCCTCGCAAGGAGTGGTGAATCCTTTGTAGGCTGTTCAAACATCTTCGGGCACTTCGGCTTATACCCAATCATCCTGGGTCCACACCTCCTTGGAGATGCTTGCTTAAGATGTCAAAGTATAAGTCTTCATGACCAAGATGACTTGAACACCGCAAGTCAAAGGAACATCGCACTTAAGCTGAGTAAGAACTTCATTGACATATCTATATGTAGATTACCATATGAAGTTTTACAGCTAGTCACTCCAATGAACTAGTTCCCTTAACTAGCATTCATGTTTATCTCCGGACATCCCAATGACACCAGCCAGTGAGAATCAGCTGATTAGAGAATAACCCATGCTAGTCTCAACAGAATTGATAGTGTCCGTATTTATCAATTCATCGACTAGGGACAATTTCAATACTTCACAATTGCACATGTAGAGATAATCACTAGTTGTGAATTCATCACAAATTCTCTCATGCTGTGAATTGTATTGCGGGCATTCAGTAAATGAGTTTAAGATCTCAATCAAATACACAAACATGTATACTCAAATAGTGAATATTCATTTATTAAAGTAAATGATTACAATTATAATGCGATTGCCTTAGGACACTTCTCTCATATTACTAACAATAAGTGCATCAAACACAAGCAAATGCATAAAAGAAATACGTATGCACATGATGCAATGACATGTGTCACCCCTGACGCCAGTCAAGCCGTCAACACATCCTATCTGTGTGACCGAGTGGGTAGGGCTGTGACAACTGTACCACTCCAACAACAAATACCACAAAAGGCATGGTTGAGTGGACAGGATGCTGGGGAGTCTACACTCCAACCCCGATACATAGGGGGAGCTATACAGCTGCAATATCTCTCTAAAAACAAAAACGGTGAGGGTGAGCCACCAACAACTCATCCCTCTAAAAACAACGGTGAGGGTGTCACTGTTTGGCGTAACAGGATAGGTGCTCGCACTCTAATAACTACCACGATAACAAGTGGTTGAGTGAATCGAGCAACAATATGACTAACGACGGCTTAACCAAATGTAAGCCTAACAGTCGTTAGTATGCAACGTGCAAGTATGGTGCATGCTATACGATGCACGAACAACTGGAGAAACAACGACGCAATAAAATCCAACGAGTAAAACATGCATCGATACAACCAACCGGAAATCGAAAACCAACGATTATGCGCCTACACTACTAGGTAGGATATTTCTAATGCCAAATAAACCTATCTGTGTTTAATGGACTTCTAGGTACTCACGTACAAGCGGTACTTTATAGAACAGAAAAACCAATCGAGGACTGTACAGATACGAATTTGGGAACACTCGAAGATCAACGAAGAATAAGTCTCAACAGCGATGTTTTAAATAACGACAAAGAACAAGGTCAAGCAACCTATCAGACATAATATAGCCATGCTTTTAAAGGTAAAGAAAACTACTCGAGTACAATGGAGAAGTATCCGCCTTATAATTGTAGAACGTATACGAACAGAACCTCCCACGATCAACTGAACGAGTCCGAATCAAGGTCCTGTGTCAAGGACTAAATTTAGCTATATATAAATTAACCAGATAAAATACTAAACATGATTAGGGTACATCCTAATCACAACATATATTTAAATAAACCCTAAATAACAATAATTTCCTTCTCAGACTAATTTATCACCATTAGATTCATTTCCAAGATCAATAACCCAAACAATTAAATGCTTTAAGATTCAAAAAAATAAATTTGAATCTAGATTACATCCAATTTGATCTAGATTAAACTAATACCACAAGTCAACCCCTACTTGATCCAGTAGCACACGGAAATAAGATAAACAAGATCAAAGGCCCCAAAACTATAATGATTCATATGGTACAACAAGCTATCCAACTCCCACTCATGGCAACATATGATTAATGGAATAATGTTATTGCCAATCCATGAAACACTCACGGAAGCTTCAACACAGGGCATTGCCAAAGAATAGATAAATTCCTAGTTCTGTGAAGAACACAACAAGAACAATCAAACACACTGCCAAATTGGACTTCACGATCAGAACTAAACCTACAAGAATTAAACCTATTAGAACAGAATTAATCCTACTAAAGAACCCCTTACCTGGCAAAAACTCAAACCTAATTGTGAGTAAAACTCCTACACAGAAAATCCAGCCATAAACTCAGAACCATATGCTGATTAATGCTGAATAAATTGATACCTTTATACTTCTCCAATACCGGCGACTCTGCACAGGAGGAGGAAGATCGCTGGTTGGTCGTGGGCTTGCTAGGGCTGAGGGTAGGTGGCGTCGGCTCAGCCAATAGGGGCTTGCGACCATTCTTTGCGTGCGAAGAGGGCAACTCCGCTAGGGCTTGTGGTTGGCTTGCCAGTTGCGAGAGAGAAAAGGGGGGTTCAGCGGCTTCACAATCGCGAAAGGATGAGGAAGGAGAAGTGACCATGTGAAGAACAACTGTAGAGGAGGGCTGGGTTGCGTCGGTTAGGGCTTCGCGAGCGTGGCGTGGTTGGTTGGCGATGGCGTCGGGCAGAGACGAAGGGGATCGAGCGGTTTCGAGAGGAATGGGGAGTTTAGGGCACGGGCTGAGAGATTTAGGGGGTTTAAAACTATTTTTGGCCTTTTCCAATTTAACCCTCCAAGTCCGGAAAATTACAACTAAGCCCTTATATTTTGATTTTTTTCCATTTAACCCCCCTAAAACTCGGTATTTAACACTCTCATCATATGGAAGAGATATATCTCATCTACATCACTCACATCCCTTTGCATAATTTATTGCATACGTAGTGATCGACTTTATAGTCCATCCTTTTATGGGCGACGTTTGCAAATACCAAAGTACACAACTCCTTATATAGGGAATTGTAGTGACTTCAAGACTAAGGATTATTCATACCAATAGTCACTATGAGAAAGTTTATGACACTCATATAACGATCCATAAAACTTTCTATAGCGGATCAATTCAATATATATTCTCTAATATATACCCACGTGTCAACTTGATATCTCATATCCTTGACTTATAAGATCAAGTCATCAATTGAACTATATGCTAGTCTCATCACATTAATATTACTCTTGCATATTAATACTTGACTAGGAATAGTTAGGAGTAGTGTTCTCAATCACGTCTTACAATCAATTTAACTAATTGATGTGATATAGATTAGAACCTACTATTTTAGGGCATTATTATATTTATTTAGCTGACAAAAGCATGAAGTAAATATAATTACCAAAGTATTATTTTTATTCATAAATATAATACTTTATAACCTAAGTCAATCTACTCATGACTGACTCTTAGGGATTACACTAATAATCTCCCACTAGCACTAGAGCCAATCATTGAAGTATCTAATACTGAATGACCTAGTGTGATCATCTTATTGGAACTTGGATAGCTAGAGAGGGGGGGGGGGGTGAATATAGCTAGACACAAAAATCGCTTTCACTTTTGAGATTTCTCTGCAGTTAGGGTTAGTAGCACAGCGGAAGCAAAAACAAAATAGAGTATAACTGCAAAAATGAAAAGCAAACCAAAAACGCTAACAAGGATTGTTTACAAGGTTTGGGGATAACTTACCCCTACTCCTTGGCGTGCCCTTAAGGTGGGCGATCCCTTGATCGTCGGCAGATCAAGCCCCGAAAAATTCGGATATCAAATCCTCCTTCTCGGTGGAGAAACCTCTCCACACAAATGTCTCAATAGAGTATATGGAATGAAAGCGTAGAGACACAACGAAAGATCTTACAGATCGTTAACAAAGCACAAGGATGAGAATCGGAGAACAGATCACCGAGCACAGCACAACACCACCAACACAAGAGCTCCTAGCTCTTTGTTTGCTTGCTGATCCACTCGCAACTTCCTCCACAAACTCACGGTTGCTGCTTTGCAAGAGATCGCTTCAAAGTGTTGAATGAATGCTCAAGAGTTAGAGAAGTAGCTTGTCGACTAAGAGTTCTGTATCTGCCCCTTCTCCACTTCGTAGCTTAACCTGCTTACCATCGCCAGGTCACCAGCTGCCCTGCAGCTCACCAGCTGCTCACCTGCAACGACCCAGCTACCCCTGACCTCCTCTGGACTCACTGAATCTCCTCCAGTCGAGCCCAAGGCCCTAGGTCATCAGCTTCTCAGCCGTTGCAGCTCGCGCCAGAAGATGTTATTTCCCATAGACGGGAAACAGCCAAACCTGCTGTAGCAAAAGCCTCCGTTTGACTCCCCTTGAGTAAACCTGGGTTACCTGCATACTTAGCAGCTCATTAGACCATTAAATCAGTAGAGGATCAAACATCAGAAAACTCTGAACAAGTATCAGTTAGAAATCAGAACACAATCAGAGCTCTGACAGCGCTTTTGAATTAAAGCTGTCAGCTACTGATCGGTCACCAGACCGATCAGAGTGATCCCTGATCGGTCACCAGACCGATCAGGATAGGCCCAGTCTGATCAGGCTCCAGTCTGATCGGTCCACAGTGAGAAGCTAGAAATCGCGACCTTCTGGTGATCGGTCACCCTGACCGATCACAGATCGTGGATCGGTCACCGGACCGATCCATAGCATTGTTGGGATTCCCAGCTTTCGCAGCCAAACCTCACTGATCGGTCCCCTGACCGATCAGGTTGTGGCCTGATCGATCCGGGGACCGATCAGGGCACGCCCTGACCGATCAGGCTCCAGCCTGATCAGTTATAGTGAGAAGCTCGTGACATTTGATCGTTCAGCCTGACCGATCATGAAATCCCACGAAACCTACTGACCTCTCCCTGATCGTTCACCAGACCGATCAGGAGCCCTCCCTGATCGGTCACCAGACCGATCAGACATAGTTGGATCTATCACCAGACTGATCCACGAGGGAACTCTGTGCCAACTTCCCTGATCGGTCACTAGACCGATCCAGGCAAGGCCAAATTCACTCTAAGTCAAGAGAACGGGCTCCCAGCCTTCTCTGACTCATGCTTAGTCCCCCGAACCAAGACTGCATGCCCAGTTTCACTCACCGGGACTTCAACCTAGCCCTCCAAGCTAGGACCTGGCCCTCCAAGCCAGGGTTTCATCCAACCTAGCCCTCCAAGCTAGGACCTGGCATCCAACCTAGCCCTCCAAGCTAGGACCTGACCCTCCAAGCTAGGGTTTCAATCAACCTAGCTCTCCAAGCTAGGACCTGACCCTCCAAGCCAGGGTTTCCATCAACCTAGTTCCACTAGGTATGCCTAGTCCCACTAGGTCTTTTCCACTTCACCTAGTCCCCGACCAGGACTCAATCTCAATCATCTCATTAGCCTAAACTAAAATCGGTGTCAACACCAAAACAACAATCAGGGTCAGACTGCATCAACACATCTTCCTCTGTGCCAACGTCGTGGTCAGTGGTCTACTACATTAGCATATGTTGGTTCTTTATGTAGTCTCACATCTCTTCTAAATGTCAAGCAATAATCTTTAGTTTGTCTCAAGTACATAAGAATATTCTTGACTGCAATCCAATGACTTTCACCCAAGTTCGACTGGTTTTTGCTTGTCATGCTTAATGCATAAGACATTAGGGCAAGTACATAGCATGATAGATCCTATAGCAGATGCATAAAGAATCGTATCCATGCAGTCTCTTTCTTCCTTTGAAGGACATTGAGTCTTTGAAAGATTCACACCATGTGACATCGATAGGAATCTTCTTCTAAAATTTTTCATGGCAAAACGATTAAACACATTGTCAGTATATATACTCTCACTTACGCTAAGCAATCTGTTAGATCTATCTGTATAGATCTTGATGCCTAAAACATAGGCTTCTTCACCTAAGTCTTTCATTGAGAAATAACCCCCTAAGCAAAGTTTTCATAGATTGTGGGATAGGGATATTATTTCCAATTAGAAGTGTGTCATCTACATACAAGATCGGAAAGATAACTGTGTTTCCACTAACCTTTTTGTAAACACAAGGTTCATCTTTATTCTTAATGAAATCAAACGCTTTGATTGCATCATCGAATCGAAGATTCCAGCTTCTAGAAGCTTACAATAATCCATAAATGGGCATTTACAACTTACATACATTTCTAGCATTCTTTTGATCTATAAAACCCTCAGGTTGTGTCATGTACACATCCTCAAGTAGATTTCTATTCAGAAATACAGTTTTGACATCCATTTGTCAGATCTCATAATCATAGTAAACTACAATAGTAAGCATGATCTGAATAGACTTAAATATCACAACTGGTGAAAAAGGATTCATCATAGTCTATATCATGGATATGCTTGAACCCTTAGTTACCAATCACCCTTTATTGGTATGCATAAGACCGTCTATGCCAGTCTTTCTCTTAATGATCCACTTACATCCAATAGGTTTGATCCCTTAAGGTGGATCAACCAAAGTCCATACTATTGGTGCAAGTTGCATCAGTGATGCCCTCCTCTAAGTGTTTTAATGTTTGACAATATATTTAAGTCAGTGATACATTAAACAAGAGAAGGGGAGTTAAGAGAGGAGTAACAAAATGGACCAAAGTCCTAGTAAATCTAGGCACTAAGACCTGGTGAGTGAAGCTGGGCACTAAGACCTGGTGAGTGAAGCTAGGCACTAAGTCCTGGCAAAGGGCTGGGCACCGAAGACCTGCTCGGATGGTGGGCACTAAGTCTTGGTCGAGGATTGGGCAAGAAGACCTGGTCGAGGGTTGGACACCGAAGTCCTGGTCGAGGACTGGGCAAGAAGACCTGGCCGAGGGTTGGGCACCGAAGTCCTGGACATAGGGTTTGGGCACGAAGTCTTGGTCCGAGGGACTGAGCAACATAGCTGAGCGATGACTAAGGACAGAAGTAGAGACGGGTCTGTTGGTGCAAGTTGCATCAATGTTGTTCTCCTCTAAGTGTTTTAATGTTTGACAATAGACTTAAGTCAGTGATAAATTGAACAGACAAAGGGGAGTTAAGAGAGAAGTAACAAAGTGGACCAAAGTCCTAGTAAACCTAGGCAATAAGTCTTGGTTCGGGGAATTGGGCACTAATTCCTGGCGAAGGGCAGCTGGGCACCTAGCGAAGGGCTACTAGGCACCTGGCGAAGGGCTGCTAGGCATCGAAGACCTGGCAAAGGGCTGCTAGGCACCTGGCGAAGGGCTGCTAGGCATTAAAGACCTAGCGAAGGGCTGCTAGGCACCTGGCAAAGGGCTTTTGGGCAAAAGTCCACCTGAAGGACTGGGTGCAACCGTCTCCTAAAAGGAGTAGGTGAAAGGCGCGTTCTCGGGGGTGGGAACTTGCGTCTGTTCGACCTAGGGTTTCATGGAAATCCGAAGTCCGAACCAAGTCTTTAAGGCTAATATTGTATGTATATGTGCTTTGTGTTTGTGTATCTTGCAGGTACCAAGAACCGGAGACAAAGCAGGCGAAAGGCTGGAAAGCAGCCAACCCAGGCGCCCCCACTGATGGGGGCGCCCAGATCAGAGTGTAAAACCCAGTGTTGGGTTGAAAGGCTTGAAGCCAGGCACCCAGTAAGGATCAGGCGCCCAACCAAAGAAAAATGTTGCAGTTTCGTGAAGTAAGCAGAATAGGTGTCCAGTTAGGTGCCCGGGATGATACGGGCGCCCAAGGTGAAAGTTGTATTTGCTGTTTCGAGGTCGAAACATAGATAAGCCTTCACTCAAGCGCCTGGGAGGTCCCAGGTGCCCTGGTCAGAGGTTTTATTAGCCGCGGCGAGGTCGGCGCGGGGATAAGGTTTGACCGAGTTCATAGGGGCGCCCTCAGCGTATCAGGCGCCCGTATGATGTCTATATAAGGGCCTTCGACCCCTCTGCTTCAAACACAACTGTTGTGAGCTATTCTGATCATTCTGACTGATGACAATGCGCTAAAGATGAGGCTCTATGATCGGGAGGCTCCAAGAGGAAGTGCACGGCACTTTGGAGGTCCAGATCGGCCGAGCGTCAGACTTTGTTTTGTTCAGTTTGCTTTTATTTAATTCCGCACTTAATTTTCAATATTCTCGCTTGTAATTATCAATTGTAAGACGGGTTTTTTCCACCTCTGGAAATTTCGGAAAGGAGACCAATAGTGGACTCACGCCGAGTACATAGGCCTTGGACATACAGACCCAGGGGGGTCGGGAACCAAGTAAATAAATCCCGCGTGTCTGTCTTGCGTTTATTTTTCTGTATTTATTTTCCACTGCACTAACGCTCTGAACATAGTTCGAATGTTTTATGAAGATTTTAACGGTTGATATTCACCCCCCCTCTATCGACGACACCGGTCCTATAATTGGTATCAGAGCAAGGCTGCTCTTCACCGGACTAACCACCGACGGAGCAACGACGCCAGGAGTTGAGGGGGAGCCCAGGGGTGAATCAGGTACATTTTAATTTTAAATGTTGAATTTTAAAATCCATATTATATGCTTCACGTGCAGGCAGAGAGGGCACTATAAAATCAGCGCCCTACTCGTAAAAATCGTTCCTCACCGGCGGCAAAGGAGACACCAGCGCCAGGAGTTCAGAGAGATAAAGGTCACATACGTTGCTTCAAATGCGAAAAGTACGGGCATTACAAAAACAAGTGTCTGGCAAAGGTACGTAAAATTTATGTTCCGAAAATTTTACAAATTTCTGCACTGTCTATTGATAATTTAGTTAATTTTTCTGATAAATTAGATTTATTGCATAGTAAAATTAATATTTTGCATGTCAAATTAGAAAATGCAGATATGACTAAAATATCAGAAATTAATTATTTAATCCAGAACATCAATTCAGTAATTTCTAAAATAAATTCTGATAATGTTAATTCTGATAATTTTAATTCAGATAAATTTAATCCTAAGGATAAATCCAAATTCAAAGTTGAAAATTCTCAGAATAAATCTGAATTCAAAATTGAAAATCCTTTAGATAATTATGAATTCAAAACCTTAACTAGTGACCCAAATTACTCCTCCTACTTTGAGGATACTAAAAGATGTAATTTTGAGGATGAGGAGGATATGAAACTATCTAAGATAAATGCCATAGTTAATAAAGTTCACAAATGTTCAAATATATCTGAATTGTTAGAAAATTTTGAAAAGATAGATAAAGATAAAGCAGAAATTTTCGAAGTAATGAAAATGATGAATATAAACCCACAACTACTAATTCATCATTTCAACATTAATTATTCAAATCTTAATGAACTGAAAATCAAACTTAATTCAAATTCAAACTAATTAAATTTCACTTAATCTTAATTAACTGAAACTTAAGTTAATTCAAATTCAAATAATTTAAATTAATTCAATTAAACATTAATTAATTCAATCTTAAATTAAATCAATTAAATCTTAATTAACTTAAATTCAAATTAATTCAAATTAATTATTCAAATCTTAATTAACTTAAATTCAAATTAATAATTTTAATCTTAATTAACTTAAATTCAAATTAATTATTTTAATCTTAATTAACTTAAATTCAAATTAATTATTCAAATCATAATTAATTTAAATTTAAATTAATTCAAATTATTTATTCAAATCTTAATTAACTTAAATTCAAATTAATTCAAATTAAATAAATTAAATCTTAATTAACTTAAATTCATGTTAATTCAAATAAATTATTCAAATCTTAATTAACTTAAATTCAAATTAATTCAAATTAATTCTTCAAATCTTAATTAACTTAAATTCAAATTAATTCAAATTAAATCAATTAAATTTTAATTAACTTAATTTCAAATTAATTCAAATTAATTGTTCAAATCTCATTTAACTTAAATTCAAATTAATTCAAATTAAATCAATTAAATCTTAATTAACTTAAATTCAAATTAATTCAAATTAATTATTGAAATCTTATTTAACTTAAATTAAAATTAGTTAAAATTAATTATTCAAATCTTAATTAACTTAAATTCATATTAATTCAAATTAATTATTCAAATCTTAATTAACTTAAATTCATATTAATTCAAATTAAATCTATTAAATCTTAATTAACTTAAATTCAAATTAATTCAAATTAATTATTCAAATCTTAGTTAACTTAAATTCAAATAAATTCAAATTAATTATTCAAATCTTAATTAACTTAAATTCAAATTAATTAAATTAAACTCAAATTAAATTAAATTCAAATTAAATTAAATCTTAGTTAATTCAAACTTAATTTAAATTAATTCAATCTTAATTAATTCAAACTTTAATTAAATCTTAACTAAAATTCAAATTAATTCTTAATTAATCATTAATTAAATTAATTCTTAAATTAATTAATCCAACTTTAAGTAAGCCGTTTTAATTTAACTCTAAAATAACTTAAACTCAAATTAAATCCTACCCAAACTGCAACAATAAATTTAATAAAATCAAATATGTCAATGTGGGTTGACATATTCGCGGGTTCACACGACATGTATCAAATCGGGAATTTGATACATCTTTAAAAACTTAATTAAATGATTTGAATTGCTTGACTCATGCATAACTGCCATGCCATGCATATGCAATTTTCTTAAAATATATGTCATGTCATTCACGTTTAATTTTATGCATAATTTAGAATGGTTATAGGAAAAAGATTATTTGAAACTTGAACAACCTAGTATTGGGTGGAGGTGAGATGATAGTACGTTAGGGAAGCCATCTTGGCGGAACTAGCCGAAGCTACTGATCCAAGACCCAAACTAGTTAGACCAAAATCTCTCAAGAAGTAACTTGAAGATGAATTTTCTATAAAAGGCTTTGTCAAGAAAAGGGTTGATGATCTAATAAGGCTACGGCTAAAGAAGGCCTAGTGCCTCGCCAAGACCTGGAAGTCAATTACTGAAAATCAAATTCACTTTACTATTGTCAGATTTGAATCTAACACAAGATCCAATTAAATCTTAGATTTAATAATAAATTTAGTAAAATGATTCAAGAATCTCACAATGCACCCATAAGGCCACCATGCTTGCCGTATTGAGACATCTAGAATGGGTGAGATGTTAAGGACTAATAAATTGATAAGCATGTTTCAAAATTATTTTTCAAAATTGCTAGAATATTTTTCTAAAAATATATTTTCAAAATAGTGCTTCAACATAATAATGTTTGTATGGAATTCATGTTTGTCTGATTGATTATATATGATATGTTTTCAAAAATTATATCCTTTTAAAAATTTGTTTGACTCACACAATTAGACACAAGCCTCTTAGGACAACACTAAAGTTCCTTAAGGCACTTAGATAGAGTCAAACGATGTTGGGTACAGGGGGAGTGTTTTCACTCTTTTAATTTTTTTTAAAAAAGGTGGCTTTTCGAAAATTGCGCCTTAATTTCTATCACATATGTTTTCAAAAAAGGCTTATACTTTAAAAATTATCTTCTTTTCCAAATTGTGATTTCAAAATCTATCTTCCTGAAAATTGGTGTTCATTTGATTTTGATAAACCCTAAAGACACGGAGGAAGGTCCACTTCATGATCTAAAAGGACTCCTAGGATGTGTCAGATTTAGGGGGAGTCTGAGTCAAACTTCTGACAAGTTTTAAATTACTTATTTTAAAAATTACTAGATAATTCTCTTTGGTCTGAACCAAATCTTAAAGACTCAGAGGAAGAGTACTTGTGGTCAACAAGCTTCCTAGGACTAGGTCAAGTTTAGGGGGAGGTCAAATTAAAAGAATTATTTAATAACATGTTTTCATATCTTCAAAATCTTGCTAAAAATATAAGTCTTTCAAAATACTATTATTCTATTTTTCAAAATTTGTGTAACTTATGAAATTATTTTTGAAATAATATTTACTTGAGTTGGAGAATTTCCAGGATACTTAGGAAAATATCCTTGTAGTTAACAAGGTTTCCTAGGATCGTGTCAGACTGAAAAAGAAACCTAGTCAAGTAAAATATTATGTTTTCAAAATGTATAATGCTTTTCAAAATTTTTTTAAATATTTTTCAAAGTCTCATCTTTTTCAAAAAAAAACTTAGTACTTGCAAAATATGCATAATATTCTTCAGAAATACTTATATTTTTCAAAATTCCAAATATATTTCAAAAATGCATCATATCTTTCAAAGTACTTGCACTTTTCAAAGCTCATAGCATTCTTTCAAAAGTTATGCATTTTCCAAAAGTATTAGATTTTCTTAAAAAAGTACTTGCATTTTTCAAAAATAATAATATTTTTCAAAAATACTTGTATTTTTCAAAAACTCAAAAGTACTTGCATTCTTGAAATCTCTTTTCTAATTTTTTTCCTAAAGAAAATATTCTCAGATCAAACATTTTTCTTACAATACAAAATAGTTTTCAGAAGTGCACAATACTTTTTCAAAATGGATTTATTCTAGAAATTTAAGTACTTAGTATTACTATGCTTTTAAAAATTTATACTAAGTATTTTCAAAAGAGCAAAATTTTGTCATTGTTGGTGCAAGAATTCTTGATTTTTTTGATGTATGACAAAGGAGGAGAGATGCGCCTTAAGTTAGAAATAAATGGTTTTTTCTCTTACCAAAGGATCGATTAATCAAAATGTTTTCAAAAAGAGGAGAGTGAAAGTTAGATTTTTTTTCTATTTTTCCTAGAGGATCAAAAATGGATTTTCAAAACTTAGATCATTTTTATTTTGATCCCAAGGATAGTAAGTTAGCCCTTTCAACCAATCTAACTTAAGATATTGTCAATCATCAAAAATGGGGAGATTGTTGGTGCAAGTTGCATCAATGATGTTCTCCTCTAAGTGTTTTAATGTTTGACAATAGACTTAAGTCAGTGATAAATTGAACAGACAAAGGGGAGTTAAGAGAGAAGTAACAATGTGGACCAAAGTCCTAGTAAACCTAGGCAATAAGTCCTGGTTCGGGGAATTGGGCACTAATTCCTGGCGAAGGGCAGCTGGGCACCTAGCGAAGGGCTGCTAGGCATTAAATACCTGGCGAAGGGCTGCTAGACATCGAAGACCTGGCGAAGGGCTGCTAGGCATTAAAAACCTGGCGAAGGGCTGCTAGGCACCTGGCAAAGGGCTGCTGGGCAAAAGTCCACCCGAAGGACTGGGTGGTAACCGTCTCCTAAAAGGAGTAGGTGAAAGGCGCGTTCTCGGGGGTGGGAACTTGCGTCGGTTCAACCTAGGATTTTATGGAAATCCGAAGTCCAAACTATGTCCTTAAGGCTAATATTGTATGTATATGTGCTTTGTGTTTGTGTATCATGCAGGTACCAAGAACCGAAGACAAAGCAGGCGAAAGGTGGGAAAGCAGTCAACCCAGGCGCCCCCACTGATGGGGGCGCCCAGATTAGAGTGTAAAACCCAGTGTTGGGTTGAAAGGCTTGAAGCTAGGCACCCAGTAAGGATCAGGCGCCCAACCAAAGAAGAAATGTTGCAGTTTCGTGAAGTAAGCAAAATAGGTGTCCAGTTAGGCGCCCGGGATGATAGGGGCGCCCAAGGTGAAAGCTGTATTTGTTGTTTCAAGGTCGAAACATAGATAAGCATTCACTCAGGCACTCGGGAGGTTCCAGGCACCCTGGTCAGAGGTTTTATCAGCCGCGGCGAGGTCGGCGTGGGGATAAGGTTTGACCGAGTTCATAGGGGCGCCCCCAACGTATCAGGCGCCCATATGAAGCCTATATAAGGGGCTTCAACCCCTCTACTTCAAACACAACTGCTGTGAGCTATTCTGATCATTCTGACTGACAACAACGTGCTAAAGACGAGGCTCTATGATCGGGAGGCTCCAGGAGGAAGTGCGTGGCACTTCGGAGGTCCAGATCGGCCGAGCGTCAGACTTTGTTTTGTTCGGTTTGCGTTTATTTAATTCTGCACTTAATTTTCAATATTCTTGCTTGTAATTATCAACTGTAAGACGGGTTTTCTCCACCTCTGGAAATTCTGGAAAGGAGACCAATAGTGGACTCATGCCGAGTACATAGGCCTTGGACGTACAGACCCAGGGGGGTCGGGAACCAAGTAAATAAATCCCGCGTGTCTGTCTTGCGTTTATTTTTCTATATTTATTTTCCACTGCACTAACGCTCTGAACATAGTTCGAAAGTTTTATGAAGATTTTAACGGTTGATATTCACCCCCCCTCTATTGATGGCACCGGTCCTACAGGGTCAGGGTTCGGACGTCTCGAGATCCGAGAGTATCGGAAGCTAAGCAAAAGTCCACCCGAAGGACTGGGTGGCAACCGTCTCCTGAATGGAGTAGGTGAAAGGCGCATTCTCGGGGGTGGGAACTTGCGTTGGTTCGACCTAGGATTTCGTGGATATCCGAAGTCAGAACCAGGTCCTTAAGGCTAATATTGTGTGTATATTTGCTTTGTGTTTGTGTATCTTGCAGGTACTAAGAATGGAAGACAAAGCAGGGAAATCACACAGAAGGCAGCTGGATGCCTTGAAGCCAGGCACCCAACATGAATCAGGAGCCTACCATGAATCAGGCGCCTAGCCCAAAGAAGGAAAATGGCAAGTTTCGTGAAGAAGCAGAATAGGCTTCCATTTAGGCGACCGGGATGATACGGGCGCCCATGTTGAAAGCTATATTTGTTGTTTCGAGTTTATAACATAGATAAGCCTTCACTCAGGCGCCTGGGAGGTCTGGGGCACCTTGGTCAAAGGTTTTATCAGCTGCGGCGAGGTTGGCCAGGGATAAGGTTTGACCAAGTATATAGGGGCGCCCCCAACGTAACAGGCACTTGTATGAAGCCTATAAAATGGGTCTCGACCCCTCTGCTTCACACACAACTTTTCAAAGCTATTTTGATCTTCTGACTGATGACAAAGCGCTAAAGATGAGGTTCTGCATCCGGGAGGCTCCAGGAGGAAGTGCGCGGCACTTCGGAGGTCTAGTTCGGCCGAGGCTTTGACCTAAATTGTTTGGTTTGCTTTTTATTATTCCGCACTTAATTTCATATCTTTTTCATTGTAATTATCAACTGTAAGACGGGTTTTCTCTGCCTCCGGAAATTCCAGAAAGGAGACCAATAGTGGACTCATGCCGAGTACATAGGCCTTGGACGTACTGACCTAGGGGGTCGGTAACTAAGTAAATAAATCCCGCATGTCTGCTGTGTCTGTTTGTTTTATTCGTTCTGTTTTACTATTCCGCTACACTAACGCTCTGAGTCTAGAACGATCGGCGAGTTTTCTACGAAGTTTTTCAAGGTCGATATTCACCCCCCTATCGACGACACTGGTCCTACACATACTTAGTTAGTGTATATGGATTGCATTTCGAACCTCGTGACCATTAGCCATTTCTCAGAATCTGGATTCATCATAGCTTTCTGATAGGATGTAGGCTCATTTAAATCAATAAGCATAATATCATCGTAGTCAAATAAGAGAAATAAATATCTCTCTAGTTGATGATGTATCCTATTAGATCAATGTAGAGCTTGTGCTATTCGAACAGGATGTTTCTCCATAACTTCTTATAGTGTAATAAATTCATGATCCACAATACTTTGTGGTTCCTATTCAATTTCCATCAAGGTCTCAGAACTATTTTGTGTTGGATCGAGAAAAACGATAGAGGGGGGGGTGAATATCGTTAAAACTTTTCAGATAGAATAAAGAGCGAAAACGCAGCGAAAATAATTAAATGCACACAGGAATACAAGATTTTTACTTGGTTCGGAGTCGCGGTTGGCTCCTACTCCAAGGCTCACGGTTCTTGACAGTTTACTTTGGGCAATACTATAATCGCGCAAAACAGTTTACAAGTTGAGTATAGGAATATTGTAAGAAATGAAAGTAGCTACACTTTTCGTTATCGATGCCCGATGTGGATTGTATTTCAGAGCAGAGGGTCGTCATCGGCATTGGAATCTTGAAGCCAGAGTTTGCCGGGGCGTAGCGCTTGAACGAAAAGATTTGGAGCGTTAGAAAGCAGTTGTAATGAAGCCTTGGGGTCGAGCACCCTTTTATAGTGCTCCTGGGGGCGCCTGACACGTGCCTTCAACTGCGAGAACCTCCATCCGCAGCTCGGTCAGCGCTTATCCCCTCCGATTCGGCCCCTGGTCTGACTGGGGAGCCCGGGACCTCCTGGATGCCTAGCTTGACCTCGTCCAACGGCTTCATGGCAGATTTGCTTCGATGGTTTGTTTTGCTTTGACATGGGGTGCCCAGGACCTCCGGGGCGCCTAGCCCAGTGTGGTTTCGAAGCGTTCTTGCTTCCTTGCTATTTTGGCTTTGACCTTGGGCGCCCGGGACCTCCCGGGCGCCTAGCCCAGTTGCCTGCCCCCTTCCTTTGGGGCGTTCTGAGCTGCATCAACACATTCCTTCGGTCCCTGCAACCAAGGCTAGTTCCAAAACATACAAAGCAAGAATATTAGTCAATATTTACAACCGTAGCTGTCTTGGTTCTGACTTCGGGTCTCCCAAATGGAATGCTAGGTCTAACCGACGCCTACTGTTCCCTCGACGGAGAACGCGTCCTCACCTACTCCTCTCAGGAGAGTTTACCTTTTGTCAACTGGCTCCTTCGGTTGGACTTTTGCCCGATCCACCTGATCAGGTCTTCGTGCCCAACTTCCAGTTAGGTCTTCGGTGCCCAGCTCCTTGCCAGGACTTCGTGCCCAGTCCTCAACCAGGACTTCTTTGCCCGACTTCCGGTCAGGTCTTCGGTGCCCAGTCCTCGATCAGGACTTCTTGCCTAGTGTACCTAGGACTTCTTCCTGCACACTTAGTAAACAGATTAGACAACAATAACATCTTAACTTCTGAACCCTTTGCCATTATCAAAACCCAGATTTGACTTAGGTGCTGCTTGCACCAACAATCTCCCCCTTTTTGATTTATGGCAACCCGGTTCAAAAAGTTAAGTTAAACAATAATTAAGTAAAGTACCAGTTTTAATTTTCTCCCTCTGGAAAAAATTTCCCCCTGAGTTTTTCAAACATTCATGGGGGTTTTGAAACAGTTTCTAAGTCTTTGTTTCTAAAATTGAAAAGTTTTTCAGGTTTTCAATACTTAGAAAATTTTGAACTAGAAAAAATTTAGAGTAAGTACTTAGAATATTTTGAAAACAACTTTAAGTTAAGTACTTAAAAGAATTTCCAAAACAATTTGAGTTAAGTACTTAAAAGAATTTTCAAAACAATTTGAGAAGTTTTAACACTTAGAAAAAATTTTTAATCAGTTTTAATACTTAGAAAAATTTTCACGCAAAATTTTGAATTTATAACACTTAGAAAATTTTTCCAAAATCATTTTGACTTACTTTATTTTTTTTCAAAATCATTTTGACTTACTTTACTTTTTGAAAAAGGAGATAAAATGTTTTGAAAAAAATAACACTTAGAAAATTTTTTCAAAATGATTTTGAATTACTTTACTTTTTGAAAAAGGAGATAAAAACTTTTTGAAAAAAACTTAATTAATTTTTAAAACCTTAATTTTTAAAACTTTCTTTTCTCTCCTTTCCAATCAGAGAAAAATGAGTAATCTAGGTAAGGTGCTGTACTGAACCAATTCTAAAACTAGACCAAATCAATTTAAATTTTCTCTTTCGGGTCCTGTCTAACCCAGTTAGCTACTTACTAACTATTATAAATAGTAGCTTTCGCTAGGGTTAGTCAAGTTAAGTGATCTGATCAAGTTAGATTTTCTAAGCTTGACACTTAACCCGATTACTATTTAATTGGTATTTAGTGCGCCAATTACTGTAGATGCACTGACTTAAAGCATCTTGAATCAAGGCATAAACCTAAGCATCTCAACCCAGTGTAGGTTATCAATCAAAAGTACCCTAAGGTACTTGTATGATGCTGGCTTTTAGATCTATAGGTGCATGCAGTTCTAGGGTTAGGGCCTAGGCTAAGTCCATTTGTGAAAAAGCCCTAGTTTTGAAGAGGGTAAGTTTTGAAAAAAAACTGTCGCAAAATTAATTAAAAATGATTTTTCAAATGAAATAAGATAAGAGATAAAATAGTTTTTTAATAAAAAAACATAGATAGAGCAGTCCTATTATACCAAGCATAACTCTAACTGCCTTCTTAGTGAGCAGAACTCAGACTCAGGTAAGGGTTTAGTGAAGATATCAGCTAAGTTAGATTTTGAATCTACATGCTTAAGGACTATCTCACCCCTGGCTACATGATCTCTTACGAAGTGGTGTTTCACCTCTATGTGTTTAGTTCTGGAGTGTTGGATTGGGTTCTTAGTTAGATTAATTGAACTTATATTATCAATGTAGACTTAGGTTTGGGTGTAGTCAAGTTGGAAGTCTTTAAGAGTGTGCATCATCCATAAGAGTTGTGCTACACACTCTCCTAAAGCAACATACTCAGCTTCGGTTATAGATAGAGCTACGCAGTGTTGCTTTCTACTGCACCAACTGACTAGACTATTTCCTAAAAGTTGGCAGCTTCCACTGGTAGTCTTTCTATCTAGTTTCCATCCAGCATAGTCAGAATTAGAGTATCCTGACAGGTCAAAAGTTGAGGTCCTAGGATACCAAATCCCTACATTGAGGGCGCCCTTGATGTATCTAGGTATTCTTTTTAGGGTTGCTAAGTGCGTTTCCTTACAGGTTTGGTATCTAGCACACATTCCTACAGCGAAAAGGATATCAGGTCTGCTGGCTGTAAGGTAAAGTAGACTACCAATCATACTTCGATATAATTTAAGGTCTACAGGTTTAGCTTCAGGGTCACTATCTTTTTTTACATTTGCGGCCATAGGGGTACTTATACTTTTGGAGTTATCCATTTTAAATTTCTTTATTAACTCCTTAGCATATTTGAATTGATGGACATAATTTTCATCCCTATTTTGCTTAATTTGTAATCCTAAAAAGAAGTTAAGCTCACCAGCTAAGCTCATTTCGAATTCGTTTTCCATTATTTTTACAAATTCTTTTAAGAAATTTAAGTTGGTGGATCCAAAAATTATATCATCAACATAGATTTGGGCAATAAAGATGTCTTTTTCTAAGGTTTTAACAAAAAGAGTTGAGTCAATTTATCCTTGGTTAAATTCCTTAGAAATGAGGTAGGTTGATAGGCGTTCATACCATGCCCTAGGTGTATGTTTTAGTCCATACAGTGCCTTATTGAGTTTGTAAACATGGTCAGGTTTTTCTAAGTCCTCAAAATCGGGGGGCTGTCCTACATAGACTTCTTCTCTGATAAACCCATTCAGAAAAGCGGACTTTACATCTATTTGGTAGAGTTTAAATCCTTTATGGGCTGCAAAGGGTAGCAACATTCAAATAGACTCAAGTCTGGCTACTGGAGCATAGATTTCGTCATAGTCTAACCCTTCGACTTGACTGAACCCTTTAGCTACTAAGAGGGCTTTATTTCTAACTATTTTCCCTTGGTCATTTAGCTTATTCCTAAACACCCACTTAGTGTCAATAATGGATTTGCCCTCAGGTTTAGGTACTAGGTCCCAGACTTGGTTCCTTTCAAATTAGGCTAACTCTTCTTGCATTGCTATGATCCAATCAGGATCAGGTAAGGCTTCCTCTATAGTCTTAGGTTCAAAATTTGAAATTAGTGCGATCTAACTAAGATTTCTATAGGAAAACCTAGTTCTGACTCCTAAGGTTGGATCACCCACAATTTGATCAGTTGGGTGACTGAGTCTGGGTTTCTTAGTTCTTCTATTACTTGGTTCAGCCTCAGGTCTGGCTGGACAGTTCGGTTCAGTATTTGGTTCAACTACTTGGGTTGGTTCAATTATTGGTTCAATTGATTCAGTAGTTGGTTCAATAGTTAGTTCATTTAGAGGTTCAAGTAGTGGTTCAATAATTTGTTCATTATCTTCATGATTAATATTTGATGGATTTAGATCTGGATTAACAGATTTTGAATTAGTTTCCTCATCAAATATTAGATTTGTTGTTTCTTTAATTTTGTTAGTTAGTTTATTGTAGACCCTGTATGCTCTACTTGTTGTTGAATACCCTAAGAAGACCCCTAGGGTTGACTTAGACTGGAATTTACCTAGGTAATCCTTGGTGTTTAGGATATGGACTTTGCACCCCTTAGGTAATGTAGGTTTGGAAGTCTATGGTAATATAATTCATAGGGAGTTTTATTATGTCGTTTGTTAATTAGGACCCTATTTTGGATATAGCAAGCCGTATTAATTGTTTCTGCCCAAAATTGGTTAGCTAGGTTGAATTCATTGAGCATAGTCCTAGCGGCTTCCTGTAGGGTTCTATTTTTCCGTTCTACTATCCCATTTTGTGTGTGTGTGTGTGTGTGTGTGGGGGGGGGGGGTTCTAGGACATGAAAATTCGTGAATATACTCGTTTATTTTATAAAATTCCTCGAACCTTTGATTCTCAAACTCTCCCCCATGATCACTCCTAAGTCTTTTGATTTTGGTATCATTTTGATTTTCAATTATCTTACAAAAATGAATAAACAGGTTTAGGGTTTCATCCTTAGTCTTTAGGAACCTAACCCAAGTAAACATAGAGTAATCATCGATAATTACTAAGCAGTACCGGTTTTCGCTTAGTGACTTGGCTCCATGCGAATCAAATTGGTCAAGGTGCAGGAGCTCAAGTGTGGTTTGAGTTAGGTCTGATTGAATTTGTTTGTGATTAGACCTGGTTTGTTTACCTTGGTTGCATGATTCACATATCATGTTTTCATGGTTCTTAATTTTTGGTATTCCTTTAATTAGGCCAATTTGGGTGATTTTTGAAATTAATCTTAGATTAGTGTGACCTAATCTCCTATGCCAAAGGTTTGATTCTTCTAACTGAGTTAAGAGGCATTTAGGTATTAAGGGTAGGTTTATAGTGTAATCATTATTTTTCCTAGTGCCCTTAAGCATGACTTCTGAGTCTTGTAAATTTCTAATCAGGCAGTCAGAGTTGGTAAAGGTAACTACATAGCCAGTATCACATAATTGACTTATACTAAGCAAATTAAATTTAAAATTTTCAACCAAGAGTACCTTTTTATTTACAAAATCAGATTTGAGTTCAATATTACCTGACCCAATGACTTTGAGTGTAGCATTGTTGCCAATTGCTACTGAGCCTAGGTTCTTAAACTTGAGTTTTGTGAATTTCAATTTGTCCCCAGTCATGTGCCTGGAGCACCCGCTATCCAACATCCATTGGTCCAAATCTTTATGTTCCTACATATAAAGAATTTGTTGATTTGGATCCAATTAGAATTAAGGATAGCTTAAATTGATTTTCACACCCTAGTTTGTCTCACCCAATCTATAGTTATCAATCACGTTAACCTTATGGGTGTTGTGAGATAGGTTTTACTAGAAATAAAGATTTTATTTTGAAAAACCATGATTAATTTTGAAAAGTTAAATTAATTTTGAAAAACCAATTAATTATACTTTAATGTATTCAAAAAATGGTAGACTATAAGATTAATTGAAATCTGTGTTAGATTCAAATCTGACAATAGTAAAATGAATTTGGTTTTCAATAATCGGCTTCTAGGTCTTGGTGAGGCACTAGGCCTTCTTTGGCCGTAGCCTTATTGGATCATCAACCCTTTCCTTGACAAAGTCTTTTATTGAAAATCCATCTTCAAGTTACTTCTTGAAAGATTTTGGTGTAACTAGTTTGGGTCTTGGATCGGTAGCTTCGGCTAGTTCCTCCAAAATGACTTCCCTAACGTACTATCATCTCACCTCCACCCAATACTATGTTATTCAAATTTCAGTTAATCGTTTTAGTCCTTAAACTAACCATTCCTAGGTCTAAGCATGATAATTTGTAGAAAATAAATGAACAAGCAAGCTTGCAATTTTAACATAAGAAAAGAATTTATCTAACTATAAAAATTGATTTTAAGTTGGCTCCCCTTGGACTAAAGCCACGGTAATGATTAGGCAAGATATGAATCTTGTCCTTGGGGATCCAATACTAGTTTGGTCCAGCTTGGTTGTTCAGGCAAAGTTTGGGTACCCATGCCTGAACTTTGGGCCTAGATTGGTTCAATACATCATAGTATGACCTTTGTCTAGACTTGGTTCGATACCCGAACCTGGATCGATTTAGAACAGACTTCTGTTTTCCAAAGATCATGTCAAGACCCTTGGAACCCGAAGTGAATCATTCTAAAGCCGCTCTAAGATCTTTGACTTGAGTTTTCAAGGAGGAGTTTTCTTTCTCAAGCTTTTCAACTTGAGTAGAGGTTCCTTCTTGAACCTTCTCAGTCAAAGATCTAGAGTCAGCTCCCTCTTTCAGGAGTTTTACTTCTTGTCGGAGGGACTCCACTCAGATTTTGGCTTTCGCCAAGTTACTAGATAGGTAAGCAATTAATTATGCTAATTCAACTTTAGAATAACTGCCTACAGTTATTTTGCCGTCCTCTGAAATTGTGAGCTTTCTGTCGTCCGGCTCTGATTCTGATCCGGTGTCGATCTCTTCCGAAGAAGTCAAGGCGAGCAGGTTCGATTGTGGGGCCTCTTCTTCTTCTTTAGAGGAAGACTCGTCCCACGTAGCTTGAAGGGCCTTCTTCCTTCTTATCTTCTTGGCTTCTTTCAGATTAGGGCACTCCGATTTGTAGTGTCCCTTCTTGTTGCATTCGTAGCAGGTTACGTTTGATTTGGTCTTAGACATTGATGGTTCAGCTGGATCTTCCTTCTTTCTGCTGGCTTTTCTTCTGTTGGTCTGATGCTTCAGCTCCTTGTAGTAGTCCCGGGCTAGCCGAACCAGTTTGGGTCGATCCCCTTCGCTGTCTTCTGAGTCTAATTCTGAGTCAGACTCGGGTGCAGGTTGAGGCTTTTTCTTGGCCACCTTTCCTGTTTTCCCTTCAAGAAAAGCAATACCTTTCTCGGCTAAGGTGCAGTTAGTCTGCTCATGTAATTCTAGTTTAGAAAATAATTCGTCTAATTTAATTTTGAAAAGGTCCCTAGAAACTTTGTAAGCATCTACCATAGATGCCCATAAAGTATTTCTCGGGAAGGCGTTTAGGGTATACCTGATAAGGTCAGGGTTTTCTACCTTGTGACCGATTGTGTGTAGACCGTTCATCAGCTCCTGGATCCTGGCTTGGAGCTGGGCTGCTGACTCACATTCGTTCATTTTGATTGTGTACAATTTGTTCAGGAGTAGGTCCCTTTTGCTGATTCAGGTGTTAGAGGTACCTTCGTGCAACTCGATCAACTTACTCCAGAGTTCCTTCGCACTGTTGACAGGTCCCACCCGGTTCAGTTCTTCTTTGGTCAATCCGCATTGGAGTGTCTGGGTTGCCTTTGCATCAACCTCGATCTACTTCTTCAGCGAGGCGCCCCATTCTGTGTAATGTTGTTCCACTCCTTCGGTATTCTTGGGTATTTCCAGAGCAGATTGGATTATGATCCACATATCCACTTGAGTTTTTAGGTGGACTTCCATCCGACTCTTCCAGTAGGAGAAGTCTTCTCCACTGAAGAGTGGTGGTCTGGCTGTACTGAAACCCTCTTGCATGACCATTAAGATTTCAGAAATGACAAAAACAACAAAAAAATCTTGTCCCAAGACTTGGTCTTGGATTAGTAGTGCGGGAACAAGATAAAAAAAATGATCGAGTGGTGTTGCACCAACCTCGATTAACAAGAAAAATTCGAAAGAAAATGAAAATTTTTTTTGTAAGATTCGAAAAACTCTCAAACTGGTGGTTGCACCAATTTTGAGCCACCCGCTCTGATACCACTTGTTGGATCGAGAAAAACGATAGAGGGGGTGGGGTGAATATCGTTAAAACTTTTCGGATAGAATAAAGAGTGAAAACACAGTGGAAATAATTAAATGCACACAGGAACACAATATTTTACTTGGTTCGGAGTCGCAGTCAGCTCCTACTCCAAGGCCCACGGTCCTTGACCGTTTACTTTGGGCAATACTATAATCGTGCAAAATAGTTTACAAGTTGAATAGGAATATTGCAAGAAATGAAAGTAGCTACACTTTTCGTTACCGACGCCCGATGTGGATCATATTTCGGAGCAGAGGGTCGTCGTTGGCGTTGGAATTTCGAAGTCGGAGTTTCCCGGGGCGTAGCGCTTGAACGAAATGCTTTGGAGTGTTAGAAAGCAGTTGTAATGAAGCCTTGGGGTCGAGCACCCTTTTATAGTACTCCTGGGGGCGCCTGACACGTGGCTTCAACTGTGAGAACCTCCATCCGCAGCTCAGTCAGCGCTTATCCCCTCCGATTCGGCCCCTGGTTTGACTGGGGCGCCCGGGACCTCCTGGGCGCCTAGCTTGACCTCGTCCAATGGCTTCGTGGTAGATTTGTGACGTGCCCAAATTATACTAGATTAAAGTTGTCACGAAATGTATGGGCTCGTCAAATTTAATTATCAATAAATAGCTGGAAACCCTTTTTACAATCAAAATCTGAAAATGTAATATAGGGGCCACAGGTCGTATTTTTCTCGGGGATAGTTGTCTAGTTTGATTCAAACTCGTGTTTATGTGTCGTTTTTGTGTTTTCGGGTTTCTAACAAGTAATTGGATTTGGTTTGAAATTGAAAATGAAATTGCAATGAAAAAAAAAGAGAAAAGTGAACAAGGGAGCCAAACAAAGAAATGACACTTAGAATTCAACTAATGGTACCCTAAATAAAGCACTTACAAAGTTTTTGTGGCAACTGTTTTCTGATTTCAACCACAAAAAATGGAATGCTAAACAAGAAAGTAAAAGCAAGGATAGGAGTTTTCGAAAATCAATAGGCTGAACTCAATTTAACGCATGCGAGATTAGGACTCAACCAAGCAATTTAAACTCAACTAGCTAAAGTATTTGGAACCCAACCGATGCCTACAAGATTAGGATATTATTGAGTGCAAGTTTATTGACTTCAAACACAAACTTATATCATAAAACCCAGCCAAATGCAGATTTTAAAACTGCAATTCAATTGGCACGCAAGAAGAAATTCCTTGTGCCAAAAACCATTACCAACTTTATTTAATGAGTAGACTTTCGGCTCAACTGTTCCAGCTGAGTGATTCACTTGGAAATCATTGATATGAAGAAGGAACTATGCGAAACTAAGGTAAGGCATTGAGATTGAAATCAGAACATTGAAAAGAAAAAAAACTAAAATTCAGAAACAGTGTTGGGTTTTAAGGAATGAGATGGCACGCAACTAGAAATTTATGCCCAGAATTTGAAGCAACTGCTATTCTACCCCAAACAAACTATCTATCTACTACTAGAGCAGTAATTAACAGCTAAGAAACTCAGAAATTCGAAACAAGTGCAGCAACCAAGGGAAAGAAAAACAAAACTGACTCAAACTTGGCACACAACACTTGAAGATGGCACGCTAGCTAATTAAACTAAAATGAACTGAAATTTGATCTTGTCGATTGCTAAACAAGTCCCTAAATTACTCTACTTGCAGATCTGAAACTAAATTATGGCTAACAACTCAGAAATCGAAATTTACAGTAGCTGAACAGAATTTTCAGAACAAAACAGTGCAAAAGTTGAAACTACAGCTATAACTTGGAAATTAAAAGTCTAATCTACTCCTCAACTCCTTCCTCAGCTCAAGAAACTCTTGGTTGTCAATCAAGAACCGGCTTCGAACCCCTAGGCTCGGCAAATCAATGGAAATCCATTTCTGAAGTTGATTCTGCCGAAAATGTGCACTTGTTGGAACTTTGATCCGATTCACTTTTTCTCTGATGGATGAGCTGCGATGTCGATTTGGGGAGCTTCAGAGGCCACTTGAGAACCCCTACAGGTGGTTCTGAAGCTTGGAAATGGACTGTGGTTGAGAAGGAAGTGATCGGACTGAGGATTCCCGAAACCCTCAAGAAACCCCCTGTTCCAGCGCAATTGAGCAGAATTCTTCAAACCTTGATCACCAAAGACTC
>JAGFNQ010000067.1:0-99547 GCA_024364735.1 Boesenbergia rotunda | reverse complement strand
ACTAAGATGCAGGAAGGCACTTCTGCCTCGCAGTTTGTGTTAAAGATGTTGGGGTACATTGAGCGACTGAGCACACTCGGTTTTGCAATGGATCATGAACTAAGTATTGACTTAATTCTGATTGTTTGCCCAAAAGTTATTCACAATTTGTGATGAACTATCGGATGAACAAACTGGAGACTACCATTCCTGAGTTGCTCAACCTGCTGAAGACTGTGTAGAGCCTTCTGTAAAGCCGGATCAAAAGCGGTACTGTTAGTTGGTTCCTCGAAGAAAGGTTCTAAGAGGAAGGCCAAAGAACAGAATAAAGGAAGAAGAAAAAGGCCAAAAAGACTGAAAAGAAACCAAAAGGAACTTGCCATCATTGTGGCAAGGAGGGTCACTGGCGAAGAAACTGCAAGGTTTATCTTGAGTCCTTGAAGAAGAAGGCATCCGATGCCCCATCCTCTTCAGGTATCTTCGTTATTGAATGTCACTCTATTTCCTCAAATACCTGGGTACTTGATACTGGGTGTAGCTCACATATATGTAATGACATACAGGGGCTAAGGAATAGAAGAAGACTCGTCAAGGGAGAAGCGAATTTGCGAGTTGGAAATGGAGCAAAGATTGCTGCTGTTGCCATCGGAACATATTTGCTAAAGCTCCCTACTGGACGTATCTTAGAATTGGATAATTGTTATTTTGTTCCTTCGTTAATAAAGAACATTGTATCTATTTCATGTTTGAATGAAAAGGGTTATCATTTAACTTTTAGTAACAATTGTTGTTACATAACTTTAAATGGCGTTCTTTATGGGAATGGAACTTTGTGCAATGGTATCTACACGTTAGATTTATCCAGTGACGTTTTCAATATCGAAGTTAGCAACAAACGTGCTCGAATAGATAATCGAATAGACTCCTACACTTGGCATTGTCGTCTTGGCCATGTAAGTAAGAAACGCATGACCGAATTACACCGATGTGGAATTCTGGAATCATTTGAACCCGGTTCATTTGATACATGCGAATCATGCTTAAAAGGCAAGATGACAAATTACCCTTTTCCGGAAAAGGTAATCCAGTGGGAGAGTTGCTTGGTCTAATACATACTGATGTATGTGGACCAATGTCAACTCATGCACAAGGAGGCTATAGCTACTTCATCACCTTTATCGATGATCACTCACGATTCGGGTATGTGTTCTTAATGAAACACAAATCTGAAGTCTTTGAGAAATTCAAAGAGTTCAGAAATGAAGTAGAGAAACAGCTTGGCAAAAGTATTAAAATACTTCGATCCGATCGGGGTGGTGAATACTTGAGTCAAGAGTTTCAAGATTATCTTAGGGACAATGGGATATTGTCCCAATGGACTCCGCTGTATACACCACAACATAATGGTGTATCTGAGAGGCGCAACCGAACATTGATGGACATGGTTAGGTCTATGATGAATCATGCAACTCTTCCAAAATCCTTTTGGGGCTATGCACTAAAGACAGCTGTTTACTTGCGAAACAGAGTCCCGACCAAGGTAGTCTCAACTACTCCATATGAGATATGGAATAGTAAGAAACCCCACTTAACTCACCTTAAGATATGGGGTTGTCCGGCTTATGTGAAGCGGACTGTATCAGACAAATTGGATGCTAAGTCTGATAAATGTCTATTTATTGGATACCCTAAGGAAACGAAGAGTTACCGATTCTATCATCCCTTGGAACAAAAGGTGTTTGTTTTAAGGCATGCTGTATTTCTGGAAAGAGAATTTCTTTTATAAGAAAACAGTGGGAGTGGCATTGAACTTGATGAAGTTCAAGAAACTCCAATAGACATTACAGAGACACCTAGTCTAGACCCACAACCAATACCTCATAATGATGAGCTATCAGTTGAACCTAAAACTACACCACCTCTTCGAAGATCTGATAGGACACGCAATATTCCAGAGAGATACGGATTTCTCATAAGTGAATCGAATGACGTGTTACTCATAAGCGATGACGAACCTATCAGTTATGAAGATGTTCTGAAATGTTCAGAAAGGGACAAATGGCTTGAAGCCATTAAGTCGGAAATGGATTCCATGTATGAAAATCAAGTATGGGACTTGGTTAACCCACCTGAAGGGATTAAGCCCATAGGGTGCAAGTGGGTTTTCAAGAAGAAAACCGACATGGAAGGTAATGTTGTTACCTTTAAAGCTAGATTAGTGGCAAAAGGATATCGTCAGAAGCAAGGAATTGATTATGACGAAACCTATTCGTCAGTAGCTATGCTTAAATCCATTCAGATGCTCCTAGCCATAGCAGCTCATTATGATTATGAGATATGGCAAATGGATGTGAAAACAGCTTTCCTTAAGGGAAACCTGCTTGAGGATGTATACATGATACAACCTGAAGGTTTCACATCGGTTGATAAAACCAAAGTATGCAAGCTTCGACGATCCATATATGGACTGAAGCAAGCATCTAGGAGCTGGAACATCCGTTTTGATGAGACAATCAAAGAGTTTGATTTCTCACAAAATCCTGACGAACCTTGTGTGTACAAGAAGGTTAGTGTAAAATACGACAATTCGAAAATCCGAACCAGAAAATTTTTCGGGATTTTTCCGGATAGAGTCTAGAGTTTTCGACCCTACGGGAGGAGCCCAAGGCGGCTTTCAGGTAGACTCTTAAATTACGAATGGATAAATAATTTATCCCTAGAAATTTATTAAGTGGATTATAATAAGATGGAGGATTAAATAGCTAAAACATAAAACCTAAGGGTGGTCTTGCGATTAGACTAAAAAATGGTTGGACCAAAATGCAAAACTTCCACTATTAAGTCACCTACAGTTCTCCACACCGCTTCACCTCCCTCGCCCGCGTGCCCTAGCCGCGCCCCTCCCGATCGAGCGTCGCCGACCCTCCTCCACACGAAACCGGCCGACGACTCCTTCACGCGGCCGAAGCTCATCGGAAGTGGGCTAGGGTTCGTTTAGCCAGGAACTCGCGAGTCGACGCCGAGGGTGGGTGTAACCTATGGAGTGACCGGGAGATTTTGGATGTCACAGCGGAATCTAGGGTGAGTCCCGCTTCTCTCAATCTCCATCCGATATTGTTCTCTCCCGATCCTAGCTACTATCGGCCCTTCTCGGGTACGAGATGGCATATGCACTCTTCCTATCTTTGATCGACATTTCTTCATCGCCAGATCACTTGAGCGAGCTGTGGTAGCGTTCGTTGGATTTCTGAACGCCGGATCGGGAGTAAGGGGGTTCTGCAGGCTCCCAATTCAGGTAAAGTCTATCTCGGTTCAATGCTCTCCTTGGATGAGTTGTGTTTCGATTTTGGATAGTGGATTAACAATCAAATCTGATTTTTGGATAGTTCTATATTTGGAGATTTGGTTGTGATTGGATTTTTGGCTGTCCTGTTTCATTGGTTTTACCTTAGTCGATTCATTGGATGGAGTTTCATGATGGGATTGATTCAAGGTAGTAGGGATAAGTTAATTTCTCTGATCAAGTTTTTGAATTCAGTTTCTATAGAGTTTTTGAAAATAGTTGTGATTAGAGTTGATTTCTGTTCAGTGTTGATGTTGTGGGTTTGATCGATGTTTTTGGCTCACAAGGTTGGTTATGTATTGTGTGTTGGATTATTGTTTTCCAATTGGTGATCATGTGGTGTTTTTGATCTGGACGGTGGGTTATTAGAGTTAAGAAGATAAATGAAACTATTCGAATTGTGTTGTTTCTGATATTGTTAATTTTGATCATGGTTTAGTAATTTTGTTGGATGTTTTGGATCAGTTTGGGTGAGCTGTAAGTTGTTTCTTTGATCCTGTCATGATATGATGTGTTACCATGGGGTTGATTGGTAGGATGAGTTGGTTTAATCAGATTTTTGGTTAGTATTCCGCCTAAATTCTATTCTTCATGGAATTGGAATCTTATTGTTACCTATATATGATGATGTTAATTTTATTTTGGCATGATATAGGATGGATAAAATGCTTTGGTTGTGCTTAGCTTAATGAGATGTGGATCAGTTGGAGGGAAATGATTTTTGGATTGGATTATAGGTTTTGTTCTCCTTCTTGTGATCATTGCCGTGAGCTTTTGGGTGAGCTATGGTTTGAATTACGGATTAGGTTTAATTTGAGATTAAACCTAATAAACTAAACTTGATTGAAACGGGCTTCGAAAACCTAACATGGATCTAATCTAGGTAACTGGGATAATTAGGACGATCCTAATAATTGAGATAACTCGTTTAGCTATAATTTATATATTATTGTAGCTAAACGTTATGCCTTTGATATAGGGCAATGATTGGAGTTAGCATTTCTGATTATCAGCCGGGAGGCTCTTACTGATACGAGCATCTTACGATTGAGGCGGGTACCCTTTGACTTATCTTTTAGATATTGTCATATTGCTATGCATGGTTGGTTATAGATAGCAGTAAGATTATACGCTAGCCTTGTTTATTATGCCTGTTCTGGATACTTGTTAGTTATCCCTGAGTTATTATGCATGTTCTGGATACTTGTTAGTTATCCCTGAGTTATTATACCTGTTCTGGATACTTGTTAGTTATCCCTGAGTTATTATGCCTGTTCTGGATACTTGTTAGTTATCCCTGAGTTATTATGCTGTTAGTTCCTTACAGTCTCAGGTATGTATATCTATCATACACCATCCTTGCACTGTTGCATGCCGGCGATCAGCGACTCCCTTGTGGTTGAGCCTAATCGTCTTCCGGTGCATGATATGCACGCACGACCACTCATGGGTTAGTGGATACCGTAGATGTGTGCATATGCCCTGTATTGCTCCGTTCGGCCACTATGAGGAGGGTGAGCGCGGGCGTGGTAGCAGCCAGGGGTCCCTTCTCGTACTGAGCCACGAGGAGATGAGAGCGGAGCTCCCTCATATATACATGGGGTAGGGGGGTGGTCCTCCGCCAGCATCCTGTCCACCCGGTCACTCAGGAGCAGTGATGGCAGGGTGCGTACAGTTTGTCACAGCTCTACCCACGCGGACGTCGTGGACGTTATCCTGACTGGGACTAGGGGGTGACACATGTCATTGCACCATGTGCATACTTTGCATCGTGCATTGTTTGCTGCACTTGATTCTTGCACTTGTTTGACATGCATATTCTGGAGACTTGTTATTTGAGATTATATGTCTAATGATATTCTCTTGGTACTTATTATCCTCTTTTCAGGTTAGCTGGATTCTGGTATGTATCTACCTCAGTATTTCCAGTACTAGTTTTTTCCATATTGTTGATATGAGACTGTATTAACGTAGATGCTTATTGTTAATATAACATACTATGCATATCTGCTGGGTATTCGCTGAGTTATGGACTCACCCCATTGCCATATATTTTTATTTCAGGTTGAGATACTTGGCGTCGCCAGAAGAGCCCAGCAGCCAGTCCCTACCCATCGCGACGGGGGTTGATATATTTTTATTTCGTTTTGTACTTAGTAGTGTCTATTTGTATATTTACTTATTAGACTTGTATATGTCTTGGGAGTGTTGTCGTGTGCCCTAAGGGGTTTTTGTATTGGTTGATTCGTCGTAAGTCGGACCGGTCCGCAGTTAGGTATGATTTACTTAGTTGTCTTGTGCATTTGTGTCGTGTCTATATATATTTTGAGGCCTGAGGCCAAATATAACTGCGTGGTATTGTTATATTGTGGTGTGTATGTGTAAATTGTCCGTCGTACAGGGGAAATGCTGTCCGATTTTATATTGGAACAGCGGCTCCTGCGTCTCGGGGCGTGACACCGTGCGCCTAGCCCAGTTGCCTGCCCCCTTCCTTTGGGGCGTTATGAGCTGCAACAACACATTCCTTCGGTCGCTGCAACCAAGGCTAGTTCCAAAACATACAAAGCAAGAATATTAGTCAATATTTACAAATGTAGCTATCTTGGTTCTGACTTTGAGTCTCCCAAATGGAACCCTAGGTCGAACCGACGCTTACTGTTCCCTCGATGGGGAACACGTCCTCACCTACTCCTCTCAGGAGAGTTTACCTTTTGCCAACCGGTTCCTCCGGTTGGACTTTTGCTCGATCCACCTGATCAGGTCTTTGTGCCCAACTTCCGATTAGGTCTTCGGTGCCCAGCCTCTTTCCAGGACTTCGTGCCCAGTCCTCGACCAGGACTTCTTTGCCCGACTTCCAGTCAGGTCTTCGGTGCCCAGCCCCTTGCCAGGACTTCGTGCCCAGTCCTCGATCAGGACTTCTATTCCTGACTTCCGGTCAGGTCTTCGGTGCCCAATCCTCGACCAGGACTTCTTTTCCTGACTTCCGGTCAGGTCTTCGGTGCCCAGTCCTCGACCAGGACTTCTTGCCTAGTGTACCTAGGACTTCTTCCTGCACACATAGTAAACAGATTAGACAACAATAACATCTTAACTTCTGAACCCTTTGCCATTATCAAAACCTAGGTTTGACTTAGGTGCTGCCTGCACCAACATTTTGTGCATCTTGAACTTCTTTAAGATTGATTTTACTCCCATTAGTTCTTCTAGAAATAAACTCTTGTTGTAGAAAAATATTATTTCTAGCGACAAATACTTTGCCTTGGGTGGGATTGAAATCAATATCCCTTTGTTTCCTTAAGATATCCTATAAAATAATATTTATTTGATTTGGGTCCTAGTTTCTCTGAGACTCGTTGTTGAACGTGAGCCTCACAAGCATAAATCTTCATGAAAGACATCTTGGGACTCTTCCCATCCATATCATATATGATGTCTTTATGATGGTTTTAGATGGAACACAGTTAAGTGTGAAAATAGACGTCTCTAGAGCAAATCCCCAGAAGAAAGTAAGAAGATCTGTCTGACTCATCATAAATTATACTATATCTAAGAAAGTACGATTTCTACATTCTGATGCACCATTCCACTGTGGTATTTCAGGTAGAGTGAGTTGAAATATGAACCTACACTCAATGAGATGATCACGAAACTCTTGGCTAAGGTATTTGCCACCTTAATCGGATCGAAGCATCTTAATATTTTGCCAAATTAGTTTTGTACTTTATTCTTGAACACTTTAAACTTTTCAAAGGATTTTGACTTGTGTTTCATCAAATACACATAGCCATATCTACGAACATCATCAATAAAAAGAAAAGAAATACTTATAGCCTCCTCTAACTGCTATATTGAAAAGGCCACAAACATCAATATGCATGAATCCTAACAAATTAGTCGCTCTTTCGCGGTATCCACTAAAAGGAGTCTTTGTCATCTTGTTTAGAAGACAAGTCGCATACCTCATATGATTCAAAAATCAAATGAATCCAGAAGCCCATCCTTATGGAGTTGTGATATGCGATTCTCATTTATGTGACCCAAGCAACAATGCCAAAGATATGTTTGATTCAAATTGTTAGGTTGAATTGTTTGGTATTTATGTTATAGATTGAGTTTTCAAAGTCTAAACCATATAGTTCATTCATAAGAAGAATACTACAATAGAACATATCATTTAAATAAATAGGACAACATTTATATTTTATTATAAATGAAAAACCATTCTTGTCCAAATAAGAAATAGAGATAATGTTTTTAGTTAAAGTTAGGGGTGTCAAAAATCAACACGACCCGACGACCCAATCCGAATCGACCCGAAAAAAATCAGGTTCGAGTTGAAAATTTTCAGGTTCGGGTCGGGTTCGGGTTGGGGGGTTTCGGGTTGAAAAAATTCGGGTTGGGTTCGGGTCGACCCGAATTTAATATTTTAAGGATTTTTTGGGGTTAAATCAAATTTTATTTTGAAAATTAAGATATTTTTATGTATATTAAAATCAATATAGTATGATCATGATGAAGTATTGAGATAAAAGTGAAGAATTATTGGGAAAATGGCGAAAAAAGACGTTTTGAATCGGTTTTTTTGGGTTATTCGGGTCGGGTCGGGTTGGTCGGGTTGAGTCGGGTTCGGGTTCAGGTTTGGGGGGTTCGGGTTGAAATCGGGTTCGGGTCGGGTTCGGGTTGGGAGTTAAAATTTTTTTTTTCCCAACCCGACCCGAACCCGACCCGACCCATCTGAATTGACACCCCTAGTTAAAGTAAACATATAAAAGGACTCCTCAAGTTCTAAAACAAGCCCAGTGGACAAAGATAATGAATATGTTCCGATAACGATAACAACAACTCTTGTGTCATTGCCTACTCGTAGGTTTACTTCGCCCTTTATCAATGATCTAGTCTTTCTTAGGCTTTGCATATTAATACAAATGTAAGATGTATAACCAGTATCTAATACTCATGAAGAAGAAATAGATAGATTGACTTCTATAACATATATATACCTGAGACAGAAGACTCACTTCTTTTCTTTTTAACTTCCTCCAGATACAATTTGCAATTCCTATTCCAATGCTCGATCTCACCACAGTGAAAACAGGTTCCTTCCTTAGACACCCGACTTCCACTTGTCTTTGCCCTTACTCACCATCAATATGGTATTAGACTTATTCTTCTTAAGATTGAGTTCAATAATTCTTAACATGCTTAATATATCAGGTAATAGTTTATCAATTTTATTCATGTTATAGTTCATGACAAATTGACCATAACTTTCTAGCAATGATTGCAGAATTAGATCAGTGGCCAACTCCTGGCTTAAAGGAAATCCCAATCTTTCAAGGTTCTCAACCTACGCAATCATTTTAAGTATATAAGTTCCTATAGGACTTCCTTTTTGCATCTTGCATTGAAATAATGCTTTAGATATCTCAAATCTCTCTTGCCTTGCTTGTCCCTAATATAGTTGTCTAAGATGTTCAACCATATCGTGAGAATCTATGTTCTCATGTTGTTTTTGAACCTCAGAGTTCATGGTGACAAACATAAGACATGACACATCCAATGCATCATCCTGATGCTTTTTATAATCATCTTTATCAGCACGAGTAGCCGTAGTGGCGAGTGCTTTAGGAATAGGTTGCTCTAGAACGTATAATTTTTGTTTTTGTTTGAGAATAATTCTCAAGTTTCTATACCAATCCAGGAAATTAGCTCAATTGAGCTTCTCCTTTTTAAGGACTGATCGTAGTGAGAGGGTATTTGATGTGTTTGACGATATGGTGATTATAATAATAAATGCATAAATAAAATATCATATTTAAATCATTTAATTAGTCTTTTAATTAAATGATGCTCCCACTTAACTATAAAACTTGGTAGGGGTAAGTCATGAATGTGGGTAACAGTAGTTTACCCACACTACTAGCTTGAGACCCAATAACATTATAATTCACGTAGGACAAGATCTATATCACACCAATTCTTGAGTTAGCTTTGACTAATTGCCCAAAATTTAGTATAACTTAGGTAAACAACATTTACCAATTACATCATATGCAACTCGTGGATAATTGGGTGAACAAGACTATTTGTCTGTTTGCCCAATGTTTGAGATATGCCTCTAAGTTCTCAATTCAAATGAGATAACTTAGATAAGTCTCGCCCAAAGTTCAATAGTCAAATATCACAATTGTCCAGTCGCACTCCACCAAGATAAATTGAGTCACTTTGCTTTGGTAAACCTGATTACAACTGATCGAGATGGTAGTGAGTACCAGACTTTGGTAAGCATATTAAATCAACCTAATGATGATAACATTACTTACTTACACATGTATCACATACAAGCATAGTATACATCAACATATATGCATGAAACATAAAATGTGACATGATCATGTTCCATCTACTACGATCTTCTCAAGCCAATGAGAAGATCGAAAGGCCAATCTATGAATTAGCATATTCTCCAAGTGCTCCCTTGGTGGTCATATGCCATCGACATCCTCATTGTCAATCATCATCTAGTAGACTAGCACTCTTTCATTTATACATTATAAATTAGAGAAAACTCGAGTTACATTCAAGTGAAGTCTAATTTTACAACTAGAAGTATGGAGGTACAAGGCACGACACACATGTCATATTATGAATTACAACATGCACACACACATAATCCAATCACATTGGGGTAAGGGGCTATAACCATGAACCATGACATACATCATTTGTAATAGATCTATGACACAATTTTATTATGATTGCATACAATAATCTATGAGGCACAACCTTATGGCAGTCCCACTAGCAGTTAGCAGGTAGGGGTCAAGGGGGCATCACCCCTTACATACAATGATCTCAACAGATTGACACAACTGCATCAACTATTATAAAACCATAGGTTATGCGAGATTTGTCGAATGAAATCCGACTATAGCATACATTCATAGTACGTCTGAAGATGCTATAATCCTTTAGTTTGATCTGTTGGTGCAAGTTGCATCAATGATGTTCCTCTTTAAGTGTTTTAATGTTTGACAATATACTTAAGTCAGTGATACAATGAATAGACAAAGGGGAGCAAAAGTGAAGTAACCAAAGCTGAAGAAAAGTCCTAGTTAAACTAGGCATCGAAACCCCAAGTCCTAGCGAAGGGCTGCTAGGTATCGAAACCCCAAGACCTAGCGAAGGGCTGCTAGGCACCTAGCGAAGGGCTGCTAGGTATCGTAACCTTAAGACCTAGCGAAGGGCTGCTAGGCACCTAGCGAAGGGCTGCTAGGTATCGTAACCCTAAGACCTAGCGAAGGGCTGCTAGGCACCTAGTGAAGGACTACTAGGCATAGAAGACCTAGCGAAGGGTTGCTAGGCACCTAGCGAAGGGTTGCTAGGTATAGAAGACCTAGCGAAGGATTGCTAGGCACCAGGCGAAGGACCGCTTGGTAACAAAGACCTAGCGAAGGGCTGCTAGGCACCTGGCGAAGGACTGATAGGAAATGAAGACTTGGTCCGAGGGACTAAGCAACTGTAACGCCCCAAAATTCCCATTTTAAGTTCTTAAAGTCTCTAGAAATTAATTAGAAATGTTTTAGAAATATTCTAGATATTTTTAGGAATCTTTAGAATATTTTTAAGGAATTTTCCGAGTCCGTTTAGTATTTTTAGTAAAAGAAATAAAGTTTCGGCAAAAAGTTGCCTGGATGGGTTTTGAACCCGAGACCTCCCAGGAGATGAACGACTTAAGTTAGTCGGGTTAACCAGGTGCCCCAGCAGGGGTGTGCTGAAAGAAAATAGAGAAATATTAAGTTTAGTTATAAATTGGACTTAAATACCCCTAAGTATAAATAAGTAATTAAAGAGAGGGTTTTTTTTATTTCCTCTCCACTAAACCCTCGCCCAACCCTCTCATCCGCCGACCCCTCTCCCTCTCCTCTCTTGGGCGACGCCAACCAACACCAAGGCCAAGAGGGCCGGCCAAGGCTCTCCTCCGAGAGATATTCCTATATTCGGGATCCCCGCGACGAGAGGAACGCGTAGGCGCGAAGAATTCTCCGAGATCTCAATTTTCTTCCGAACCTCCGACACCGTTCTTGGTTGTAAGTCCAAGATATCAAGGTAAGTACTGCTCACCTGCAGTAAGAGGCGGTTTTTTTCGCAAGAATTTCTCTTAAAAGTTTTTAAAAGAGATATTTCCTTTTTGTTTGAGTTTTTGCATGTGATCTTAGTTCATTATATGCTTATATATGTTTGATTAAGTACCCTATGTGAGTTTAGGGTCCAAGAAAAGCTATGAGAAAAGAAAAGAGAAGATAAAGATAAGAAAAGAAAAGGCCAAGGCCTTAAGAAATCCCCAAAAGTCAAGACTTAGGGATTTTAGCACGCAAGGTGCTCGAGAAAATGCCAAGGCATTTACAGATAAGAAAGAAAAGAAAGAAAAGCTATTTTATTTTTCTAAGGCCAGTACCCGGTGTCCAAGGGCGTCGTTAAAGAAATCCAGGTGTCCAATTCCAAGGTCTTGGCCCTGGTAGACCAAGGTCTGCTCTATTAGGATTGGTGGCTCGCTACCCCAACCTTTTAGGGAACGCGCATATGAGATGGTACTTACGTCTTCAGTGGATCCAAGTGATTATTATATTCAAGTATATGCTTTAGCAAAGTTTCTAAAGTTTAAAGAGTATTCAAAAAGTTAAAGAATAGCTAAAGTTTCAAGTTGAGCCAAGAAAAGCAAGTTAAGATTTATTAATGCTTGAGTATGCATGTTTTTGAGTTATACATGTTCTTAGTGTTTCTTTCAAGCATATAAGTATCTCATGTGATTTCATATTGTTCAAGAAGCATGTTTGCACATTTCGAGATTTTGTGAGCTAGATAGTACTTACTAAGCTTTATGCTTATAGATGCATTTCCTCTTACTGTAGGTAAAGGTAAAGACAAGCAATTCTGAAGGAAGACGACAAGGCGATGCTGAGCGACGTGTGTGTGGTGGCTGATTTTGGAGAGATCCTTGAGACGAGACAATTTAGTTATTTGAATTACAATGTTTAAGTTTATTCAAATTCCAAGTTATTGCTTTATGGAGTTTAGCGAACATTTAAGCTTTGGATAGTCTTACATGCTCAATTTCTTAGAGTAAAGATTCCATGTCATTTCATTTAGCATACATATCCTTATGATTGCATTGGATGAGTAGAAGTGTGAGTAGTTTGGAATATTGATACCTTGTTGGAGATATTGATGCATGTGCCAAGATAGTACTAGTTCCCCTTTGAATCAAGTTTTATTGCTTAAATATGTTTAGAAAAGTTGCATTCACATTTCATAATGCTTTAGCAAGGTTATAGAACATGTATTTGGTGTTATGAATGCATAGGAGTCAAGATTGGTACAAACTCTAAGGTTAAAGTTCATATAAACTTGAATAGCTTATTTACTTCCACAAAAGTTCTAATTTCGAGTTTATGAAGTTGTTTTGATTGGCTAAAATGTTTAGGAAACTAGTATAGAGTATAGAAATGGTGTTGTGTCTTGTTATGGCTTGAAACCATATGTTTAGTGGGCTTTTGGAAACTAAGTTTCGAATCTGAATTTACAGTTTTCAGGCGTGCCAGTCGACTGGTTCAGAACCAGTCGACTGCCCTATCGAACAGTAGCTTCTGTCCGATACACCAGTCGACTGCCAAGAGGCCAGTTGACTGGTGCCGCGCCCAGAAACTTTCTGTGGCCGATACCAGTCGACTGGTCAGATAGCAGTCGACTGGTACCATTGCAGAAAAGCCCTATAGATCTAAAGAAGTGTGCCATTGTATCATGCATGACTATTAGAGTTAGTATATCATAGATAGATTTAAATTGAGAAGAAAAAAAAATAGGATTTTCGCATTCTTAGTCATGCATTAGAGTCAAGAAGTAGATAAAGTAACGATCCGTCTGAAGTAGAGAAGGCAGGTCGCTACAGGTGGTATCAGAGCAGTTCCCATTCTCTAGCATCACACACACATCAGCATCAACCTTGCCGTCTTCAAGTAAGAAAGCTTTAAGTTTCAGTTTTTCTATTGCTCCTTTACTTAACTTCAGTATAGAGAAATGCTTAAGTACTTACTCACATGTGCATAGAACAAGGAAGCATGTTTAATACCTTAGTATCACGGAATCATGTTTAATCCCTAGAATGGATATTAGGATACTAAGTAAGAAGATAAGTTTATACCTAGAGAAGTAGTAGTGATTTCTTGTTCCCTTATACATTATTAGATGGCAAGAAGAGGCCGAGCTCCTAATGCAAGGAACGGAACCCCAGTTCCAGGTAACAATGGGTCTGGCACAGAACAGCCAGACCTGATGGCAGTCATTGCTCAAATGCAAGCTCAGATGACAGAACAACAGAAGATCATCGCCACACTGATGGCAAATCAGCACCCAGTGCCCCTTACACCACCCCCAGCAGGAGTGGAAACTCCAGTGGTGACTGAAGTTCCACCCGTCACACAGGAGACCCCTGCCGTGAACCGAAGACAAGAAGCATACCTCGTCCAGTGGCAAAGGCTGAAACCTGAAAGCTTCTCAGGCACGACTGAGCCCTGGGATGCCCAGGCGTGGTTCAAGACTTTAGAGAGCACGATGGAGCTTCTTGACTGGCCAGAAGTCGAGAAGGTCAAATGTGCCTCCTTCTGCCTAACTGGAGATGCTCGTATGTGGTGGGAGCGAGTCAAGAGCAAGAGGATAGTCAACCAGATGAGCTGGGCAGATTTCGAGCAAGAGTTCTATGAGGAGTTCTTCCACATGCGGGTTACCAACAAGCACTACGAGGACTTCATGGAATTCAGACAAGGTAGCCTACCAGTGGGAGAAGCAGTCGCGAAGTTCAACAGACTAGCTCGCCTCTGCCCAGAGCTAGTCAGCACAGAGAAGGAGCGAGTCAGACTGATGCTCCGCATGCTGAACCCGGAAATAGCACTCAACGTGAACAGCGGGACGCACCGACCCCAGACCAGCGAGGAGTTGGTCAGTAGTGCTCTAATCTCAGAGCACTACCTGAATAGCATCAAGGCACAGCGAGCACAGCAGAAGCCAGTCCTGATTGAGAACAAGACAATAGGAGGCCAGAAGCCTCAGCCAAATAGCCAGAACTGGAAGAACAAGAACCACAAAAGGAAGCAGTGGCCTGGCAGCCAAAGAGGAAAACCAGAGAATAAGCAAGCTAGGTATCCACCTTGTCCTAAGTGTGGGAGTAACCATCCAGGAGCATGCCTTTTGGGTGTAACTGGATGCTATTCATGTGGACAAGAGGGACACAGATCCAAAGACTGCCCTAACAAGTTTAAGGTACTCCCTCAGCAGTCCGTACAGTATGGAGGCAAGCCTCAGTTACATTACATGCCTACTATACTGGAGGGACCTCAGATCAGTCAGGGAGGGTTGGAAGCAGCACCAGTTTCAACCCATGCCAGAGTCTTTGCTCTCACGAAGGAAGAAGCTGCCAGCGCCTCCACGGTCGTAACAGGTCAAATAGTTATTTTACAGCATTTAGCTACTACACTGTTTGACACTGGGGCGACCCATTCTTTCGTATCAGTACCTTTTGCTAGTAAGTTACAGGTGCCTGCAGAGAGTTGGGAGTCCAGATTCCTGACAACTCTCCCTTCAGGGGAAATCATGGAATCCACCCAGCGGCTCCGGGCTATGCCAATCAAGATTTCGGACCGAGAGCTATATGTCGATCTGATAGTCCTTGCGATGCAGGACTTCGACATCATACTGGGCATGGATTTCCTCAGTAAGTACAGCGCTTCAGTGGACTGTCGTAGAAGGAAGGTGGTTTTCAGCCCAGAAGGAGAACCACCATTCGAGTTTCAAGGAGCCCCAAGGAGGAAGACTCAGAAATTTCTCTCAGCCTTGGCAGCCCACCAGATGCTAGCGCAAGGGTGTGCTGGTTTTCTTGCACACATAGTGGACTCAGAAGCAAAGAAAGAACTCAAGCAGGAGGATGTACGGGTAGTCTGCGAATATCCAGAAGTGTTCCCAGAAGAATTACCTGGACTACCTCCCAACAGAGAAGTGGAATTCGAGATCGAGCTAGTGCCCGGTACCGGTCCGGTCTCGAAGGCCCCATATCGTATGTCTCCAGCAGAGTTGAAGGAATTACAAGAGCAACTCCAGGAGCTACTAGACAAGGGCTTCATTCGCCCGAGTCATTCACCCTGGGGAGCTCCTGTACTTTTCGTCAAGAAGAAGGATGGGTCTATGCGTCTGTGCATAGACTACAGAGCTCTGAACAAGGTAACCATCAAGAACAAGTACCCCCTTCCTAGAATAGATGATTTATTTGATCAACTCAAAGGGGCTATGGTGTTCTCGAAGATAGATCTGCGTTCTGGGTATCATCAGCTGAAGGTTAGAGAAAGTGACATCCCCAGGACGGCTTTCAGGACAAGATACGGCCACTATGAATTTGTGGTAATGCCTTTTGGAGTAACCAATGCTCCAGCAGTCTTCATGGAGCTGATGAACCACATCTTCAGGGAGTATCTCGATAAATTCGTCATTGTATTTATTGATGATATTCTCATATACTCACAGACTCCAGAGGACCATGCTACACACTTGAGGATAGTGCTGCAGATCCTTCAGCAGGAGAAGCTCTATGCAAAATTCTCAAAGTGTGAGTTTTGGCTAGATCAGGTGACCTTCCTAGGTCACATTGTATCCAAAGAAGGCATTCAAGTTGATCCAGCCAAGATAGAAGCAGTCAGCAACTGGTGTAGACCCAAGAATGCCAGTGAGATCAGAAGCTTCTTAGGCCTGGCAGGATATTACAGAAAATTTATGGAGGACTTTTCCAGAATAGCCTCTCCACTCACAGCCTTGACCAGAAAGAACAAGAAGTTTGAATGGTCAGATAAATGCGAGCACAGTTTTCTAGAGCTGAAGAAGAGACTGACCAGTGCTCCCATCCTGACTGTTCCAGAGAGTGACAAGGCCTTTGACATCTACAGTGATGCATCCAAGATGGGCCTTGGAGCTGTCCTCATGCAAGACGGTAAAGTAATAGCATATGCCTCCAGACAGCTCAAGGACTACGAGAAGAATTATCCTACGCATGACCTTGAGCTAGCAGCTGTGGTTTTCGCACTGAAGCTCTGGAGACACTACCTGTATGGAGTGCAGTGCAGAATCTTCACAGACCATCAAAGTTTGAAGTACTTCTTCACTCAGAAGGACCTGAATATGAGGCAGCGCAGGTGGCTAGAGTTGGTCAAAGATTATGACTGTGAAATCCTCTACCACCCAGGTAAAGCTAATAAAGTGGCAGATGCACTGAGCAGAAAATCCTGTGCAGCACTGATGTCCCTATCATCACTGTCTCTACCGCTTCAGAAAGAAATAAAGGATTTTGGAGTCGAGGTAATAATTGGGCAATTTTCTGCATTGACCCTAGAGTCAACCCTGCTTAAAGATATACAAGAAAAGCAAGATCAAGACCCAGAGATCCAGAAGATCAAGCAGGGGATCCAAGAGGCAGAAAATTCAGAGTTTCGAGTATCAGACAGTGGCATCCTCTATTTTGGAGACCGCCTTTGCGTCCCCAATGATGAGGAACTAAGAAAGAATATTCTAGAAGAGGCCCACAGTACCCCATACTCTATGCATCCTGGTTCTACCAAGATGTATCAAGATTTAAAGAAAAGATTCTGGTGGTCTGGACTCAAGCGAGACGTGGCCAGATATATCAGTACCTGCTTGACCTGCCAGAGGGTCAAAGCAGAACACCAGAGACCAGGAGGAGTTCTACAGCCACTTCCCATTCCAGAGTGGAAGTGGGAAGAAATATCCATGGACTTTATCACAGGTCTTCCAAGAACCACCCATGGACACGATGCAATTTGGGTGATAGTGGATAGATTGACCAAGTCTGCCCACTTCCTAGCCATCAAGTTATCGCATTCGGTAGAGCAGTTAGCACAGCTGTACGTGAAGGAAGTAATCAGGCTTCACGGAGTTCCGAAGTCGATCGTTTCTGATAGAGATGGGCGGTTCATCTCCCATTTTTGGAGGTGTGTTCAGGACGCCCTCGGCACCAGACTTCAGTTCAGCACAGCTTTCCATCCCCAGACAGATGGACAAACAGAGAGAGTAAATCAGATTTTAGAAGACATGCTCAGGGCTTGTGCGTTGGACTTTAAAGGCAGTTGGTGCAAATTTATGTGCTTAGCTGAGTTCGCCTACAACAATAGCTATCAGGCCACCATCAGGATGGCACCTTATGAGGCATTATATGGCAGGAAATGTAGATCACCCATATGTTGGCAAGAAGCTGGTGAGAAGAAAGAGATGGAGTCAGGACTAGACAGCCAGACTGAGCTTATAGATGAGACCACTCAGGCTATCCAGACGATCCGCCAGAGGATTGAGACTGCCCAGAGTAGACAGAAAAGTTATGCTGACACACGCCGTAGGCCACTGGAATTCCAAGTTGGAGATTCAGTATTCCTCAAGGTCGCTCCTATGAAGGGAGTGATGAGATTTGGCAAAAAGGGCAAGCTAAGTCCTCGCTACATAGGACCCTACAAGATCATAAAGAGGGTTGGTAAGGTAGCATATGAGTTGGACTTACCAGAGGATATGTCAGCTATCCACAGTACATTTCATGTCTCCATGCTAAAGAAGTGCATTCACGATCCCAATCAAGTGATTCAGCCTCAGTCAGTACAGATCCAAGGAGATCTTAGCTATGAGAGCAGACCGACACAGATAGTGGACAAAGCAGCTAAAAGATTAAGAAACAAAGAAGTGCCACTAGTGAAGGTCATCTGGCAGAATCAAAAGCATGAGGAGGCTACTTGGGAACGTGAGGACAGCATGAGAGAAAGACATCCAGAATTATTCTAAGTTCGAGGACGAACTTTTCATAAGGTATGGGGGATTGTAACGTCCCAAAATTCCCATTTTAAGTTCTTAAAGTCTCTGGAAATTAATTAGAAATGTTTTAGAAATATTCTAGATATTTTTAGGAATCTTTAGAATATTTTTAGGGAATTTTCCGAGTCCGTTTAGTATTTTTAGTAAAAGAAATAAAGTTTCGGCAAAAAGTTGCCTGGATGGGTTTTGAACCCGAGACCTCCCAGGAGATCAACGACTTAAGTTAGTCGGGTTAACCAGGTGCCCCATCAGGGGTGTGCTAAAAGAAAATAGAGAAATATTAAGTTTAGTTATAAATTGGACTTAAATACCCCTAAGTATAAATAAGTAATTAAAGAGAGGGTTTTTTTTATTTCCTCTCCACTAAACCCTCGCCCAACCCTCTCATCCACCGACCCCTCTCCCTCTCCTCTCTTGGGCGACGCCAACCAACACCAAGGCCAAGAGGGCCGGCCAAGGCTCTCCTCCGAGAGATATTCCTATATTCGGGATCCCCGCGACGAGAGGAACGCGTAGGCGCGAAGAATTCTCCGAGATCTCAATTTTCTTCCGAACCTCCGACACCGTTCTTGGTTGTAAGTCCAAGATATCAAGGTAAGTACTGCTCACCTGCAGTAAGAGGCGGTTTTTCCGCAAGAATTTCTCTTAAAAGTTTTTAAAAGAGATATTTCCTTTTTATTTGAGTTTTTGCATGTGATCTTAGTTCATTATATACTTATATATGTTTGATTAAGTACCCTATGTGAGTTTAGGGTCCAAGAAAAGCTATGAGAAAAGAAAAGAGAAGATAAAGATAAGAAAAGAAAAGGCCAAGGCCTTAAGAAATCCCCAAAAGTCAAGACTTAGGGATTTTAGCACGCAAGGTGCTCGAGAAAATGCCAAGGCATTTACAGATAAGAAAGAAAAGAAAGAAAAGCTATTTTATTTTTCTAAGGCCAGTATCCGGCGTCCAAGGGCGTCGTTAAAGAAATTCAGGTGTCCAATTCCAAGGTCTTGGCCCTGGTAGACCAAGGTCTGCTCTATTAGGATTGGTGGCTCGCTACCCCAACCTTTTAGGGAACGCGCATATGAGATGGTACTTACGTCTTCAGTGGATCCAAGTGATTATTATTTTCAAGTATATGCTTTAGCAAAGTTTCTAAAGTTTAAAGAGTTTTCAAAAAGTTAAAGAATAGCTAAAGTTTCAAGTTGAGCCAAGAAAAGCAAGTTAAGATTTATTAATGCTTGAGTATGCATGTTTTTGAGTTATACATGTTCTTAGTGTTTCTTTCAAGCATATAAGTATCTCATGTGATTTCATATTGTTCAAGAAGCATGTTTGCACATTTCGAGATTTTGTGAGCTAGATAGTACTTACTAAGCTTTATGCTTATAGATGCATTTCCTCTTACTGTAGGTAAAGGTAAAGACAAGCAATTCTGAAGGAAGACGACAAGGCGATGCTGAGCGACGTGTGTGTGGTGGCTGATTTTGGAGAGATCCTTGAGACGAGACAATTTAGTTATTTGAATTACAATGTTTAAGTTTATTCAAATTCCAAGTTATTGCTTTATGGAGTTTAGCGAACATTTAAGCTTTGGATAGTCTTACATGCTCAATTTCTTAGAGTAAAGATTCCATGTCATTTCATTTAGCATACATATCCTTATGATTGCATTTGATGAGTAGAAGTGTGAGTAGTTTGGAATATTGATACCTTGTTGGAGATATTGATGCATGTGCCAAGAAAGTACTAGTTCCCCTTTGAATCAAGTTTTATTGCTTAAATATGTTTAGAAAAGTTGCATTCACATTTCATAATGCTTTAGCAATGTTATAGAACATGTATTTGGTGTTATGAATGCATAGGAGTCAAGATTGGTACAAACTCTAAGGTTAAAGTTCATATAAACTTGAATAGCTTATTTACTTCCACAAAAGTTCTAATTTCGAGTTTATGAAGTTGTTTTGATTGGCTAAAATGTTTAGGAAACTAGTATAAAGTATAGAAATGGTGTTGTGTCTTGTTATGGCTTGAAACCATATGTTTAGTGGGCTTTTGGAAACTAAGTTTCGAATCTGAATTTACAGTTTTCAGGCGTGCCAGTCGACTGGTTCAGAACCAGTCGACTGCCCTATCGAACAGTAGCTTCTGTCCGATACACCAGTTGACTGCCAAGAGGCCAGTCGACTGGTGCCGCGCCCAGAAACTTTCTGTGGCCGATACCAGTCGACTGGTCAGATAGCAGTCGACTGGTACCATTGCAGAAAAGCCCTATAGATGTAAAGAAGTGTGCCATTGTATCATGCATGACTATTAGAGTTAGTATATCATAGATAGATTTAAATTGAGAAGAAAAAAAAACAGGATTTCCGCATTCTTAGTCATGCATTAGAGTCAAGAAGTAGATAAAGTAACGATCCGTCTGAAGTAGAGAAGGCAGGTCGCTACAGCAACTTAGCTGAGCGATGACTAGGGACAGGAGTAGAGACGGGTCAGGGTTTGAGCGTCTCGAGATCCGGAGTAATCGGAAGCTAAGTAAAAGTCCACCCGAAGGGCTGGGTGGCAACCGTCTCCTGAAAGGAGTAGGTGAAGGGCGAGTTCTCGGGGATAGGAACTCGTGCCGGTTCGACCTAGGGTTTCGTGCAAATCCGAAGTCCGAACCAAGTCCTTAAGACCACTATTATATGTATCTATGCTTTGTGGTCGTATATCTTGCAGGTACCAAGATTGGAAGATGGAGCAGCCTGCTGAAAGCCCTAGCCAGGGCGCCCTCATGCACCAGGGCGCCCTCATGCACCAGGGTGCCCTGGCCAGCAACCTGGTTCGCTGCTGCGAGTCCGAAGCAAGTGGATAAGCGTTGACTGGGTTCAAGATAGGCGCCCTAAAGATCTGGGGTGCCCTGGTCAAAGCTGTTATCAGCTACGGCGATGTAGACGCAGGGATAAAGTTTGACCGAGTCTTTCGGGGCGCCCTCTGCGTCCACGGCGCCCCCTGGAGGCCTATATAAGGGGCCTCGACCCCTCAGCTTCAGACACAACTTCCAAGAGCAATTCTGATCATTCCGACCGATGACAACGTGCTAGAAACAAGGCTCTACGACCGGGAGGCTCCAGGAGGAAGTGCGCGGCACTTCGGAGGTCCAGATCGGCCGAGTTTCAAGTTTCAGTTTGGTTCGCTTTTATATATTCTGCACTTAACTTTTATATTATTGCTTGAGATTGTAAACTGTAAGACGGGTTTTCTCCGCTTCCGGAAATTCCAGAAAGGAGACCATTAGTGGACTCACGCCGAGTACATAGGCCTTGGACGTACTGACCCAGGGGGGTCGGGAACCAAGTAAATAAATCCCGCGTGTCCTTGTATTATTGTTTTCTTCGTTTTGGTTGTTTTCCGCTGCTACTAACTCTGAATCTAGAACTAGGATTCGAAAGATTTCTGAAAGGTTTTTCACGATCGATATTCACCCCCCTCTATCGATGGCACCGGTCCTACAATTGGTATCAGAGCCGAGCCACTCTTCACCGGACTAACCGCCGACGGAGCAAAGACGCCAGGAGTTGAGGGGGAGCCCAGGGGTGAATCAGGTATATTTTAATTTTAATGTCCAATTTTAAATTCCATATTATCTGTTTCACGTGCAGGGAGAGAGGGCACTACAAAAATCAGTGCCCTACTCGTAAGAATCGTTCGTCACCGGCGGCAAAGGAGGTACCAGCGCCAGGAGTCCGGAAAAACAAGGATCACGTGCAGTGCTTCAAGTGCGAGAAATACGGACATTACAAAAATAAGTGTCCGGCAAAGGTACGAAAAATATATGTTCCAAAAATTTTACAAGCTCCTGCACTGCCATGTGATAAAATAGTTTATTTTCCTGATAAAGTAGATTTACTGCATAGTAATATTAACTTTTTGCATGCTAAATTACAAAACGTGAATATGACCAAAATATTAGAAATTAATTGTCTAATTCAGAATATCAATTCAGAAATTGATAAAATTAATTCTAATAATTTATCTGATGAAATTAACTCTAATAATTTATCTGATGAAATTAATTCTAATAATTTTCTGATAAAATTAATTCTAATAATTTATCTGATGAAATTAACTCTAATACTTTATCTGATGAAATTAATTCTAATAATTTTTCTGATAAAATTAATTCTAATAATTTATCTGATGAAATTAACTCTAATAATTTATGTGATGAAATTAATTCTAATAATTTATCTGATGAAATTAATTCTAATAATTTTTCTGATAAAATTAACTCTGATAATTCTGATAATTTTAATTCAGACAAAATTAATCCTAAGGATAATTCTGAATTCAAATTTGAAAATCCTAAGGATAAATCTGAATTCAAATTTGAATATCTTAAGAATAATTCAGAAGTTAATTTTGAAAATCTTAAAGATAATCTAGAGATTAATGTTGAAAATATATCTGAGGATAATTTTCTCCTAGATAATAATTTAATTATAGATAATATTGAGTATTATTATAAAACTTTAACTAGTGGCCCCTTTTACTCCACCTACTGTGAGAATATTGAAAAATTTAATCTTGAGGAGGAGATAGAATTTTCTAAGATAAAGGTCATAATTAATAAAAATAACAAAATTTCAAATAAAGGTCATAATCAAAATTATTAGAAAGACTCGAAAAGAAAGATAGAGATGAAGAAGAAATTTTTGAAATAATGAAAATGATGAATTTAAACCCATAATTATTAATTAATCATTATAACCTTAATCCAAATTAAATTCAAATTTAATCCTAATTAAATTCGAATTAAATCCTAATTTAATCCTAATTAAATTCGATTTAAATCCTAATTTAATCCAGATTAAATTCAAATTAAATCCAAATTAAATTCAAATTAATTCAAATTAAAATTCTAATTTAATCCTAATTAAATTTGAATTAAATCCTAATTTAATCCTAATTAAATTCAAATTAAATTCTAATTTAATCCTAATTAAATTTGAATTAAATCCTAATTTAATCCTAATTAAATTCAAATTAAATTCTAATTTAATCCTAATTAAATTTGAATTAAATCTTAATTTAACTCTAATTAAATTCGAATTAAATCTTAATTTAAATCCTAAATTAAATTCAAATTAATTCAAATTAAATCCAATTTAAATCCTAAATTAAATTCAAATTAATTCAAATTAAATCCAAATTAAATCCTAAATTAAACTCAAATTAATTCAAATTAAATCCAAATTAAATCCAAATTAAATTCAAATTAATTCAAATTAAATTCAAATTAAATCCAAATTAAATTCAAATTTATTCAAATTAATTCAAATTAAATCCAAATTTAATTCAAATTAATTCAAATTAAATCCTAAATTAAATTCAATTTAATTCAAATTAAACTTAAATTCGAAATTCAAAACTTAAATTAAATACGAAATTCAAAACTTAAATTAAACTCGAAATTCAAAATTAAATTAAAATTCGAAATTCAATATTAAATTCGAAATTCAAAATTTAAATTCAAACTTAAATTAAATTCGAATTTAAATTGAAATTTAAATTAAATTCAAATTTAAATAAATCCAAATTAATTGTAACTTAAATTCATTAATTCTTAATTGATTAATTAATTTTCTAATTCAATCAATTCTTAATTAACCTGAATTTAACTAAAAATTTTAAATAACTTAAACTGAAACTAAAAGTAAAATTTTACCCAAAGTGTAACAATTAAAATTAATATCATTAGATATGTTAAAGTGGGTTGACATATTCGCGGGTTCACTCGACATGTATCAAATCGGGAATTTGATACATTTTAGAAACTTAAATAAAATGCTTTGGACTTGTTTGAATCATGCATAATTGCCATGACATGCATCTGCTATTCTTTTAAAAATATATGACATGTCATTCATATTTAAATTTTATGCATATATTAGAACGGCTATAGGAAAAGGAATAATTGAAACTTGATCAACCTAGTATTGGGTGGCGGTGAGATGATAGTACGTCAGGGAAACCAATTCTAATAAGATCAAGTATACTTGGTCTCTTTAGACTGGTGAAACTAGCCGAAGCTACCGATCCAAGATCCAAACTAGTTAGACCAGAATTTTTCAAAAAGTAATCTTGAAAATGAAACTTCATTAAAAGGCTTTGTCAAGGAAAGGGTGGATGATCCCATAAGGCTACGGCCAAAGAAGGCCTAGTGCCTCGCCAAGACCTGGAAGCCAATTTTTGAAATTCAAATTCAAGTTACTTCTTGTCAAATTCAAATCTAACACAAGCTTCAATTAAATCTTAGAATTAAAAATAAATTAATGAAAAATGATTCAAGCATCTCACAATACACATATAAGGCAATCATGCTTGTTGTATTGATACATTTAAAATGGGTGAGATGTTAAGGACTAATGAATTGAAAAATAGTTTTCAAAATTGTTTTTCAAAATGGTTAGAATATTTTCCTAAAAATATATTTTCAAAATAGTGCTTCAACATAATAATATTTTTATGGAATTCATGCTTGTTTGATTGAATATACATATTATATGTTTTTTAAAAATTATATCTTTTCAAAAATTGTTTGACTCACGCAATTAGACACAAGCCTCTTAGGAAACACTAAAGTTCCTTAAGGCACTTAGATAGAGTCAAACGATATCAGATACAGGGGGAGTAATTTTTATTTTTTTTTCTTTCGAAAACTTACTATTATTTGAAAACACTTTTCGAAAACTGAACCTTAAATCGTTATCACTTGTGTTTCTCGAAAAAGGTTTATGTGTCTTGTTTGATTTTGCTAAACCCTAAAGACACAGAGGAAGGTCCACTTCATAATCTACAAGGACTCCTAGGATGTGTCAACTTTAGGGGGAGTATAAATCAAACTTATGAAACAATTTTGTATAATTAATTGTTTTGAAATTATTAAATAATTTCCTTAATTTGAATCAACCCTTAAGACTTAGAGGAAGAACACTTGTGGTCAACAAGCTTCCCAGGACTAGGTCAAGTTTAGGGGGAGATCAAATTAAAAGAATTATTGAATATTTCAAATATTTTCATGAGCGATATTTTCAAATCCTATTGAAAACATAAGTATTCTTTCAAAATAGTATCAATTTTCAAAAATTATTATTATTTTCAAAAATTCATCTGTTTTTTTTTCAATTTGAAATAATTACTTGAGTTTGAAAAATTTCCAGAACACTTAGGAAATTGTCCTTGTAGTTAACAAGGTTTCCTAGGATTGTGTCAGACTGGAAAAGAATCCTAGTTAAGTAAGATATAATGTTTCAAAAGTTACTTATATTTTTCAAAGTCTCATCTTTGCCAAAAACAGTTAATATTTGCAAAATATGCATAATATTCAAATTTTCCAAAATAGCATTCTTTCAAAAGTACCTAGTTTTCAAAAACTCAATACATTTTTCAAAGGTGCTTATATTTTTCAAAAATTACTTATCATCTTTCAAAATATTTGTACCTTCAAAAATTCTTTTTCAAAATATTGTCTAAAGTTTTCTGAGCTCATGATACTTAAGTATTAGTTTTATGCTATGTTTTCAAAATTTTATACTAAGCATTTTCAAAATACTCTCATTGTTGGCGCAAGTATTTCTGTTTTTTTGATGTATGACAAAGGGGGAGAGGTGTGTGCTTAAGTTAGAAATATTTTCCCCAACAAGATTTTCCCCAACAAGATCAAAAATGTAGTTTTAAAACTTATATCATTTTTTTTCATTTTTACCCCAAGGACAGTAAGTTAGCCCCTTTAAACCAATCTAACTTAAGTTATTGTCAAACATCAAAAAGGGGGAGATTGTTGGTGCAAGTTGCATCAATGATGTTCCCCTTTAAGTGTTTTAATGTTTGACAATATACTTAAGTTAGTGATATAATGAATAGACAAAGGGGAGCAAAAGTGAAGTAACCAAAGCTGAAGAAAAGTCCTAGTTAAACTAGGCATCGAAACCCCAAGTCCTAGCGAAGGGCTGCTAGGCACCTAGCGAAGGGCTGCTAGGTATCGAAACCCCAAGACCTAGCGAAGGGCTGCTAGGCACCTACCGAAGGGCTGTTAGGTATCGTAACCTTAAGACCTAGCGAAGGGCTGCTAGGCACCTAGCGAAGGGCTGCTAGGTATCGTAACCCTAAGACCTAGCGAAGGGCTGCTAGGCACCTAGTGAAGGACTACTAGGCATAGAAGACCTAGCGAAGGGCTGCTAGGCACCTAGCGAAGGGTTGCTAGGTATAGAAGACCTAGCGAAGGATTGCTAGGCACCAGGCGAAGGACCGCTTGGTAACAAAGACCTAGCGAAGGGCTGCTAGGCACCTGGCGAAGGACTGCTAGGAAATGAAGACTTGGTCCGAGGGACTAAGCAACTTAGCTGAGTGATGACTAGGGACAGGAGTAGAGACGGGTCAGGGTTTGAGCGTTTCGAGATCCGGAGTAATCGGAAGCTAAGTAAAAGTCCACCCGAAGGGCTGGGTGGCAACCGTCTCCTGAAAGGAGTAGGTGAAGGGCGAGTTCTCGGGGATAGGAACTCGTGCCGGTTCGACCTAGGGTTTCGTGCAAATTCGAAGTCCGAACCAAGTCCTTAAGACCACTATTATATGTATCTATGCTTTGTGGTCATATATCTTGCAGGTACCAAGATTGGAAGATGGAGCAGCCTGCTGAAAGCCCTAGCCAGGGCGCCCTCATGCATCAGGGCGCCCTCATGCACCAGGGCGCCCTGGCCAGCAACCTGGTTTGCTGCTGCGAGTCCGAAGCAAGTGGATAAGTGTTGACTGGGTTCAAGATAGGCGCCCTGAAGATCCGGGGCGCCCTGGTCAAAGCTGTTATCAGCTACGGCGATGTAGACGCAGGGATAAAGTTTGACCGAGTCTTCCGGGGCGCCCTCTGCGTCCACGGCGCCCCCTGGAGGCCTATATAAGGGGCCTCGACCCCTCAGCTTCAGACACAACTTCCAAGAGCAATTCTGATCATTCCGACCGACGACAACGTGCTAGAAACAAGGCTCTACGACCGGGAGGCTCCAGGAGGAAGTGCGCGGCACTTCGAAGGTCCAGATCAGCCGAGTTTCAAGTTTCTGTTCGGTTCGCTTTTATATATTCTGCACTTAACTTTTATATTATTGCTTGTTATTGTAAACTGTAAGACGGGTTTTCTCCGCCTCCGGAAATTCTGGAAAGGAGACCATTAGTGGACTCACGCCGAGTACATAGGCCTTGGACGTACTGACCCAGGGGGGTCGGGAACCAAGTAAATAAATCCCGCGTGTCCGTGTATTATTGTTTTCTTCGTTTTGGTTGTTTTCCGCTGCTACTAACTCTGAATCTAGAACGAAGATCCGAAAGATTTCTAAAAGGTTTTTCACGATCGATATTCACCCCCCCTCTATCGACGGCACCGGTCCTACATGATCTACACAAACTATTTTATATTCGACAAAATACTCATATGATCATGCAACTCATAATAAACATATGTTCTTATCTATATCACATATGAAACTGAACATTAAACAAAGTATATTCTTTCGCAAATGACTCTAATACCACTGTAAGAATCTTATACAAAAAACAATCATATTGTTGGGACCGGGTGCATGTTGACAAGGATACGGGTTCGTAAAACTTTAAATTTTTACGTGCAGCGGAAGAATTAGCATAAAATAATTTCTTAAATTACTTTAAGCACGTATCTAGCATACAACCTTATGATGTGTTGACATGATCATAAATTAAAACTTTGCGGAAAAGTAAACTAATATACTAATTACCTCGCGTAACTCGAACTAAGGGACGAGAACTACTAGATTCTCTAAAGGCACAACTAGAAGATCAAGAAAGAAGAAAGGAAACTAACCACCAAGAGTCGAAATCTAAATTCCGGGAAGGAAGGAGATGTGATCCGCTTCTTCTTCTTGGTTGGCTTCTCCTTGGTAATGCTTGTAGGACCGGTGCTGTCGATAGAGGGGGGGGGTGAATATCGACCGTGAAAAATCTTCGCGGAAATCTCGTAATACTTTCGTTCTAGACTCAGAGTGTTAGTAACGCAGCGGAAAATAAATAGAACGAAAAGAAACAAGACAGTGACACGGCGGATTTTTACTTGGTTCCCAACCTCCCAGGGTCAGTACATCCAAGGCCTATGCACGGGAACGCCCGTCCACTATTGGTCTCCTTTCCGGACTTTCCGGAGGCGGAGAAACTGACTTACAGTGCAGAATTACAAGCAATAATGTAGAAATTTAAGTACAGTAATTAAAAAGCAAACCAACGAGAAAAAGTATGAAGCTCGGTCGATCTGGACCTCTGAAGTGCCGCGCACCTCCTCCTGGAGCCTCCCGGTCGTAGAGCCTCATTTCTAGCGTGTTGCAGTTGGTCAGAAAGCTTGGGATCGCTCTTAGAAGTCGTGTTTGAAGCAAGGGGGTCGAGACCCCTTATATAGGCCTCCTAGGGGCGCCCCGGACGCTGGGGGCGCCCCGGAAGACTCGGTCAACTCTTATCCTTGCGCCTACTTCGTTGCAGGTGATAAGACCTTTGACCAGGGTGCCCCGGATGCTCCGGGCACCCCCGTGAGAGCTTATCCTGTGTTCTGACTTCGAAACAGCAAAACAGCTTCTAATCGGGCGCCCGGACGCTCCGGGCGCCCCGGACGCTCCGGGCGCCCCGGACGCTCCGGGCGCCCCGGACGCTCCGGGCGCCCCGGACGCTCCGGGCGCCCCGGACGCTCCGGGCGCCCCGGTTGACACCTGTCACCCTGCATCACGAAAACTGCCTGTTTAGTACTACCTGGGGGCGCCCCCTTGCTGGGGGCACCCTGGTTGCATGGGGGCGCCCCCCTTAAGGCCTGCCAACCATGCTTTTTACCCTGCTTTGCCTCCGATTCTTGATACCTGCAATATACACAAACACAAAGCATAGATACATATAATGTTAACCTTAAGGACTTGGTTCGGACTTCGGATTTGCACGAAACCCTAGGTCGAACCAGCACGAGTTCCTATCCCGGAGAACTCGCCCTTCACCTACTCCTTTCAGGAGATGGTTGCCACCCAGTCCTTCGGATGGACTTTAGCTTAGCCTCCGATTACTCCGGATCTCGAGACGCCCAAACCCTGACCCGTCTCTACTCCTGTCCTTAGTCATCGCTCAGCTAAGTTGCATAGTCCCTTGGACCAAGACTTTATTACCTAGCAGCCCTTCGCCAGGTGCCTAGCAGTCCTTCGCCAGGTCTTCAATCCCTAGCAACCCTTCGCTAGGTGCCTAGCAGCCCTTCGCTAGGTCTTCTATGCCTAGTAGTCCTTCACTAGGTGCCTAGCAGCCCTTCGCTAGGTCTTTTATGCCTAGTAGTCCTTCACTAGGTGCCTAGCAGCCCTTCGCTAGGTCTTAGGGTTACAATACCTAGCAGCCCTTCACTAGGTGCCTAGCAGCCCTTCGCTAGGTCTTAAGGTTACGATACCTAGCAGTCCTTCGCTAGGTGCCTAACAGCCCTTCGTTATGTCTTAGGGTTTCGATACCTAGCAGCCCTTCGCTAGGTGCTCAACATCCCTTCGCTGGGACTTGGTTTAGATGCCTAGATTAACTAGGACTTTTCTTCAGCTTAGGTTACTTCACTTTTGCCCCCCTTTGTCTATTTATTGTATCACTGACTTAAGTGAATTGTCAAACATTAAAACACTTAAAGAGGAACATCATTGATGCAACTTGCACCAACAATCTCCCCCTTTTTGATGTTTGACAATAACTTAAGTTAGATTGGTTTAAAGGGGCTAACTTACTGTCCTTGGGGTAAAAAAATGAAAAAATATAGGTTTTGAAACTACATACATTTTTGATCTTCATGAAAAAAATTTCTAACTTAAGCACACATCTCTCTCCCTTTGTCATACATCAAAAAAAATAAAATACTTGCATCAACATTAAAAACCTTTGGTTCTTTTTGAAAATACTTAGTGCAAAATTTTTGAAAGCATTGTATTTTGAATAACATATTGCAAAAATTACGTAATTTTTGAAAAATATAAGTACCTTTGAAAATATATTGAATTTTTGAATAATTAAGTACTTTTGGAAAATGCATAACTTTTGAAAGAATATTATTTTGGAAAATATAAATGTTATGCCTATTTTGCAAGTACTAACTATGTTTCGAAAATAAGTGTTTTATGAAATATAATATTTTTCAAGGTCAAGTAAATATTAATAGAATTTTGAAAAAAATGATAGTACTTTTGAAAGAATATTTGGCTTTGAAAGACATAAATACTTTTGAAAACATAATATTTGACTTCACTTGGTTAATTTTCCAGTCTGACACTATCCTGGGAACCCTTGTTGACTACAAGGACATTTTCCTAAGTGTCCTGGAAGTTTTCCAACCCAAGTAAATATTATAAAAAATTTCATAAGTCACAGAATAATAGGATGTAAGTTAATTTTTAAAAATGTAAAGATTTTAAAGTGATAATACTTGATTTGGTTTACCTTTCAGTCTGACACAATCATAGGAAACCTTGTTGACTACAAGGACATTTTCCTAAGTGTCCTAGAAGATTTTCTAAACTCAAGATATTATTTCAAATTGATAAAAAACCAGATGAATTTTTGAAAATAATAGTAATTTTTGAAAATTGATACTATTTTGAAAGAATACTTATGTTTTCAACAGGATTTGAAAATACCGCTCATGAAAACATTTGAAATATTTAATAATTCTTTTAATTTGATCTCCCCCTAAACTTGACCTAGTCCTGGGAAGCTTGTTGACCACAAGTACTCTTCCTCTAAGTCTTAAGGGTTGATTCAAATTAAAGAAATTATTTAATAATTTCAAAATAATTAATTAACAAAATTGTTTCAGAAGTTTGACTTATACTCCCCCTAAAGTTGACACATCCTAGGAGTCCTTGTAGATTATGAAGTGGACCTTCCTCTGTGTGTTTAGGGTTTATCAAAATCAAACAAGACAGATAAATTTTGCAACATAAACCTTTTTCGATAAACACAAGTGATAACGTTTTAAAGCTCAGTTTTCGAAAGGTATTTTCAAATAATAATAATTTTTATAGTGTAGTTTTTGAAAGCAAAAAAAATCACTCCCCCTGTATCTGATCCCGTTTGACTCTATCTAAGTGCCTTAAGGAACTTTAGTGTTATCCTAAGAGGCTTGTATCTAATTGCGTGAGTCAAACAATTTTTGAAAAGATATAATTTTTGAAAAATATATAATATGTATATTCAATCAAACAAGCATGAATTCCATAAAAACATTATTATGTTGAAGCACTATTTTGAAAATATATTTTTAGGAAAATATTCTAACCATTTTAAAAAACAATTTTGAAAAATATTTTTCAATTCATTAGTCCTTAACATCTCACCCATTTTAGATGTATCAATACAACAAACATAGTTGCCTTATAGGTGTATTGTGAGATGCTTAATTTATTTTTCTTAATTTATTAACTCTAAGAATTAATTGAAGCTTGTGTTAGATTTGAATTTGACAAGAAGTAACTTGAATTTAAATTTCAAAAATTGGCTTCCAGGTCTTGGCGAGGCACTAGGCCTTCTTTGGTCGTAGCCTTATTGGATCATCAACCCTTTCCTTGACAAAGCCTTTTAATGAAATTTTATTTTCAAAATTACTTTTTGAAAAATTCTGGTCTAACTAGTTTGGGTCTTGGATCGGTAGCTTCGGCTAGTTTCACCAGTCTAAAGAGACCAAGTATACTTGATCTTATTAGAATTGGCTTCCCTAACGTACTATCATCTCACCGCCACCCAATACTAGGTTGATCAAGTTTCAATTATTCTTTCTCCTATAGCCGTTCTAATATATGCATAAAAGTTAAATATGAATGACATGTCATATATTTTAAAAGAATAGTAAATGCATGACATGACAGTTATGCATGAGTCAAACAAGTCAAATAATTTTATTTAAGTTTCTAAAATGTATCAAATTCCCGATTTGATACATGTCGAGTAAACCCGCAAATATGTCAACCCACTTTGACATATTTAATGTTATTAATTTTAATTGTTACACTTTGGGTAAAATTTTACTTTAGTTTGAGTTTAAGTTATTTAAGATTTTAGTTGGATTCAGGTTAATTACGAATTAATTGAGGTTGAATTAATTAGAAATTAATTGAGTAGGATTGAAGTTAATTTAATTGAAGTTTTAATTTTAATTCAACTTAATTTTACTTTGAACTTAATTTGAATTAAATTGATTTAATTAATGTTTAATTTAGGTTTAATTTGAATTTAATTTAATTATTTGAATTAATTTGAATTTAATTGAATTTAATTGAATTATTTGAATTAATTCAAATTTATTTGAACTTAATTGAATTATTTAAGATTTAATTAATTAATTTGATTTTTTTAAGAATTAATTAATTTAAATTTGAATTATTAAGAGTTAATTAATTTGAATTTGAATTATTAAGAATTAATTAATTTGAATTTGAATTATTAAGAATTAATTTGAATTTGAATTATTAAGAATTAATTAATTTGAATTTGAATTATTAAGAATTAATTAATTTGAATTTGAATTATTAAGAATTAATTAATTCGAATTTGAATTAGTAAGAATAAATTCGAATTTGAATTACTAAGTATTAATTCGAATTTGAATTATTAAGTATTAATTAATTTGAATTTAATTTGGATTTAATTTGAATTAATTTGAATTTAATTTGGATTTAATTTCAATTAATTTGAATTTAATTTGGATTTAATTTGAATTAATTAGAATTTAATTTGTATTTAATTTGAATTAATTTGAATTTAATTTGAAATTAATTTGAATTTAATTTGAATTAATTTTAATTTAATTTTGATTTAATTTTAATTAATTTGAATTTAATTTGAATTTAATTTGAATTAATTTGAATTTAAATTGAATTTAATTTGAATTAATTTGAATTTAATTTGGATTTAATTTGAATTAATTTGAATTTAATTTGAATTTAATTTGCATTTAATTTGGATTTAATTTGAATTTAATTTGAATTAATATGAATTTAATTTGGATTTAATTTGAATTTAATTTGGATTTAATTTGGATTTAATTAATATTTAATTTTAATTTAATTTGAATTAATTAGGATTTAATTTAAATATAATTTAAATTTAATTAATATTTAATTTGAATTTAATTAATATTTAATTAATATTTAACTTAATTTAATTAAGGTTATAATGATTAATTAATAATTGTGGGTTTAAATTCATCATTTTTATTATTTCAAAAATTTCTTCTTCATCTTTATCTTTCTTTTCAAGTTTTTCTAATAATTTTGATTTATTTGAATTTTTGTAATTTTTATTAACTATGTCCTTTATCTTAGATAACTCTATATCCTCCTCATGATTAGGTCTTTCAATATCCTTACAGTAGGTGGAGTAATTTGGGTCACTAATTAATGTTTTGTAATAATCTTTAATATTATCTATAATTAAATTATTATTTAGGAGAATTTTATCTTTAAAATTATCATCAGATATATTTTCAATATTTTCAATATTAATCTCTAGATTATTTTTAAGATTTTCAGAATTAATTTCTGAATTAATCTTGAGATTTTCAGAATTAATTTCTGAATTATCCTTAAGATATTCAAATTTGAATTCGGAGTTATCCTTACGATTTTCAAATTTGAATTTTGAATTATCCTTAGGATTTTCAAATTTGAATTCCAAATTATCCTTAGTATTAATTTTGTCTGAATTAAGATTATCAGAATTAATTTTATCAGATAAATTATCAAGATTAATTTTATCAGATAAATTATCAGGATTAATTTTATCAGATAAATTATCGGATTAATTTTATCAGATAAATTATCAGAATTAATTTTAGCAATTATTGAATTGATATGTTAATTTTGCAAAATATTTAATCTACTATCCAGTAAATTTAATTTATCAGAAAAATTAACTGAATTATCTAAAGACAGTGCAGGAAATTGTAAAACTTTTGGAACGTAAATCTTACGTACCTTCGCCGGACACTTGTTTTTGTAATGTCCGTATTTCTTGCATTTGAAGCATTGTACATGACTTTTGTCCCTCCGGTTTCTTGGCGCTGGGACCTCCTTTGCCGCCGGTGACGAACGATTCTTACGAGTAGGGCACTGATTTTTGTAGTGCCCTCTCTCTCTGCACGTGAAACAAATAATATGCAATTTAAAATTAGACATTAAAAAAAAATGTACCTGATTCACCCCTGGGCTCCCCCTCAACTCCTGGCATCGTTGCTCCGTCGGCGGTTAGTCTGGTGAAGAGCGGGTCGACTCTGATACCAATTGTAGGACCGGTGCCGTCGATAGAGGGGGGGGTGAATATCGACTGTGAAAAATCTTCGCGGAAATCTCGTAATACTTTCGTTCTAGACTCAGAGTGTTAGTAACGCAACGGAAAATAAATAGAACGAAAAGAAACAAGACAGTGACACGACGGATTTTTAATTGGTTCCCAACCCCCCAGGGTCAGTACATCCAAGGCCTATGCACGGGAACGCCTGTCCACTATTGGTCTCCTTTCCGGACTTTCCGGAGGCGGAGAAACCCGACTTACAGTGCAGAATTACAAGCAATAATGTAGAAATTTAAGTACAGTAATTAAAAAGCAAACCAACGAGAAAAAGTATGAAGCTCGGCCGATCTGGACCTCCGAAGTGCCGCGCACCTCCTCCTGGAGCCTCCCGGTCGTAGAGCCTCGTTTCTAGTGTGTTGCAGTTGGTCAGTGATAAGTACCATTTTTGTTGATTATTTTTGATGTTAAAATCCATGTTTGACTCATATTTTTATTGATTAATTGTGAAATTGCCCTAGGTTTTAGAACTTACCTTTATTTTGGACTTAATTGCAAATTTGCATTAAATTGGATTAATTGGCCACTAAATTTTGGATCTATTTTTGTAGGCACCAAAGGTTCAAGGACTTAGGGCATATTGGGTCAAACTTGAGTCGGAAGTGAACCGGATCAAATTATCAAGCTTACGATTAATCCGGGCCGTCCGATTCAAGAGCGGCTAGATCTGAGCCATCCGGGACGATCTGAAGCAATCCGAGCTAGGGTTAGGGTTGATCAAGCTCTATGATCAAGATCTGAAGGTTTCATTCCAATCAGAGCTAAATCAACCGTTGGATCAAGCTTGGAGGGCTCTAGAGCGTCCATTCACAGATAGAGTTGATCTGGACCATCCGTTGCACATCTGGAGGATCCGAGCTACCACGAGGCAGATCCTGACCCCAGATCATCATCATAAAAGTTTGGCTCAAATCAGAGCAAGATCAGCCGTTGGATTTCTCAAATTAATCTGAACCGTCCAATGCTAAGTATTTAATCAGATTTTGCCCGCAGCCAAGCCTTGTCGCGTCTCTGCCGTTCTTCATCTTCCTCGCGTGTTCTTCAGTTCTTAGGTAATTTTTCTTCATCAAAGGAGGCGCGTCCACTCAATTTCTACCTTGGATCGAGTTCTGAGTCTTTGGGGATCGATTTCTTGAAGAATTCTGTCCATTTGCGCTGGAACAGGGCTTGCTTGAGGGTTTCGGCATTTTCTCAGTCCGACCACTGTCTTCTCTTCCACAGTCCATTTCAAAGCTTCCGAGCCATTTGTAGGGGTTCTCAGATGAGCTTAGAAGCTTCCCAATTCATCATCGCAGCTCACCCAATGGAGATGGAGTGAATCGGACTGTGATTTCCAACAAGGCGCAGATTGGAGCAGATTTGAATTCAGAAACGAATTTCCACTGATTTGCTGTGCCTAGGGGTTCGAAGCCGGCTCTTGCTTGACGACCAAGAAGTTCTTGAGCTTAGGGAGTGATTGAGTTTAGATTTCTTTGGTTAAATTCGTTTGTTTAGCTGTAATTTCCATTACTGCTGTAGTTTAGTTACTGTTTTCGAATTTCAGATTGGTTAACTTGGTTTAATGCAATTGTTTCTGCTTAATTAGGTTTATGTCCTTAAGTAAAGTAGTTAGTCAGCTTGTTTAGTGATAGATTGAGTTAAATTTTAGCTTGCTTTAGTTTATTTTCTTGCGTGCCAAGTTTAATTCTGAATTCTCCTTTCAGTTTCTGAAGTTATCTCAGGGTTCCTATTTCTGAGTTGTTTCTAAGTTTCTTAGTTGTTAACTTCTGCTCTAGCATTAGATCAATAGCTTGTTTAGCTAAAATAGCCTTAATTGTAGTTTTTGCAATTCCATTTCTTGCGTGCCATTTTATTTCTGCAAAAAAAAACCCAATTCTGTTCTGATAACCTACTGCGTACCAATTTTTTGAACCTGTTCTGCATAATAAAACCTGATTTGGTTCTTGCATTTAGTGCCCAACGAATTTTACACTGCCTTCCAAGTTTTCAATGTAGTTTGTTCCAATTACAGATCATTCCATATCAATTACTGCAATTCAGTTTCATGCTTGCAATTACTGTCATTTCTGCATTGTTTGGTTTTTCGATTCTGAATTGTGGGTTAAGTGGATATCAGTCCTTCTTAATCCTCAATGAACATTGGTCTTGCTACTTGATTTAGTTGCTTTGTGATGTATGAATTCAGTTGATTTCTGCAGCCAACTTCCTGAAATTCTGCAGCTACTGCACTGAAATTCTGCAGCCAAGTTCCTTCAATTCTGCAGCCAAATTCCAATTAGTTGCTGCATGTTTCTTTCCTGTTTCTGTAATGGTTCTAAATCGATTAGCCATTTTGCATTGATAGGTTACAGCTTTAGCATTAATTTCAGCTCTTGGCACAAAAGTAGCAATTTTGGCACATAAGCATTGCCCATGTGTATCAAGCATGCTTTTTGCATTTCTTTTGTATCAGTTTAGCTCCATACGAATTCCTTTGCAATTTGAATTCAGTGATTTTGTTTGATTTTCGCATCCCATCTGTTGTTGCAATAAATTCCTGCATTTGATATCAACTTTTGGACTAGCAATTTTCTCTTTTGATACCAAGTGTGTTAAATTGATGCATTTATGGTCAAGTGGATGTTTCGGTTTTGATGGATAATTTCTACATGTTTAATTTAATCTGCGGTACACCTTACAATCGAATTCAGATTGGTTTCCAAGTCTATCTATTTGCATTGGTTGATTACATTCATAATTAGATAAGTTCTTTAGTGCCAACTCCTTGTTTAGCCCCTTAATTGAATGGCTTTTATTTGGTTTTCCTTTTTCTTCATTGGGCTTTCATTCTAAACTGAACCCAAAACCATATTTCATTCGAAACCCAAAATTCGCAAACGGCACCTAAATACAGGCGCGAATCAAATTATATCAACTAGTCCCCGAGAAAAATACGACCTGTGGCCCCTATATTACATTTTCAGATTTTGATTGTAAAAAGGGTTTCCAGCTTTCATTTATAAATTCTAAATTTGAGGCCCACATTCGTGACACATAGATTGGGCCTGCCAAATTTTTGGCGTCGTTGCCGGGGAGACAACTAGTTGATTTGTTTGATTTTTTGCTTGTATACTTTTTGACATATCATTGGGTTCTATTTTCTTTTGTTTTATCATTTGTATACGGGTACTGCCATTTTTCTTGTTTGATTTGTGACAGGGCTGCAAGATCAAAATGTTTTCACCAGAGGACTGTAAAAAGATCACAAGTGCACTGTCAGAGTTAAAATTTTGGTTGAATCATTTGAATCAACAAATAACCAACAGACCTTCATCTACTTACCAGCCACCATTACAACAATTCCAGCAACCACAACAATTTCAGCAACCATTACAACAATTTCAGTAGCCACCACAACAATTTTAAGCGCAATTCCAACAATTTTAGCCGGATTATCAGCCAATTCAATCAAATTTCCAGAATTTTCAGAATGGGCAGCCTTTCCAAAATTTTCAGCCCAATCAACCAAATTTTCAGCCATCAAGTCAAAGTTTTCAGCCCCCGTTTCAGCCTAATTCTCAACATTTTCAGCAACCATTTCAGCATTTCGAACCTCAATTCCAGCAATATAATCAAGGACAGCAAGGCTTGCAATCATTTCCAGTTTTTCCAGCTCAAAACCAACAAAATTTTCAGCCAACACAGCCCTTGAATCAAAATTTCCAGCCCTACGGTCAAGGGTTTCAAGGGTAGAATTTTCAGCCCTCGCCACCTAATTTTTCAGCTCAAAATCAGAACTTTCAAGGCTGCATTTCCCAGCAAAATTTTTCAGCATATCAGCCCTCTAATCAGTTCTTTAATCAGCCCCAACAGTCATGTTTTCAAGGATCTCAGCAAGCTCAACCATTTTAGCCAACTACTTCATCATTTCAAGGTCAGTCAAGGAGCTTTACTAACCAAGGAGGCTTTGAGAATCCTGATTGGGATGAGGCTCAACAACAGAAGATGATGGAGATGTGTCAACAAGTTTTACTATATCAATAACAAGAGAAACAAAGGCAAGCCCAAGAATCAGAACAATCCCCCGGAGTTGGTTTTATATCAGTTCAAGGTGACCCTAGTGCCTGGCCAAGTCCTTCTTCAAGTAATCTTGCAAATTTAATAGAAGAAGAAGATGTGATCATCAAATATTGGGCACCTACAGCATGCATTCCTCCAGAGATTCCTACTCAAAATTCATTTTCAAATTTTTCAGCTCTAGAAGAGGAAACTGAAGCTCCACAGGACCATTCTAGACTTTTATTTTCTGATGATAGTATTATTGATGGTCCTAATTTTTCTAATATTGTTGTTGCAGAGATTGCAGAAGAAGAATGCATAGGAGATGATTCCATAGGTGTAGGGGATTGCACTAAGCCCCAGGGACCACCACAATTTACTGGTACATTAGAAGATTCAGAAGATGAACCAGAAAGTGTAGGGACTTGCATGGTGGAAGCAAGCACCCAAGGATCATCTGCTTTAGTTGAGTGTCCACCAGTGTCTGAGGTTGAAGAGGAGCATGTACTTGACCAGGAGGAAGCCATGGATACATCTACCCTTGTAGAACCTCCAGGTATTCTCCAGCACGCTCAGGTAAGTATTTCTCCCCTTTCTTCAGAAAAATTCAGCGAGGTACCTAGTTTTGACTTTATTGATTCTGATGAATTTATTGATATACCTTGTGTAGAGATTGTTTGTGAAAATCCAATAGAGGTACCAAACATTGATTTCATTGATCATACTGCATTACTTGATACATCTCTTGTAGATATGGATAGCGAAATAATTTTAGAGGCACCCATAATTGATGTTGTTTTTTATGATGAATCACTTAATACATCTTTTGTGGATATGGATAGTGAGAAATTTTTAGAAGTGCCTGAAATGGATGTTATTTATTTTGATGAATCTCTTGCTATATCTTATGCTGAGGTTGAATGTGAGAAACTTATGGAAATATCTGAGATTGATTTTATTGGCTGTGATACATTGCTTGATACACCCTTGATGGAAAATAATTGTGAAATTTCAATTGATGTGCCAGAAATTGACTTCTTTATTTTTGATGAGTCTCTGGATGCAAATTTTGTAGATAATGATTTTGAAAATTTCATTGAGGCACCAGAATTTGATTTAATTGAACATGATGCAGTTTTGGATTCATTTTATGCAGGAACTGAATTTATATCATTTCTTTCTGACCCTGAACACTTGAGAGAGGTATTACATTGTTTTGCAGGGTCCAGAAGACTTCAGGAGTGGGTGCTCCAACTGAACAGACTCCAGCCTCCTGGAAGGACTTTTGAAAGGCATCAAGAAGGAGGAGATGATCTTACTTTAATTAAAAGCACTCCACCTCTGACATGGCTCTTGAACCTGAATCGCCTGAGGCCACCAGAGCAATTTTTTGTAAAGTTTAAGTGTGGGGGAGTTCCAAATCTCCCAGCCACCCAGACTCCTCCACTACCACGATGGAGGCTACTTCTGGATAGACTCCGCCCACCCGAATAAAGGGGAGTTTATTTTTCATGCATTTTCTTTTATCGCATTTTTCACTTTTATGTTTTCTAGAGTAAATTGAATAAATAGACATTGTAAATACCATGTTTTTTCTTTTAGCACTTTTTCATGCATGAGTAGAAATAAAAGTATCCCTCTAGGTTATCTTCATAGCATTTTAGAATCTCTTAGAAAATAAATTAAATTTGGTTGTTAAGACTTAGGATTTGAGCTAATGGATGAATTCTTGGATGCTTGAGTACTACTTGGTTTTAAATTCTTAATTGATGACTTGAGATGAATTATTTTGACCTAGTGAGAATTAGCCTTACTTTTGTGATACACATATGTCATTGTGCTCTAGAACTTGCTTAGGTTCTTTCAAAACCATATTTCAATAATTGGATCACATCTATAGAGGCTAATCCATTTGTTTTTCCTTTCCACATCAATTTTTTTTTGCAAAAATCATGTTCATTCCATTTTTCTTTACTTATTTCTTACTCTACCTTCACTTTTCTTTGGACTTGTTGTTTGATATGTTTCTAATTCTATTTTGCCCGAGACGGACAAAGATTTAAGTGAGGGGGAGTGACTAGTGATAGGGAAGCTATTTTTATCAAAGAGCATCATCATTTCGAAAAAAAAATTTTGTGCTAAGTTGGATTGATACCAAGATCAAGTGGGAAGAAGTGTTTAAGGATGGAAGCAATTGGAAATCTCAATTCCTTATTATATTTTGAACATCCAAATAGCGTGCAAAAAGAAAGAAAAAAAAATCAGAAAAGTTTGGCACGCAAATGAAAAAAAAAGAAAGAAAAAAAAGATGGCATGCAAAAAGCTTGTCCAAGGTGAAGAAAGAAAACAAAAATCTGCTATTTTGGATGGGAAATTGACTTGGATCAAAACTTGGAAGTTGGAATTAAGGAAGCTAAGTTCAGCAGCAAATCTGAAAGAGTTTGAATTAAGGCTAACCAAACATGATCCAAAACAGGAAGTTTGTGCTAAATCTGATCCAAAACAGATTTGGATCAGTTGAGAGTTGGATTGCAAGAAACAGCCTGATCTGAGCTAGAACTGAATTAGAGGATGCAAGGAGGAATAACCTAACAATTCTAGAGTTTGAAATTGAGATCGAGAGCTGGAATTGCAGCAGAGAAAAAAAAACAGAAAATGCAGTGTGAAAACGAATTCTGAACTGCCTTGAACTTGTTGCTGCCGAGTGCTGCATCTGAGAGCTACTGAATGATACAACCAAACTCGATTGAAAAGCTGTCGAGTAGCTGCTAAAATCTGAAGAAGGAAATACAGAAAAAATTCTGGAACAATGGCAGCAGAAAAGAATAAAACATAAATGCAGTTTTTGAGTAGAACTTGTGTCAACTTGAAGCTGAATTTGATTTTTCAAGGGCTGTGAATCAAGGCACTTAGTATATAAGTGCATCAAAGTTGTATCAAGGTTATCCACTGCTGATCAGAACAAAAGAATGTGGCTGCTGGGATGTTTCAAATCAGAACAGAGAAAGAAGAAAAAAAAAAGGGTTGTAGTGCCATGGTCTCAAGTAAAGCATTTAGGTTTTCCACTACCATTTGCTCAACTACTCCTATATGCTAACTGATGTGAAGAAATCAGAGATTAGAAATTGATTCAGTGGAGCTGAATTTGGAAGCTGAGACAAAAGCAAAAGGGGAAATAGAAAACAGTTTGAAAAGGAAGAAAAACAAGGAAAAAGAAAAGAAGAAGCAAGTTGGCACACCATTGACTTGGCACCATAAATCAGTGAAGATACTCTCATCCAAATTGAAGATCTGCTCCATTACATTCTGAATTCACTAGAGAGAAAGAAAAGAGAAAACAAAATCAAAAAGAAGAGGAAAGAAAGTAAAGTTGGCACACAAAAGGCAATTTGACACATTAGACCAAGGAAGGGTTTTTATTCAAATTCTTGAAGGACAATGCCATAGTTTGACCTCACCACACTTTTGATATCATTAGAGGACTGTCAAGAGAGGCAAAGCACATTGGAAACATTTTTAAAACAACCAAGTCCTCCACTCCATCAAAATTTTCTATTTTCTTAGTCTTTATTTCATTTCTCACCATTTTTTCATGTTTTCCTTTGTTTTTATAGATGTTGATCCTATTCATGATTAATGATGGAGAGTAGATAATAAGCAAGCCTATGGTAGTCCAAGAAGCATGTGTGTGAGAGTGAGCTCCACTTCCATCATCAACTTAGAACTTAAGGAGAGAGCCACCAAAACTTCCCATGAAAGGCTAGTGANTTGTGTTTCATCAAGAACACATACCCGAATCGTGAGTGATCATCGATGAAGGTGATGAAGTAGCTATAGCCTCCTTGTGAAAGAGTTGACATTGGTCCACATACATCGGTATGTATTAGACCAAGCAATTCTCCCACTGGATTACCTTTTCCGGGAAAGGGTAATTTGGTCATCTTGCCTTTTAAGCATGATTCGCATGTATCAAATGAACCGGGTTCAAATGATTCCAAAATTCCACATCGGTGTAATTCGGTCATGCGTTTCTTACTTATATGGCCAAGACGACAGTGCCACGTGTAGGAGTCTATTCGATTATCTATTCAGGCACGTTTGTTGCTAACTTCGATATTGAAAACGTCACTGGATAAATCTAACGTGTAGATGCCATTGCACAAAGTTCCATCCCATAAAGAACGCCATTAAAGTTATGTAACAACAATTGTTACTGAAAGTTAAATGATAACCTTTTTCATTCAAACATGAAATAGATACAATGTTCTTTATTAACGAAGGAACGAAATAACAATTATCCAATTCTAAGACACGTCCAGTTGGGAGCTTTAGCAAATATGTTCCGATGGCAATAGCAGCAATCCTTGCTCCATTTCCAACCCGCAAATTCGCTTCTCCCTTGACGAGCCTTCTTCTATTCCTTAGCCCCTGTATGTCATTACATATATGTGAGCTACACCCAGTATCAAGTACCCAGGTATCTGAGGAAATAGAGTGACATTCAATAACGAAGATACCTGAAGAGGATGGGGCATCGGATGCCTTTTTCTTCACGGACTCAAGATAAATCTTGCAGTTTCTTCGCCAGTGACCTTCCTTGCCACAGTGATGGCAAGTTCCTTTTGGTTTCTTTTCAGTTTTCTTGGCCTTTTTCTTCTTCCCTTTGTTCTGTTCTTTGGCCTTCCTCTTAGAACCTTTCTTCGAGGAACCAACTAACAGCACTGCTTTTTGATCTGGCTTTACAGAAGGCTCCACAGTCTTCAGCATGTTGATCAATTCATGAATGGTAGTCTCCAGTTTGTTCATCCGATAGTTCATCACAAATTGTGAACAACTCTTGGACAAACAACTCAGAATTAAGTCAATACTTAGTTCATGATCCATTGCAAAACCGAGTGCGCTCAGTCGCTCAATGTACCCCAACATCTTTAACACAAACTGCGAGGCAGAAGTGCCTTCCTGCATCTTAGTGGTGAAGAGGAGTCTGGAGACTTCGAACCTTTCGGATCTCGCCTGCTCTTCAAACAACTCATGAAGATGGAAGATGATGGTATTAGCATCCATATGCTCATGCTGCTTTTGCAACTCAGGTACCATAGAGGCTAGCATGATGCAACTCGCAAGTTCAGAATCGGTCACATGTTTCTGATAGGCCAACAATTGGTCTGGAGTTGCATTCTCTGGAGGATGGGTGGGAAGTTGTTCTTCAAGGACATAAGCAAGCTTCTCTGCCTTGAGGACTATCCTCAGGTTTCGAAGCCAGTCTATGTAGTTCGGCCCAGTCAGTTTATTTGTGTCCAAAATGGAACGCAAGTTCAGAGAAGACATGATCGAGTGATTATCCTAGAAATACAAATTGAGATTATGTGAGAAGATTTATTAAAGAATGTATCAACATACATAAATAAAATCCTATTTATTTTCAAATTGAATAACCCTTATTATCAATTCGGGAGATCGTAGGAACATCTCCAAATAGGTTGATATCCAACCATAGATAAGAATCACCATGGCTGTGGCCATCAAGTTTTCTTTAGCTATGAAGGTAGGTAATTATACCGATTACATATCACATATATGTAACTATCACGTTATGCTATCAACTAATTGAATGTTTGCATAAATCATTGGGTTGTTAACTCATTAACAAGTATGCATCATATACATAGCACCCAACTGCACCTCTCTTTACATCGACCTTGGCTGTGGCACAACAAATCGATGCTCCAAGCTTAAGGCTGACCCATTAATCAAGAAATAGTTTTAATATGGTTGGAGCTCATTCAACCGTTTAGTCAGGCTTGGATGTGTCCAACAACCAAAACTAAGGATTGACCTCTGACTCCAACTATATTATTCATAAACTAATTCCATGGTTTGAACATGTTAAGGTTCAAGTCGGGCATGGATGTGTCCATCAACCCAATCGAGAAACAAAACTCCGATTCTAACCATATTAATGGAAGGTGTTGGCCTTAATATTTTGTAAGGGGTTTTGGTCTCATCTTTTCCTTTTAATGCACATTCATGACATATGTCATGACTAACGATTTCCTTAATAAAGTATGTATGTGACTTAATTTATCAAGTCTCATGAATTGAATTAGGAACCGGATTTCCTTAATTCTAATTTCACACTTTATTAAAGGAATTGTTTTGGGAAACAATTTTCTAAATTGTCATAATTAATTTCGGAAATAATATGTTCAAGACTTTGATTTCTCTAAATCAAAACTTATTAAATTAAGAGACAATTCCCTTAATTCAACCACATATTATTTTCATGAAAATCTCATTTAAGAAACTCTATAGGAAACCATTTTCCTAATTAATTTTGGAGACAACAATATGTAAGAGTATCACCTCTTAAAACATATTTTATTCATGGATTTAATTAATTACAACAAATCGTTTTCTAAGGGTGGCTCCCCGAGGCTCAGATACCCAAAGAAAAGTAAAGTGTTGTAAATCCAATTGGACGGCTCCCCGAGGCTCAATCCAAATCAAACATGACAATTTCAATTAAAAATTGGGAAATTAAATTACAACATCTAACTTTAAATTGGACGGCTCCCCGAGGCTCAATCCAAAATAAAGAATTTTGTTGTCAATTTAAAAACCAATTCAAATTTAATTGTCAATTAACTGTCCATGAATTTGTCTAGACTTTCTTAAAAGAAAGTGCCCAAAATTGCGAGATTTCGAAAATAGGTTTTCAGAATAATTGTAAGTTTCTGGTACAAAGAAAACTTACATATTTCCAAAGTTGGAAAATTTCTAAAATAGAAAAATTTCCAAAATTGGAAAGTTTCCAAAGATGGGAAATTTTCACAATTATTATAAAAATTTAGAAACTAGAAAATTTCAAACGTTTGCGAAATTTCATGAGGATTTCCAAACTTTGAAATTCCTAATTCTAAAATTTATTATAATTTGAAAGTTTCCATAATTGGAAAAATTTTTCGAAATTGAGATCATGACAAAGTTTTCCACAAAACAATTATATGATTAAGTCGAACACTAACCGGCTCTGATACCACTGTTGGGACCGGGTGCATGTCGACAAGGATACGAGTTCGTAAAATTTAAAATTTTTACGTGCAGCGGAAGAGTTTGCATAAAATAATTTCCTAAATTATTTTAACTTCGTATCTAGCATGCAATCTTATGGTGTGTTGACATAATCATAAAATAAAACTTTGCGGAAAAGTAAACTAATTTACTAAGTACCTCTCGTAACTCGAAGTAAGGGACGAGATCCAACCGTAGCGTCCCTTGGAAGCTCCGCCTCTATTCACGTCCACGCCGAGTTCTCTTCGGGATGACTTCACAAAGTCACGAGTTTTGTGCCGACGAGAACTACTAGATTCTCGGAAGGCACAACTAGAAGAATAAGAGAAATAATGGAAAAACTAACCAACGAAGTAACGGAATCGAATTCCGGGAAGAGAGGAATCGCTATCCGCTTCTTCTTCTTCGTGTTCGGGTTTTCCTTCTTCTTTAATGCTCACGGCACCACCTCCTTGGTTGTGGTTGGGCGCCGGCCCTAGAGGAGCTAGGGTGCGCCGGCCCTAAGGGAGGAAGAAGAGAAGGAGGAGAGGAGAGATTAAGAGAGAGAGAGAGAGAATTCTTAATCTCTTAATTGGTTAGGAATAAGGGCTAGCCTTTGGTTCCTTTATATAGTAGCAACTCCTTTGCTAAGTCTCCCTCTAAACCGAATTAACGGATTTAACGGAATTAGTTATAAGAAATTTATCTTATAAATTTTCTTATTAATTATTCCGTTTAAACCGAGTCTTTATTATAAACTAATTTATAATAAAACTAATTCTTCTTCTCTTTAAATTATGGAATAAATTTTTATAAGAAATTTATAAACTTTCTTATTATGGAAAAATCAATTCATAATTGATTTTATAAAATTAAAATAAACCAATTCATGGATTATTTTAATCTTCCATAAAAGAATAAATTTCTACAAATTTTATTTATATAAATTTCTTTATACATATTTATTTATCCATAATTTATAAAATAAATTACACTAGATTTATTTTATTAATTAAACCAATTAAATTGGTTTTTCTCCTCTTATTTGGCCGGCCACCAAAGAGGGTTGGCCGGCCAAAACCAACCCAATAAACCGCGAATTAAACTCATTTAATTCGCCCAAAAAGCCTTCAAAAGACTTAGCCATTTTTGGCTTCCATTGCGCCTCTGACTAACTCAGATTCGACTTGTTTCTCTTGATCGGAAAATCCAATTTTCAACTCGTTTTAAATCCCTCGGATTACTCGTATTGCGTGTGACTAAATAGGCTTTCGATTTATGTTGGCCGTCTATAATTAACCCATTAATTATAGAACGATCATGAGTGGCACCTAGTAGTACATCATGATCCCCAATTAATCGAAAGATCAACGGTTTGACCTCAGAAGAAATTATTCTGAAACCCTTCAGCAGCTCTAATGAGTCGTGCCTCATTCCCTTCACCACCTTATACCCACTTGGTTCAGGACACGGTCTATGGTGTCAGTCCCCACTAGGCTGACTACGTCACACCTAGACCAAGTAGTGTCTTCCTCGTCCTTTGGATTTCTAATTACTCTCATGTATTTAAGAGACTCGCACTCTTAACATGATATGCCCTGGCCAGAGGCTTTGAGTAACAATCCGACGATAGGCCTGGGTATACATCTCCTCGCAAGGAGTGGTGAATCCTTTGTAGGCTGTTCAAACATCTTCGGGCATTTCGGCTTATACCCGATCATCCTGGGTCCACATCTCCTTGGAGATGCTTGCTTAAGATGTCAAAGTATAAGTCTCCATGACCAAGATGACTTGAACACCGCAAGTCAAAGGAACATCGCACTTAAGCCGCAGTAAGATCTTCATTGACATATCTACATGTAGATTCCCATATGAAGTCTTACAGCTAGTCACTCCAATGAACTAGTTCCCTTAACTAGCATCCATGTTTATCTCCGGACATCCCAATGTCACCAGCTAGTGAGAATCAGCTGATTAGAGAATAACCCATGCTAGTCTCAACAGAATTGATAGTGTCCGTTTTTATCAATTCATCGACTAGGGATAATTTCAATACTTCACAATTACACATTAGAGATAATCACTAGTTGTGATCCCATCACAAATTCTCTTATGCTGTGAGTTGTATTGCGGACATTCAGTAGATGAGTTTAAGATCTCAATCAAATACACAAAACATGTACACTCAAATAGTGAATTATCATTTATTAAAATAAATGTTTACATCATAAGGCGATTGCCTTAGGACACTTCTCTCATATCACTAACATCGGATGCATACAAGCCCACGACTTGTCTCCTCACACCATCCTTCACTGTTAGATCAACATGAAACCTTAACTTAATCATATTGACACACACATCAAAACCCATGATCTACCCGATCAAACTTGGGTTGATTGCACCAACATTACTCACCATCAATATGGTATTAGACTTATTCTTCTTAAGATTGAGTTTAATAATTCTTAACATGCTTAATATATCAGGCAATGGTTTATCAATTTCATTCATGTTATATTTCATGACAAATTGACCATAACTTTCTAGCAATGATTGCAGAATTAGATCAGTGGCCACCTCTTGGCTTAAAGGAAATCCCAATCTTTCAAGGTTCTCAACCTACGCAATCATTTTAAGTATATGAGTTCGTATATGACTTCCTTCTTGCATTGAAATAATGCTTTAGATATCTCAAATCTCTCCTGCCTTGCTTGCCCCTAATATAGTTGTTTAAGATGTTCAACCATATCGTGAGAATCTATGTTCTCATGTTATTTCTGAACCTCAGAGTTCATGGTGGCAAACATAAGGCATGACACATCCAATGCATCATCTTGATGCTTTTTATAAACATCTTTATCAACACAAGTAGCCGTAGTGGTGGGTGCTTTAGGAATAGGTTACTCTAGAACGTATAATTTTTGTTTTTGTTTGAGAATAATTCTCAAGTTTCTATACCAATCCAGGAAATTAGCTCAATTGAGCTTCGCCTTTTTAAGGACTGATTGTAGTGAGAGGGTATTTGATGTGTTTGACGATATGGTGATTATAATAATAAATGCATAAATAAAATATCATATTTAAATCATTTAATTAGACTTTTAATTAAATGATGCTCCCAATTAACTATAAAACTTGGTAGGGGTATGTCATGAATGTGGGTAACAGTAGTTTACCCACACTACTAGCTCGAGACCCAATAACATTATTATTCACGTAGGACAAGATCTATATTACACCAAATCTTGAGTTAGCTTTGGCTAATTGCCCAAAATTTAGTATAACTTAGGTAAACAACATTTACTAATTACATCATATGCAACTTGTGGATAATTGGGTGAACAAGACTATTTGTCTGTTTGCCCAATGTATGAGATATGCCTCTAAGTTCTCAATTCAAATGAGATAACTTATATAAGTCTCACCCAAAGTTCAATAGTCGAATGCCACAATTGTCTAGTTGCACTCCACCAAGATAATTGAGTCACTTTGCTTTGGTAAACTTGATTACAACTAATCGAGATGGTAGTGAGTACTAAACTTTGGTAAGCATATTAAATCAACCTAATGATGATAAAATTACTACTTACACATGTATCACATACAATCATAGTATACATCAACATATATGCATAAAACATAAAATGTGACATGGTCATATTCCATCTACTACGATCTTCTCAAGCCAATGAGAAGATCGAAAGGCCAATCTACGGATTAGCATATTCTCCAAGTGCTCCCTTGGTGGTCATATGCCATCGACATCCTCCTTGTCAATCATCATCTAGGAGACTAGCACTCTTTCATTTGTACATTACAAATTAGAGAAAACTCGAGTTACATTCGAGTGTAGTCTAATTTTACAACTAGAAATATGGAGGTACAAGGCACGACACGCATGTCGTATTATGAATTACAACATGCACACACACATAATCCAATCACATTGGGGTAAGGGGCTATAACCATGAACCATGACATACATCATTTGTAATAGATCTATGACACAATTTTATTATGATTGCATACAATGATCTATGAGGCGCAACCTTATGGCAGTCCCACTAGTAGTTAGCAGGTAGGGGTCAAGGGGGCAGCGCCCCTTACATACAATGATCTCAATAGATTGACACAACTGCATCAACTATTATAAAACCGTAGGTTACACGAGATTTGTCAAATGAAATCAGACTATAGCATACATTCATAGTACGTCTGAAGATGCTATAATCCTTTAGTTTGATCTACACAAACTATTTTATTCTCGACAAAATACTCATATGATCATGCAACTCATAATAAACATATGTTCTTATCTATGTCACATATGAAACTGAACATTAAACAAAGTATATTCTTTCGCAAATGACTCTAATACCACTGTAAGGATCTTATACGAAAAACAATCATATTACATAGTGAAAAAATTGATCCCTTCCAGAGATCCATGGAAAAAATATATACAACGTCTGATTGAGAGATTACCTTTGTTGCGTGCCCTTAGTACAATCTCGACAGCAACTTTGATTTTAAGGATTTTAGTACGATTAGAACGGTCTCGCCTCTAGTAGTATCCACATGAAAATGTTCCGTTCGTTGCACGAACTCAGTCTTGGAGAAGAACCACCTTCGTGGGCTAGCCACTTGGATGTGGTTCAAACAAGAAGAGGAGAAGAGGTGTTGAGAGGCTAACGACCAAGTGAAAAAGATCATCAATAATAACCTCTTCATTCCACCAAAATGACCCTTTTATATTCATCTAATGAATACAAAAAGTCTTTGACTTTTGGTCTTCCCAACCTATTAATGTCCATTAATCTCAATGAATATTAAAACCTCTTGGTATTCCTTTCTTAATACTCTATTAATCTCAATGAATTCCAAAGCCTTTTGGTCTTCCATTCATTAATACTCCATTAATCTCTATTAATGAATATTAATCATCTTTCATGATTGAGTTTAATCCAATTAGTCTAATTTAGATTATACTCAATCCCATAGTCTAATTAGATTCATTTGAATCTAACTCAATTAATCCAATTTCAGATTAGACTTCCTCATATTTTAGTCAAACTAAAATAAATGCATCAACAAAATAACATGTTCTTTGTATGTGACCCATAGACTCTCGTAACGTTGATAATGTATCTAAAATCATTTTAGATACATAAGTAATTAGTGGTATCTGGCAATGCATCATTGCTACATAAGTGATGAGAATGTCGAGATCCGATATAACCTTTTCATGTCTATTATCTTGTATGACTTAGTCCTTTTATTCTCGTATCTAGATTAATCAATGACGCATAGACCGTGTCATCCTATTATCAATCTTTGCATTTTTTGATCTCCAAGTAAACTCACTTAACCAAATGAGCTCAATATTTTATATTAACTTATTTGAGCATGACCATGCCTTTTAGTAGTCTTACTAGATCAAGAGACCCACATATATCATCCCATCATATGAAATGGATAGATCCCATCTACATCACTCACATCCCTCCATATAATTTGTTACATACCTAGTGATCGACTTTATAGTCCACCCCGTCAATACCAAAGTACACAACTCCTTATGTAAGAAACCATAGTGACTTCAGGTCTAAGAACTATTCATACCAATATAGTCACTATGAAAATGTTTATGACACTCATATAACGATCCATGAAACTTTGTCACGGTGAGTCAATTCAGTACATATTCTCTAATATATACCAATGTGTCAACTTAATATCTCATATCCATGACTTGTGAGATCAAGTCATCAATTGATCTACATGTTAGTCTCAACGCATTAATATTGCCCTTCCATATTAATGCTTGACTAGGAATAGTTAAGAGTAGTGTTCTCGACAGCGTCTCACAATCAATTCAACAAACTGATGTGCTACAGATTAGAACCTACTATTTTAGGGCATTATTATATTTATTCTGCTGGCACAAACGTGAAATAAATATAATAACTAAAATATTTTCTTTTATTCATAAATATGATACTTTATGACCTAAGTCAATCAACTCATGACTAGTTCTTAGGGCTTACACTAATAATAATGTTCATGAATGTTCAAATGCATATTTGTAGATTTTTGAGTGTTCTCCATGTAAGATCATCACATATTTTTAATAAATTTACCTTTATAAAAAAAATAAACATAAGTAAACTTCCTTCAACACATTAGCTACTTGGCATTTGTTCTAAGGAATTAATTCCATTCTTTATCCCAAACTAGCTAATGGAGCTAAGTTTTATGTTGTTTAAGCTAATTTAATAAAGTAACTAAGTTAAGTCAAATTGAGTTTAAAATAACCCAAGTCATTAAAATAGTTGTTTAAACTTGATTTGTTTTTTTATAAGTTTGGATTTGGTTTGTTTAGAAGCAACAAAAGCAAAGGGAGGAAGGTTTTACATTTGAGCTAATTTTGTTTGGAAGTTATCAAACCTTTTTTAATGGTTTGAAACATTTATATTTTTAAATTTATTTTGTTAGTCAGTGAGGTTGATATTACAGGTTTGTTTATTTATTTGAAGTTGTTATCTATTTACATGTTAAATAAGAACCTTATTGATGAACATAGTTTATAAACTTTGTTCATGGGTATTTTTCATCAAAATTATTCATAAACAGTTTACATTATTTATTTATGAATAATTCAAATCTCCAGAGCTACAATGCAGTGGTTAGACCTCCATGTTCAGATCCCAAGAGTCTGAGAGTTGAAACTCAATTGTAGTCAATTGCAAAGGATTTTTCCTCTAGTGAGTAGCGTGCTTGAGAAAGTGGGCCGTCTAGAAAAACCACCACGCGAGCGTCTCTTAATTTACCCTGATGGTTAGTGGAAAACTTTCTTAGGGCTAAACCGGTCATTCTTAAGATTAATCGATTTGAAGAACTAGATACCTAGCGTCAACTAAAAAAAAAATTAACAACTGAACATATGTATTCAAACTTATTCATTTATATTAATAAGTTATTCATGCTTATTTATTTAATTGATCATATGTATACTAAATGAATATGAATGAGTTCCTACCCCTGGGATAATGATGCAGCAGTGGAGCGCCTTCTTAATTTTTCAGGCATCTAAAGATCGAGTCCAAGTTTAAGCGAATTATCAGATGAATTCTCTTAATGAACAGTTAACCTAAAAATGATGGGCTGATGGACTGTTTGTTGTGAGTGCTTCCCAATTTATCTTTATGTATGACTAATGGGAATCTTTATGGGGTCGGGCCGATCATCCAAGAATTAGTCGACGTAAGTTAGATACCCGATGCCAACTAAAAAAATGAATAAGTTCTTATATCTCCAATACTAAACTTACTCATGAAAGTTTGATTCATAAGTTTCTTATTCATTGTCATGTAACTCAAGCAAGGTGTAAGCATGTAGGATAATGGCCCCCGAGGCAATGATGCAATGGTAATTTTTTTTTTCAATTTATTAGGTATCTAAGGATCGAGTCTTATCTTCGATAAATTAACAAATGAATTTTTCTTAATGGATGGTTGACCTAAGAATGCAGGATTGATGGACCATCTGCTATGAGCATCTTTCTAATTTATCTTGATGACCGATAAAAACTTTTTATAGGTTTGAATTGATCACTTCTAGAATTAATCGATGTAAGTTAAATATTTGATGCCAATTAAATAAATAAATAAAGCAAATAGGGCAGTGTGAGCCTTGGTGGTGGATGTACCACTAATTTCTGGACATTGCTCACTTCTACCTAGTATTTACTACTAACTTTCTTTTCCTTTTCCCTTTATATCAGCCTTCTTTTTTCCTTCATAAGTTCTTTTCCTTTTCCTTTTATATTGACCTTCCTTTTCCCTATAGCATAGCGTAGATGGTGGACGCATAATATTTCTGACGTAATAGTCAAGGGTTGATTTTCAAGAATTGACGATCTGATTTCACTCCACCATATGCCTACCACTCGTGTATCTATATTTACCTTCTTTTATATTCGTGAGACCCATTTTAGATATGCAATTGAGGTAGCATATGTATTATTATTATTTTTCCATAGGCAAGCTAAAACCCAATTCGACAATTTACCAAAGGGCACACATAACTTTTCGAATTGATCAAAGGTCACATGCTACTTTGATATTTACCAAAAAAGTATACTTTTTTCCAGTGTTCTTTCCATTTTACCCTCCTAACAAATCTGACTTTTATGCATGCAACATCTCTTTCTTTCCCTATCTCTCTTATGCACACAACCTCTCTTCTCTTTTCTCTTGCCCCCACGAGCTGGCTCAGTTGGTAAGGCGTTTGACTGCTTGCATCGGAGGTCTTAGGTTCGAGAGTCGTCAGTCGCACACGGGGTAAAAACCTGGTCTGCTGACTTAAATTCTCTCGGCCCCAGGCGCCTTACCCCACCAGTAAAAACTGTGATTTACCCCCTCTGGACACTTGTGGGGCCGGGACCAGGGGGCCGCTAAGGTGGCGGTTCCACCTTTTTGCATCTCTTCTCTTTTCTCTCCTCTCTTCTCGTACCTTTTTTTGCATACATTTTCTCTTCTCTTTCCTCTTTCCCTCTTCTCTTTCTTCTCTCTTTTGGACACATAAATATATAACATGGGGAAAATATTAGGCCCTACGTGAGCCTGATACGAATCATATCAGGCCACGCTGGGTCTGATATTTTTCAATATCAAGCCCACCTTGGGCCAGATATGAAAAAATATCAGGCTGATATGAAATCATATCAGACCCAACGTAGGCTTTATATGAATGAGTTTGACTTAATAAACAAAGCAAGATTTTTTTAAACTAAATCTCCTATTTAATTTTCAAATTATCCGTGCATTATAAACTTTAATTAAATCCATAAATATAAATTATGCATTATGAACTAAAAAAAATATTATTTTAATTAATACATATTATCTTTTTATCGATATTACAAAAGCAAAATATCATATTCTTTTTTATATTTTAGTCTAATTAATGAATGTAGGGTTCTTCTTTTTGTGAGACTACTTGAAAGTTTTTTAGACATTCTAAACTATAATTAAATCTGAAATAATATATATACAATTTTTCCTTTTAATAATATTTTAAACTTTGTAATTTTTTATTTGTTAATAAGAACTATTTATCTTCATTGTCAATATCTCTTGTTAATTATATTTAAATGTAATATGATTCTCTAAAACAATGGATAAGATAAACAAGGCAGAACCAAAATTTAAAGGCCACACTGGGCCTGATATGGAATTATATTAGGCCCATATTGGGTCTGATATAGTCCATATTAGGCCCAACTTGGGTCTGATATGATTTATATCAGGCTCGTATTAGATTTTTTAGTCAATTCTTCCAATAACATTTTAACACCTTCCGAGAAGTTGAAATAAATAATGGATAGTACTGTTTTATTTCTTGCAACCTCAGAAATCCATAGGATCTGAAATGAGTTCAATCGGATATGTTTAGGTTTATCAATTGGTTTTTATCGAAATCTACTGATGGATATGTCTCGGTTCACGTTGAGCCTGGGCCTGGTATAATTCCATATCAAGCTTAATGTGGCCATTAAGTTTTGGTCCCATCTTAATTTATCTTATCCATTATTTTAAGAAATTCTATTGTATTTAAATATAATTAACAAGAGATATTGACGATGATGATAAATAATTTTTATTAGTAAATAAAAAATCATAAAGTTTAGAATATTATCAAAAGGACTAAATTGTATATATATTATTTTAAATTTAATTATAGTTTAAAATGTTTAAAAAATTTTCAAGTGGTCCCACAAAAAGTGAACCTTAGATTTCTTAATTAGGTTAAAACATAAAAAAAATATGATATTTTACTTTTGTAATATGGATAAAAAGATAATGTGTATTAATGAAAATAAGATTTTTTAGTTTATATGATTTTGCATTTAATTAAAGTTTATAATGTGTGGAGAATTTGAAAATAAATAGGAGATTTACTTTAGAGAAAATCTTACTTTGTTAATTAAGTCAAACTCATTCATATCAAGCCTACTTGAGCCTAATATGATATTATATCAGTCCAACGTGAGTCTGATATAAAAAAATATCAGACTCAGCGTGGCCAGATATGATTCATATCAGGTCCACGTTGGTCTGATATTTTTTTCATGTTATATATGCATGCATCCAAAAGAGAAAAAAAATGTTGGACCAGGTAGCTGATGAACTTGGGGTGACCGGCTCGACCCCACGGAAGTTTCCCATCGGTCACCAGGGTAAATCGGGAAGCGCTCGCGGTGGGCGATCTAGAAGCCCAGCGTCCCAAGGTTCGCAACCCATTTGGAGGAAAAATTTCTAAAAAATACGCCGTAGCTAGGGATTGAACCGCGAATGCTTGGGATAGCGACTAGTCGCCCTACCGCTACACCATAGCCCCGGGGGCCATGCATCCATGCATCCAAAAGAGAAAAAAATGATTAACGAGGTTTTTCCAACCTCGGGCGACTGACCTGACCCCATAGAAGTTTCCCACCGGCCGCCAGGGTAAATCGAGAAGCGCTCACGATGAGCGGTCTAGAAGCCCACCGTCCCAGGGTTCGTGCCTCATTTGGAGGAAAAATTTCTGCAAATACGCCGTAGCTGAGGATCGAACCGCGAATGCCTGAGATAACGATTAGTCGCCCTATCGCTACACCATAGCCCCGGGGGCTCCATGCATCCAAAAGATTGAAGAAAGAAAAGGGAGAGAGAGAAAAGAGAAAAGAAAATGCATGTAAAAGAGGGAGGAATGAGAAGAAAAAAGAGGAAAAAGAAGAGAGATTGCATGCATAAGAGAGAAGAAAAGAGAGATTACATGTATAAAAATTAGATTTGTGAGAAGGGTAAAACGAGATGAACATTGAAAAAAATATATTTTTTGATTAATACCAAAGTAACATATATTTTTTAGGGAAAATTTTCTTAAACTCCCCAATCTCAAACTCACCTTTGCATGCATTTCCCATTCAAAATTTTCTTTGCATGCAGTCCCTGATGGGATTAACAAGATAGTTTTGTGAGTATTATTTGAAGAAAGTTGAGTATAAAAGTTAGAAATTTGAGTATGTAAGGTTGCATCCACCATATTAAGAAATTGTATATTCAAATTTCCTAAATTAGTACTCAATCTCAAATAACTTATACTTAAATCTTTACAATGTATACTCAATTTTTACTCTTTTATACTCAATCCATCACGGAGTGAATGTAAATAATTTATCAAATGGGGAGTACATGCAAAGATCAGTTTAAGATTTGGGAGTTTTCTGTAATTTAGCGTATTTTTTATAGTCATTTCAAAAAAATTAGTGCGTCATTTCATAAATTGCCAACCCAATTCCCTCCTTATCGTCATCTCATTCATGAGGTCATGCACTCTCCTGTTGCCTCATTCTGATGCGAAGACAACGCGAACAGGTAGTTCAGTTTCATCTTCCCTTACCTTCCCTTCTGCGTTGCACAAACTGCCACCTTCAGTGCCATAAGACAAGACCTGCAGCAACAAGTAGTTTGGTTTCATCATCACTTACCTTCGCTTCCATGTTCAACCTTCCTTTCCACCTTCTTCTTCTTCTCTCTCTCCCGGAAAAAAGTTCCCGCCTTTCTGGGGTTTCGACGTGTCGCAGTCTCCAAGATCGCTCCTTTACCAACTGAGCGCACTAGCTTTCTGGTTTCTAGGTCTCAGCTTCGATAAAGGAAGGATCTTTCCGTGCTCCTGACCTGGAAGAGATGAGCTCGTGGCCGGTGGATCCCGGCGGCTATTTTGGACCGGTGCTGGGCTCCTTGATGTCGTCGCAGTCGGTCAATTTTGCTGCCTCCGGTAAGCCTGGGCTAGTGTTGCAGAGAGCAGTTAGGGTTTTCAGGTTCGAAGGTGAGAATCATGGCTTGGGCGGCAGCCATTTTCAGCTAATTTCAACAAGTAGTCAACCTCCGATGGGCGACGAGTTCCAAGCTGAACATTCGGAGAGCAGTATTCAAGCTCTAGGGTTGCATGGAGTGAAATCGGAGGTGAATAATGGCGAATTGGGGATTTGCAGAGAAGAGACCTCCATGTCTGATCCAATAGGTGCCAGTGGAGAAGCAAGCTTAAGGAAGCGTCAAGAAAATGAAATCACCTCGCCGAATTCGGTCACTGCTTCAATTTTCTAAATTTAGATCACCATGTGTAACCCTGTCATAAGATGAACTCAAATATTTGAATTTCAGGTGCCAGACGAAGAAGATTGCGCCGCAAAGCAACATCGTCATACCGAGAACAACGTGGAGATTGCTTCACAAAGTGATGGCTCCCAGAATGATGAACAGAAGCAGGGAAAGGAAGGCAATGTCGAGCCCTCTGAACCTCCCAAGGATTACATCCATGTCAGAGCTAGAAGAGGCCAAGCAACTGATAACCATAGCCTAGCTGAAAGAGTGTGCATGTGATGAATCCTTCTGAATCCAACTGTTGATTTCAGTAAAAATATGTCGATTTAATTTCAACTGTGTTCGGGTGCGAAGAGAGAAGATTAGCCAAAGAATGAAGTTGCTACAAGATCTTGTACCACGCTGCAACAAAGTAATTAACACTTATCTTGAAACATAAGTGTTCCTTATGATTTAACAATGTGTTCGAATTGCATTTTTGGTTCTAGGTGACTGGCAAAGCCGTAATGCTCGACGAGATCATAAACTATGTGCAGTCATTGCAGCGCCAAGTCGAGGTAGAAAACCATTTCATATATAAATTCAGACTTGTTCTTGTATCTAATCTGCATTAATTGTTGTCGCAGTTCCTTTGGATGAAGCTGGCCACCGTGAATCCAGATATAGATTTCAACAACTTGATGAACCTCCAACCGGAAGATGTGAGATTGATTGTCTTAAACCTTGTTCGAAAATTGATTGGTCTTAAACTTTTGGCGGCAAACATTTCAGATGATTCAAAATTGTGGCCATGTACCAAGTTCAGTTTATCCACCATTGCATCAGAATTTGAATTGCACCACCAACCTCGCATCCATGGATATGGAAATGTTTCGTCTCAGGTATAATTCATCTCGACTTCATTGAATCTGTGTTTTACAAATTAAGGCAACAAACAACACCCGGTTTTCAGGTAGGCGATTTCTGGGAGGATGATCTCCAGAGAATCGTTCATATCGGCATGGGACAATCTCAGAGCTTCCATGGTGGTAGGAAGAAGAATTCACAAGAAAACTCTCAGCTGCTTGAATGAAAGCTGAGCCATGAACACAGCCAGATTTCAGCGTAAAGATGCAGCTTTGTCTTCAGCCAAAATGTTTACTTTATAGTTTATTCTGATAGATTCATCAAAAAATGGTCTAAATCTGTAAGATCTCAAGACTTCCATTATGTGGTCTAAATATTTAAAGTACCACATTTGTGATGTACTTAACTATAACTGAGGAAGAGATACTTTTATCATATTAATTTAATTTTAGTTTCAAAAATTTTCTAGCTGTTCATGGAGAATGATCCTGGAAGTGGAAACAAGCGGATCTTCCATCACATAAATTCACATATATAAATATAAATCTGTATTTAATATCAATTAGATTGAGTTTGTTCCTAATAGTATACAACTCGTATGTTACAAAATATCATGCAAGCCCACCGAATAGTAAAATAAAATTCAACCGTTGTCTTATAATTTTGCTCTCAACATAACAATGAAGTTCTGCACAAAACTGAACAAAGGACAGAATTCTGATACTGAAACATGTGAAACAAGAACACAATTTGTATGTCAATATGTTTTGGTGGTGATGCTCGATCAATCAACCAGGATGTCATGATTCGTCCCTTACATTTCCCTGTCTCGACGTGCATCACTTGGATTACTGATGAGGCATCAGCGGTTTTGCAGTAGTGTTAAGGTGCCTAATGGAGATCAATCAAGCATTCCTCTTGTCACTGGTTAGGTCACTGGTTGCTTTCAGAAGCATCATCATCAGTCGATAGATACATGCTTTCTCGAAAGATTTCATGCCGAACGATGATCGACAATGGCCTCATATGGTCCAAGGGGCATTGATTTCAAACACAGCCTTGTAGTCGGCATGATAGGGGACTTGTGTGTTGTATGTATTCTTTGTGGTTTACAGAGAAAAGAGGAGCTTGGTATGTCCGAATTGTTATGTCCAATTCGACCGAGATATGGGACAGTGGTCACAATCCCCTTCGAGTTTTGCTCCTTCGATATCTTTCATAAAGACCAACAAGAAAGGCATGTAACTTCAACTTTAGATGGATGACTCTATATCCTTCACATGGCTCGAACTCTTCTCATAGTAAAGTTCTAGAAATAAGCTCGACGAACCATTGTCAAGTTTGAGGATTGTGATACATACTTAACCTTACTTTATTCACTCGCGTGAAGTTTGTAGATCTTCTTCGTTAGCTCACAACTCTTAGTACAAGACTAAACTAATTAAGGTGTTACGATACTAATTGATATAACTTGTACACAAATTGAAGGTAGTGTGCTACTGTTGTGGGAATGGTGTTTGGTTAAGTAATTAACCTAAATCAAGGTTTTATTGCTTAAGTTGATCGATTGGAAGGTGTTTGGTATCTTGTTTACTACTTTAGAGAGGATAGTTATGAATGAGGATGTTTTGCCTATAGGTTTCAAACTTCATAAGTAGTGAGAGGAGTTTTTCCCTGTAACAAGGTACTCCTCGCTCGTTTTACTAGGCTTAATGGGCCGGATTGGCATGTTACGGGGCGGGGCCTAATTTAAGTGGCGAATCAAACAACTGACATCTTTCTATTGGAATCCAATTGTTCAATCTATTTGTCATAAATTTTTTAATACGAGACTATTCTATCATTTTATTGAATCCAATTATTTATAATGAATTTTTAATATAGACTTATTCCACCTTCTTATAAATTAATTTTTTTAACTTATTTATGATTAATTTTTTAATATCAAACTATTCCAACTTCCTATTAACGAATGGACTAATGTGGGGCAATTCCAATTTTAAATTATTAAATTTATTAATGTCATTTAACTATCTTAATATATTACTCATTGACTTTATTTTATTTTTTTATCCCTTCAATACCTAACTAATTAAGTTTATAGAGAATATTTTATTTTGTATAGTGATGGGGTTGAATAATCCGTGACGGACACGTGGGATGAAGAAGTTGTGTGACATGACACGATGGGTCGAGGTGACCCTCCTTCTCGGGCCTCAGGACCCCCCTCAGGGGGCACGCCCCGAAGAGTCAGCCAGAAGACCCCTCCCGGGATCACCTTGGGGGGTTGAGGCCCGAGAGCCCCTCGGGAGTTATGGCGCCCACTCGAACCGGAAGACCCCGAGATCACCTTGGGAGGTGGAGCCCAAGTAATGAGCGACCTCAAGTAGCAATCTCCCCTCTCTTTTTGAGGATCTATGGATATACATCCCCGTCATAAGGAGTTATCAAGACCCTTAAATGTCGCAACGGGTCGAAGCGTCATAACGGCGCAGACCGTTTCAAAGGCTATTCGGTAACCGCCGAAAGAGGGGGAGGACGTGGCATGAGTCATGGAGATGTGGCACAGATCAAGGGAACGCGCCAAGTCTGTCGCCATCAGTATAAAAGGTAGTCCAACCCCTCCGGTAAGGGGGTTATGCTCTCTTAACTCTACACACATTTCCTTTCTTGCTGCTTTTACTCTCCCTCAATACACTGACTTGAGCGTCGGATGGGCTCCGCCGGACAATCTCCAGCGTGTTCCCCTTACGCTCGTGTTGATCTCGTTGGGCACTGAGTTCCTCCCCACCACAGAGACTTCCACGTGGGCAAAACCCCGGTGACTAGACATCGTCGTCGATTCCTTCCGGAACAAATTTGGCGTCGTCTGTGGGAAACTAGGAAAGAAATTGAAGGAGCACCGATGGCAGGACCAGAGGGACAATCCATAGTCCTTACAAGAGAGGAACTCGATCGCTTGGTGGCCGACGCCATCAAGGAAACGCTTGAACAACACCAAGTCGAACAGGCTGCCTCGCAACAGGGGATGCCTCCGCGGGAGGAGATCCCCAGAGCCTCCATCTCTCACTCACGGAGATCCGTCACTCCGGTGGGACGACGGGATGGAGCAGCTCTAGGCCCTCCGAGGGAGTCTCCAGGAGATATCGAGAAGGCCCACTCAGTGGCCTCCAGCGCACAGAGGCACAGATAAGAACAGGGAAAGAGGGAGGAACCTAAGGCCTCTCATAAGGTTCTCTCTACTCCTTTCTCCTCTGAGATTGTGGAAGACCCTATTCCGAAGCAGTTCCGCAGGCCGGGGATCCCTGATTATGACGGAAAGATGGATCCAGAGGATCATGTTTGTAAATTCGAGAACGCGGTGTTGGTGCAGGAAGCACCATATCGAACCTTGTTTTGATATTGGCAAAGGGTTCAAAGTTAAGTATTATTAGTGATCTAACAATGTTACTCAAGTGTGCAGGAAAAGTCCTAGCGAAGGGCTGCTAGGCACCTGGCGAAGGGCTGCCAGGAAACAAAGTCCTAGCGAAGGGCTGCTAGGCACCTGGCGAAGGGCTGCCAGGAAACAAAGCCCTAGCGAAGGACTGCTAGGCACCTGGCGAAGGAATGCCAGGATACAAAGCCCTAGCGAAGGATGGCTAGGCACCTGGCGAAGGAATGCCAGGATATAAAGACCTAGCGAAGGACTGCTAGGCACCAGGCGAAGGACAGCCTGGTATCCAAGACCTGGCGAAGGACCGCTAGGCAAAAGTCCAACCGGAGGAGCCGGTTGACATCAGGTACATTCTCCCGAGAGGAGTAGGTGAGGACGCGTTCCCCGTCGAGAGGGAACAATAGGCGTCGGTTCGACCTAGGGCTCCATTTTGGAGGCCCAAAGTCAGAACCAAAACAGCTAAGGCTGTATAAACTAACATCTTATTGCTTTATGGTGTTTTGGACTAACCCTGGATGCAGGACCGAAGGAACAAGTGTCTGCAGCTCAGAGATCCTCAAAGGAGTGAGGCAATAGCTGACCAGGGCGCCCGGAGTGTCCCGGGCGCCCCCAAGGTGAACACAAAACACATAATGCAAAAGAAGGCTTCGACAGTTCATGTTCGGGGCGCCCCCGTGCTTCCGGGCTCCCCAGCGCTCCGGGCGCCCCCAGGTCATGAAGTTGAAGCAACTCCAGCGAAGCCAAGAGGATAAGAGTTTGACCCGGTCAATCCGGGCGCCCCCAGCGCCCCGGTCAAGATCTGATCCCGAGTTTGAAGGGATCAGAAGCTGACCGAGTTAAAGGCGGATCGGCTGACACGTGGGGGGGGGCCCCGACGTTCCGGGTGCCCCCAGGGCCTATAAAAGGGCCCTCGACCCCGAGGCTTCAAACAACGATTTCATTCAACGCAATCACGCTCTTCTGCTTCCGCACTCTGCTCCAGAAACCTCCCGACTCGAGATACAAGCGCCGACGACGTCCCTCTGCTCCAAGAAACATTCTACACCGGACGTCGGTAACGAAGAGCGATCTTTTAATTTTTGTGTTTACTATACTGCAATTGTAACATCTATTTGTAAACCGTTTTGTGAACTTATAGAATTGCCCGCAGAAAACGGTCAAGGACCGTGGGCCCTGGAGTAGGAGTCGACCTAGGCTCCGAACCAAGTAAAATTACCTGTGTTCGCGATTGTTGTTATTCTGCTGCGTAATTTCTCTAATTCTAAAATCCGAACATTTTTCGATATTCACCCCCCTCTATCGGTTCTCTCGATCCAACAAGTGGTATCAGAGCGGGGTAGTTCAAACTTGGTGCAACCACTAGTTTGAAAGTTTTTTGGATTTACAAAATTTTTAATCTTATTTCTTTTCTTTCTAGTTAATCAACACCACTCGATCTTTTTCGCCTTTTATTTTAAAATAAAAAATATCTGTAGGTGGATTTAAAATATCCTTACGCTTTTTCAATTTTGAATTCTCATTTTTTCACCATAAGTTAGAATTGTTAACACGATCAACTTTTGAAAATTTGTCATAAATTTTTTTATTATTATTTTAATATTTTTTTCTCGAAATTCGTGCTACCCTAATTCGAGCAAAGTTTTTTTTTAAACATTGACTTCTTACTTTTTCATCATTAATTAGAAGTAATAAAATCAACATTTTCAAAAATTTATCATAATTTTTTATTATTATTTTTTTATCTCGAAATTCGTGCAATATTTTTGTTGGGCTATATCTTTTCTCTCCCGCACTACTAATCCAAGACCAAGTCTTGGTACATTTTTTTGTTATTTTGTTTGTGTGCAAGGTTTATATTAAATGGTCAACCAAGAGTGGAACAGTGCACGTCCACCGCTATTCTCCGGCGAGAACTTCACGTTTTGGGGATGTCAAATGGAGTCCCTTCTGAAGGCCCACATGGATTTATGGCAGATCATCCAAATGGGATTCTCGTTTCCCGTAGAAGATGAGTCATCAATCGAGTGGGACAAACTGGATGAACACACCCTCAACCAAATTGAGACCGATGCAAGGGCAATTGCAATCCTACAATGTGGCCTAACCAAGGAGCAACTCGAGCTAGTAGGTCCATGCAGATGTGCTAGAGAAATCTGGGAAAAATTGATTAACCTTCATCAAGAGATCTCAAATGAAGAAGAAGATTAGGTAAGTTATCTTGCCCTTTCGGTCCAAGCACAAACAGCCGAGTCAGAGTCTGAACCCGAATCTAAAGTCGAACCAGAATCAGACGATGAATTGACTGAGACGGTAACTGATTTTGAATTCTTTTCAAAATTAGAATTAAATAATCAAACAGATACTGTAATGGTCGAGGAAGGTGTAAATTCTATTGCAGGGAAAAATCCTAAAGAACCACCAAAGAAGGAGCTTCAACTAGTACCCGAGTCCAACTCAGACACAGAATCAGAAGATGAGCCTAGATCTGAGGCGGCAAGAATCAAGGGGGAGATTCCCAATAAGGAACCAAAAGGTAAAAGTGTAAATCAGATTTTAAAAATCATGTAATTTGTTACACATGCAGGGAGAGAGGGCACTACCAAAGTGAGTGTCCTACTCGTAAGATTCGAACGACACCACCGACGGCGACAAAGGAATCAGTTCCAAAAGCACGAAAGGACAAAAGTCGCATTCAATGCTTCAAGTGCCAGGAGTTCGGGCATTACAAAAGTGAATGCACAGATAAAAGAGCTACCAAGAATGCCAGACAAACAATCAACATAGGTAAATTTACAGTATTTGAAAATCCGTTATTTACCTTGAATAATGTGATTGATTCATGTAACTTAATTAAAGCAAACTTCAGAAAATTGAAACAAGAAAATGAAACCCTAAAACATAAGGTCAATAAGTTAGAAAATTTAATTCATAATCTTGCTGAGTTCAAAAATCCGGAGTATTACTCCAATTATGACCTTACTTAGACAATTGTTTGTTTTAATTATGTGTTTCTTTTTATTTTTATTTTTGTTTTTTTTACTTAGAATTAGGATGGTTAGTTTAAGGACTGAACCAACTTAATTGAAATTTGAACAACATAGTATTGGGTGGCGGTGAGATGATAGTACGTTAGGGAAGCCTTTTCTAATAAGGGAGTATACACTACTTGGTCTCTTTAGACTGGTGAAACTAGCCGAAGCTACCGATCCAAGACCCAAACTAGTTAGACCAGAAGTTACCAAAAAGTAATTTTGAAGATGAAATTTCACTAAAAGGCTTTGTCTAGGAAAGGGTTGATGATCCAATAAGGCTACGGCCAAAGAAGGCCTTGTGTCTCGCCAAGACCTGGAAGCCAATTTTTGAAATTCAAATTCAATTTCTCTTTGTTAAATTCGAATCTAACACAAATTTTCAGTTAATTTTAGATTCAAATATCTCTTTTCAAAATAAATTTAAATTGGGTTTAAAAATTAATTTAACTTTTCAAAATTAATCATGGTCTTTTCAAAATAAATCCTTCTATTAAAATATGCATCTCACAAAACAGTTAAGGATATCCTGTTTTGTCACTTAGAAATGGGTGAGATGCTTAGGATCTAAAAGTTGAGTCCAACCTAACCAACTAATTAAAATTAATCAAACTAAAATTAATTCAATTAAATCAAAATCAAATCTTAATTAAATCAAAATCAAATCTTAATCAATTCAATTAAATTCAATTAAATTCAATTAAATCTTAATTAAATCAATTAAATTCAATTAAATCTTAATAAATTAAATTTAATTCAATCAAATTCAAATTTAATTCATCTGACTTTTAAAATTCAAATTTAATTCATCTGACTTGTAAAATTCAAATTTAATTCATCTGACTTTTAACATTCAAATTTAATTTAACTAACTTTTAAAATTCAAAGTTAAAATTCTAATTAATTTCAAAATCCTCAAAAATCATTTTAACTTTTAAACTAAGGTTTAATATTTCAAAATTAACCATTTTTTTTGTTAAAATTAAATATTTGTCTCACACAACCCATAAGGTTAACATGTTTGACCACGTAGAACTGGGTGAGACATCTAAGACCTAAAAGCATGATTCACTATCCTTTTAAATAAAAAAGTTTGTAAAAGTTATTCAAACTTACCTCTAACATTTTAATTTATTGTACTGTACCCTACTTTTTCATTCCTAACATTTTTTTAATTTCATGTCAAATATCACAATAAATAGAGTCTAGGGCTTGTTCTGATTTAGTCATTAACTTGGTCAAAATAGTCAACCCTAGTCCACATAGTCAAACCTGGTCAACACTGAAGTCCCTTAAGGAACTTAGATAAAAGACAGACTGTGTCAGATACAGGGGGAGTTCTTCTTAATTTTTTTCAAAAAATTCAAATTTTCAAAAACCTTATGCTTTAAAACTTATTCAAAACCCCTCGATATTACTATCTCGTTGAAAAATTATCATCATGATTTTCGAAAACTGTGCTATCATTTCAAGTTATGTTTTTAAAAATTTATCTTGAAAGTTATCATACTTAGAAGAATATTCAAAATTATTCTTTTGATTTTAATAAACCCTAAAGACACAGAGGAAGGTCCACTTCATGATCTACAAGGACTCCTAGGATGTGTCAAATTTAGGGGAAGTTTAAGTCAAAAGAAGAATTTTTGAAATGTTTTTAATAATTATTTGTTATGAAGTTATTAGATAATTCTTATAATTTAAATCAAACCCTAAAACTCAGAGGATTTTAATAAACCCTAAAGACACAGAGGAAGGTCCACTTCATGATCTACAAGGACTCCTAGGATGTGTCAAATTTAGGGGAAGTTTAAGTCAAAAGAAGAATTTTTGAAATGTTTTTAATAATTATTTGTTATGAAGTTATTAGATAATTCTTATAATTTAAATCAAATCCTAAAACTCAGAGGAAGATCGCTTGGGTCAAGCTTAGGGGGAGATTAAATTAAAAGAATTATTGAACATTTTTTCAATATTATATGTTTTCATGCACTGCAAGTTTAAAATCCTTTTGAAAACTTAAATAATTTCTGTTCCAAAATACTATTATTTTATTTTTCAAAATTCTTGTGACTTATGAAGTTACTTTTATAATATTTACTTGGGTTGGAGAAATTTCCAGGACACTTAGGAAAATGTCCTTGTAGTCAACAAGGTTTTCTAGGATTGTGTCAGACTGGAAAAGAAACCTAGTCAAGTAAAATATTATGTTTTCAAAATGCACAATACTTTTCAAAAATTATTTATATTTTTCAAAGTCTAATAGTTTTCAAAAACAGTACTTAGACTTTCCAAAAAGGCTCAATCTGTTTTTTTAAAGTACTTGCATATTTTTCAAAAATGCATATTTTTTAAAAAGTACTTATATTTTTCAAAAATTACATAATATCTTTCAAAAGTACTTCTATTTTTCAAAATACAATGTTTTCAAAGAGTACTATACTTTTCTAAGGCAATAGTATTCTAAGTACGTGAATTTTCTAAAAACTTGCCTACAAATACAAAATATTTTTTAAAAATTCACAATATACTTTTCGAAGTGGAGTTTTCATTGGTACAATTTAAGCTACTTGCTATACTTTCAGAATTATAACAAGTTTTTTTATTTTCAAAGCTCATAAACTCTGATACACACATTTCTTTCTTAAATCTTCTTCAAAACCTCCTTATTGATATATGGCCAAGGGGGAGAGAAATAGAAAAGAGAGAGAAATTTTTTATCTCGTTTTCACAAAATGCTAAGTATTTCTAAGTGCTTTAAAATTGGTCTAAGAATTTTGTAAAGTACTTTAAAAATGTCTAAGTACTTCAAATTGTGCTTTCAAGTATTTCTAGTGCTTCAAAAATTTTTAAGTATGTCTAAATGATTTAAATGTTTTTAAGTACATGTTTTTTTCTAAGTAAAATTTTTCTTAGTAAATTTGTCTGAGCAAAAACTTTTTGAAAATTTTGACAAATGGTTCTAAGTAAACTTGTCTAGAAATTTTTTTAAAGATTTTTTTTTCAAAATACACAAAGTATTTCCAAACAAAGTCTTTTAAAACAAATTTTCTCCCAATTCTCAAAGTTGAACCATTTGTTAGGGAAATTTGGCTTCAAAATTTTGCCTACGTAAAATTCTTTTTGCAAAACCAAGTAAAAGTTTTGTAACAAAATTTAGGTTTGCAAAAACTTTTTTACTTTACCTTGTTCACCCATGTTTGTTTTTGATATATGTCAAAGGGGGAGGAAGGGTCAAAGTTAAGCATTAAGTTAAGTATTTTATAACACAATGATTCAGGGGGAGTATGAGAAAATTTTTTTCTCTTCAAATTACATTGGTTTTAGACTGTTCAGAATTGCTATGTTTTATTGGTCTTAAACTTCTTGCTTAAACTATTGTAATTTTTACTTAACTTTGAATCGTGTTGCCATAAATCAAAAAGGGGGAGATTGTTGGTGCAGGAAGCACCATATCGAACCTTGTTTTGATATTGGCAAAGGGTTCAAAGTTAAGTATTATTAGTGATCTAACAATGTTACTCAAGTGTGCAGGAAAAGTCCTAGCGAAGGGCTGCTAGGCACCTGGTGAAGGGCTGCCAGGAAACAAAGTCCTAGCGAAGGGCTGCTAGGTACCTGGCGAAGGGCTGCCAGGAAACAAAGCCCTAGCGAAGGACTGCTAGGCACCTGGCGAAGGAATGCCAGGATACAAAGCCCTAGCGAAGGATGGCTAGGCACCTGGCGAAGGAATGCCAGGATACAATGACCTAGCGAAGGACAGCCTGGTATCCAAGACCTGGCGAAGGACCGCTAGGCAAAAGTCCAACCGGAGGAGCCGGTTGGCATCAGGTACATTCTCCCGAGAGGAGTAGGTGAGGACGCGTTCCCCGTCGAGAGGGAACAGTAGGTGTCGGTTCGACCTAGGGCTCCATTTTGGAGGCCCAAAGTTAGAACCAAGACAGCTAAGGCTGTATAAACTAACATCTTATTGCTTTATGGTGTTTTGGATTAACCCTAGATGCAGGACCGAAGGAACGAGTGTCTGCAGCTCAGAGAGCCTCAAAGGAGTGAGGCAACAGCTGACCAGGGCACCCGGAGTGTCCCGGGCGCCCCCAAGGTGAACACAAAACACATAATGCAAAAGAAGGCTTCGACAGTTCATGTTCGGGGCGCCCCCGTGCTTCCGGGTGCCCCCAGCGCTCCGGGCGCCCCTAGGTCAAGAAGTTGAAGCAACTCCAGCGAAGCCAAGAGGATAAGAGTTTGACCCGGTCAATTCGGGCGCCCCCAGCGTCCCGAGCGCCCCGGTCAAGATCTGATCCCGAGTTTAAAGGGATCAGAAGCTGACCGAGTTAAAGGCGGATCGACTGACACGTGGGGGGGCGCCCCCGACGTTCCGGGCACCCCCAGGGCCTATAAAAGGGCCCTCGACCCCGAGGCTTCAAACAACGATTTCATTCAACGCAATCACGCTCTTCTGCTTCCGCACTCTGCTCCAGAAACCTCCCAACTCGAGATACAAGCGCCGACGACGTCCCTCTGCTCCAAGAAACATTCTACACCGGACGTTGATAGATACCATTTTATTGATCATTTGAGTTGCTAAAATCCATGTTTGACCTATGTTTTTAATGCTTAATTGTGAAATTGTCCTAGGTTTTAGGATTTCCTCTTATTTTGGACTTAATTACAAATTTACACACTTTTGGATTATTTGGCCACTAATTTTCTGATATATTTTTTGTAGGCATGAAAGGATCCTGGACTTAGGGCATATTGGGTCAAACTCGAGTTGGAAGTGACCCGGATCGAGTTATCAAGATTAGGATTAAATCCGGGCCGTCCGATTCAAGAGCGGCTAGATCTGAGCCATCCGGGACCATCTGAAGCAATCCGAGCTAGGGCTAGGGTTGATCAAGCACTCTGATCAAGATCTGAAGGTTTCATCCCAATCAGAGCTCAATCGACCGTTGGATCAAGCTCGGAGGGCTCTAGATCGTCCATTCAAAGACTAAGTTGATCTGGACCATCCGTTACACATCTGGAGGATCCGAGCTACCACGAGGCAGATCCTGACCCCAGATCATCATCATTAAAATTTGGATCAAATCAGAGCAAGATCAGCCGTTGGATTCAGCCAATTCAATCTGGACCGTCCAATGCCAAATACTTAAGAAAATTTTCTGCGCAGCTAACCTTCGTCGCGTCTTCGCTGTTCTTCGCCGTTCTTCCACAGTTCTTCATCATTTCTTTAGATTTTTCTTCCAAGAAGGCGTGACCACCTCAACTTCCATCCCAGATCAAGAATTGAGTCTTTGGTGATCGTTCTTTGAAGAATTCAGCTTCATTTGCACCGGAACAGGGATTGCTTGAGGGTTTCGGCAATTCCTCAGTCCGATCACTTGCTTCTCATCCACAATCCATTTCCAAGCGTATGAGCCACTTGTAGGGGTTCTCAGGTGAGCTCAGAAGCTTCCCAATTCATCATCGCAGCTCCACCAATTGAGATAGAGAGATTCGGATTGTTAATTCCAACCAAGCACAAATAGGAACAGAATCGACTTCAGAAACAAATTTCCACTGATTTGCTGAGCCTAGGGGTTCGAAGCCAGCTCTTGATTGACAACCAAGAAGTTCTTGAGCTTAGGAAGGGTTGAGGAGTAGTTTAGCTAGCTAATTTTCCTGTTTTTGTAGCTGTAATTTCATTTCTGCCGAATTCTGTTTTGTTTCTGAAAATTTGAGTTATCAGCTGTCTTAGTTTATAATTCTGAATGGTTTGGTTTCATTAGGTTTTTAATATTCAAGTTCAGTAATTTAGGAACTTGTTTAGTGATTAATTTAGTTAAATTTCAGTTCACTTTAGTTCCATTTGCTGCGTGCCAATTTGTGTTGCTGCGTGCCAAGTTTAATTGCTGTTTGTCAGAATTTTTAGTTTCATTTCACTAGATTTTGTTAAGTAATTGCTAGTTAAGTTTCCTTGTGTCTAGATTAGTTACTTGTAATCAGTTTGCATTAGCTAGCTCAGCCTTTGATCTATTGCGGAAAAAAATCTGTAGCTAATTTTCTCAATTCTGCAATTGAAATTTCAGCCATTTGGTTTCTGAATTTGTGCTTTTCAAGTTCTGATTTTAGTTTTACTTCCTTACCTTAGTCTTGCTTAGTTCTTTCTTAATACCATTGTTTTCCAATTGAATCACTCAGTTTAAACAATTGAGCTGAAAGTTTACTTATTTCATAAGGTTGGTGTTAGTTTTTGGCACAAAGAGTTGTCCTTTTGCGTGCCAATTGCCTTGGATCCAGTTGCATCGAATTTTAGCTTGCTTTTGTGGCATATGATTGTGTTTGAAATCAATAAGCTTGAACACACTAATAGCTGAATTTTTTTAAGCAGTGGTTGGCTTCCAAAAATATTGCATGCTAAGTTGATATTTGTTGCTTGTGTAAATTTCGAATTTCCTTTGCATGTTTTATTTGTGTCAAGCTTGTTCATTTCCGAAAAGTGCCATAACTGCCTCTGTATTTCAGTTTAGTGTTTGTTTGCAATTTGAATTTAGATTTGGTTTTCCAATTCGGTTAAGTACCTTGTTTGAATTGGTTTACCATTGGTTGAGTTTTTCTTCAGTGCCAACTTCTTGTTTAATTCATTAGCTTAAGATTCTTACTTCTCCATTGCAATTTCCATTCTGAATTCATAACCAAAAACAGAATTATTTTTGAAACCCAAAAACAAAAAACGACACATAAACCAAGTTCGAATCAAATTATATCAACTAGCCCCGAGAAAAATACGACCTGTGGCCCCTTACTACGTATTCATATTTTGATTGCAAAAAGGGTTTCCAGCATTTTATTCATATCTAAATTTGAGACCCACATTCGTGACACTTAGTTTGGGTCTGTCAGACGTCGGTAACGAAGAGCGATCTTTTAATTTTTGTGTTTACTATACTGCAATTGTAACATCTATTTGTAAACCGTTTTGCGAACTTATAGAATTGCCCGCAGAAAACGGTCAACGACTGTGGGCCTTGGAGTAGGAGTCGACCTAGGCTCCGAACTAAGTAAAACTACCTGTGTTCGCGATTGTTGTTATTCCGCTGCGTAATTTCTCTAATTCTAAAATCCGAACGTTTTCCGATATTCATCCCCCCTCTATCGGTTCTCTCGATCCAACACGCGGCACTCCTGCACCTGTATACTGATGGGGTCAAGTGTCAGGTGTTCCTAAACACCCTGTCCGGAGCAGCCCAGCGGTGGTTCCAGAAACTGCCGCAAGGTTCTATCAACTCCTTCGTGGAGTTTAGAACTGTCTTCCTCCACCATTTCGCCAGCAGCCGTTGCTACCAGAAGACGACACTTAATCTATTCACCCTTAAGCAGAAACCTGAGGAGCCACTCAAGGAGTACATCCAGAGGTTCAACAGGGTGGTGCAAGACATGCCCAGCGCAACATCAGAAATACTTGTCAGTGCCTGCACCCAAGGGCTCGCTGAAGCGGAGTTCTTCCGATCCTTGGTAAAGAAGCCCCCTACCAGTTTCGATGATTTGCTGGGACGCTCCGTCAAGCATGTTAACGTGGAAGAAGTACAATATGTCCGTCGCAAGGAACCAGTTGGAATCCCCCCTCTGACGGTTCCCCGGTCAGACAGGAGGGAGCCCCCAGCCCTAGCTCGAGGGAAAGACCTGCAATATCTTTCCATTGACTAGAAAATTACTCCATTGGAACCAGCCGGAGTCAGGAACCCGACCCTACAATATCTTTTGAACCAACCGACCTGGGAGAAGTGGAAGCTCCCCATGAAGACGCCTTAGTGATCATAGCTCGTATTGCTAACTACGAGGTTAAGCACATCATTATAGACACGGAGAGTTCCGTGAACATCTTGTATAAGGCAGCTTTAGACCAGATGTAGATCGATGAAGATGAATTGCTCCTAGTTTCAACCCCACTGTCCTTGGGCAGCGACAGGCTGGAGAGGACCAGGAGGACTCCCTTCTTGATCGTGAACGCTCCCTCTTCCTACAACGCTATCCTGGGTCGCTCAGCGCTCAGTGCTTTCCAAGCGGTGGTCTCTGTCTACCACTAGAAGATAAAATTCCCCGTAGGTGATCGAGTGGTTGAAGTCAAAGGAGACCAGTTGGTGTCTCGACGGTGCTATAGCGGGGAAGTCAGAACAGAGTCACGGAAGAACCTAAGGGGTCTCGAAGACTAGCTAAAGGAGTAGGTCATGTGCCGAGAGAGAAGGACCAGAAGCTCGAGAGGTCCGAGTCAGGCCGCTGTTTCTGGCCTTTCCGGTCCCGGTAAGATCTACATGATATATTGTGTGTCCTTTTGTATATTTTTGCTGTCTTGCAGCAAATTCAAGGAATAAAGGAAGATGCTTTCTTCAAACTACCCACGCACTACAGAAGTACCCAAAACCTTAATACCCCGCCGTGTAGCCAATACCCGGGGTACTTAGGCTTGGTCTAGGTTGTTACATCCAACCAAGGGTAAACACCCTAATACCCCGCGGTGCAGCCGATGCCCGAGGTACTTAGGCTTGGTCTGGGTTGCTACGCCCGACCAAGTACCCAAAACCCTAATGTCCCGCAGTGCAGCCGATACCCCGGGTACTTAGGCTTGGTCTGGGTTATTACGCCCGACCAAGTACCCAAAACCTTAATTCCCCACGGTGCAGCCGATGCCCAGGGTACTTAGGCTTGGTCTGGGTTGCTACGCCCGACCAAGTACCCAAAACCCTAATACCCGGTGGTGCAGCCAATACCCGGGGTACATAGCTTGGTCTGGGTTGTTACATCCAACCAAAGGTAAAAACCCTAATGCCCCGTGGTGCAGCCAATGTCCGGGGTACTTAGGCATGGTCTGGGTTGCTACGCCCGACCAAGTACCCAAAACCCTAATGCCCCGTGGTGCAGCCGATGCCCGGGGTATTTAGGCTTGGTCTGGGTTGCTACGCCCGACCAAGTACCCAAAACCCTAATACCCCGCGGTGCAGCCAATACCCGGGGTACTTAGGCCTGGTTTGGGTTGTTACATCCAACCAAGGGTAAAAACCCTAGTATCCCGCGGTGCAGCTGATGCCCGGAGTACTTAGGCTTAGTCTGGGTTGTTATGCCCGACTAAGTACCCAAAACCTAATACCTCACGGTGCAGCCGATGCCCAGGGTACTTAGGCTTGGTCTGGGTTGCTACGCCCGACCAAGTACCCAAAACCCTAATATCTCGCGGTGCAGCCGATGCCCGGGGTACTTAGGCTTGGTCTGGGTTGTTACTGTACGATCGATTGTGTCCGCTAGAGGGGGGTGAATAGCGTTTCTTTGACTTTTTTCACCTACGTTGTTAGTTGCACAGCGAAAATACAAAAGAAAATAATCTAACAATAGAGAACAATGCTAACAAACCAGATTTACTTGGTATCCACCCTGGACGGGTGACTAATCTAAGAATCTGTCGGTGGATCACTCCCCGGATAACCTCCGACTAGCCCTCGTCACTCTTTGTGGGTGAAGAAACCTCGCCACAATCACTTTGACAATATCTGGACATAAAAGACTACTAACTCACTTTACCCATGCGAGTTTCGTCAAGAGTCCCAGCCCAAACCGAGTTCTCTTTAAATAGAACTCGGGCTGGAAATCCTCGCTGGCAGTCGACTGCTCCCAGGGCAGTCGACTGCCCCACTTAGAATTCGACCGTAGACACCCAACGTTCGAATTCTACCAGCTCACCAGCTGCTACCAGTCGACTACTCCCAGGGCAATCGACTGGTGCCCTAGGGTTACACTCCCCGAGTACATTTCACTCCGCACTCGACCCCTAGGCTTCCCGGAGTACAATCACATAGCACTCGTACCCTCATGGCTCAACTGACTCCTCCTCAGCAGCCTCGACTATTGCCTTCGCGCCCTCTTCATCTTCGGCTCCCGTCCCTTGGATGCACGCAAGCCTCTTGCTTGCCTCCATGACATCCTTCATGCATGCCTCGAAGTCCGAACCCCTCAGCTCATCGTCCCTGCTCTATCAAGGTCTCTCAGGTGCGCACACAAGCCTCCATCTTATCTCCATGCCATCCTTCACTGTACCGAGGCCGTCCAATCAAGTCAATATGTGTAACCTATACATCCTGCACACTCAACATACACATATGAGAACACAAAGGAAACCAAACTTAAACCCTTTGCCCAAACATCAAAACTCATGATCACTCCGGATCATAGATTGCCTCAACAGTTACACCCAACCATGGGTAAAAATCCTAAATACCCCGCGGTGCAGCCGATGCCCGGGGTAGTTAGGCTTGGTCCGGGTTGCTACAGACTCCCCACCAAGGACACAAACCATGATGCCTAGCAATATCTCGAATGCCCGGGACAGGTGGGTGCTGCAGAAGCAATGGTAAGGGGGCTTACCCGACCAAAGGAAAAACAAGTGAGATGTCAAAGTACTAAGGCAATATAGACATACACATATATGTGGTAACACAAATTTTACTTTATTTATATCAAAAATACATGGAGGTCAACATCTCAGAGAATTATCAAGATACAATCGGAATATCTTGGGAGAGAAAGCGCTTTGCTACTTGGGCCTTTCTTCTCTACGGCGTCGCTCCCGCAGGGTCGCTGGGCCCGGAACTATCTCCCAAATATGCGGCGCGCGAGAGTCTGTCGACGTGATTCTTGAATCTTTGGCCACCTTATGGGTACTCCATCTGGGTTGTCGGTAATAGATGAGGACGCCTGAGGTAACACATGGGTAGCACGACCCCATCTGAAGACCCCGGCCAGTTCTTCCCACGAAGATGAATCCGCGGTAGCGTGTAGAAGGAGGAAGAGGGGGGGCAGCATACCGGCAAGACGCAAAGAAGAATTGCTTTAACAGAAGAAGCTCCCCTCTCGGTGATGTTGCATCACCATCTCTTGCTAACATCCCAAAACTCAGGGAAAAGAGGGTTCGGAAGAGGATGACGTTTGAGGCAGACGGGGCAGTCCAGGGGAGGCGACCATGAGGCTATGTCATCTCCGCCATGCCCCTTGGCGGACCATATAACATCTATTCTAGACTCCTGGGATAATCCCGGAGTCCCACCTCTGCCAGGATCTTCAGCGAGAACCTGGACATCATCTCCGCCATGCACCCTGGCAAGGAGTGTGTGGCACGAAGCTCCACCGTCACTGGGCCCCCGGCCAAAAACGTTACTGCATCTCCGTTACCCTCTCCGGCGGTGTCGAAGGCTCCGGCCACAAAAAGGGTGGAGGAGAAGGCACCGGCATCTCGCTGCAAAAAGGGAAGAAGGCAGAATGAATATAGAAGATGGTACATCCTTCTCCCCCTATTTATAATGACTTCTGCCTCTCCGCGCATTTAATGTAGGCGTGGCCCGGGAATAGCAACAGACACCAACTCTGAAGCATCGCATCGATCAACATGCCTTCACCACGCCTAAGAACCCGCAATTCTTTATGAGCCCATTCAAAAACGTTGCATATGGGGTAGAGGCGACGGTTCGAGAACCACCCTCCACCCAAAGGAAAAAAGGTTGAAAGGGGTCCAACAGGGAAATAAATGCAGGCCAGCGCTGGGGGCTCGTAGAGTTATCGTGGGAGATTCGTACCCAGGATCGACCTCGGGAAAAACTTCTACCCTTTTGATTCCTTGAGGCTTCACGGTAAAGACACTTGACACGTGGAATTGGGTCCAAGAATATGCGTAAAATAGAAAAGTAAAATGATCATGTTAATCAAAATTGTTACAACAGGGCTCAACACCCTGGTAAACATACGACCCTACATTTTCGAGACCTTGGGGGGGAGCCCCTCTCTAACTCAGCCGTCACTCACAAATGGGGGTCGGCATGGGGAGGTAGAAGCTGATCCTTCTTCAACTAATTGATAGCCCCATGGAAGCCTTGCAGCAAGCGCTTCATTACTTGGTCGACGATGATAGCACAAATTCAGCCAACTCCAAGAACTTCGCTTTGAAGCCTGCTTTACTCTCCTGGGAGCGAGAAGCTTCAGCAGCCCGAACGGCGTGGAACTCAGCCTCAGCAGCTGCAAGGGCACTCTTCAACCATCCCTGCTCGACTAACATTTCATTGTGATCGGCCAGAGCCTCTTTGAGTCTGTCCGATGTGGCCCAGACCTCCGATCAAGCCTGGGCCAGGTCATCCTCCAGGACAGACGCACGATCAGTTGCCATCAGAAAGGCGGACTCCTTCTGACCCAGTTGCTACACCTGATCCTGAACACGAGCGTTTAGTCTCTCGGTTGAGACAGTCATGAGTCGGATGACACCCGACAGCTTCTTCTCTCTTATCTGAAGCTGATCCCTCTCCTGCGTCACCTGAACCAGGTCCTTGGTAACGCTCACAACTTTCTCGGACGCTAGACGCTCTCGGTGCTGGGAATTTTGAAGGGTCAGCTCCCTGTCCTGCACGAGGCCCAGTAGATTCTCTACCTTCGCACGGAGAGCTCTGTTGACCTCCGCCTGCATCAGTCTTGCCCGACGTTCGTGATCAGCGGTAGCTTCGACCCGCAGGGCCCGACAGATTAAAGCTTCAACCCGAGGCCAGGAGTACAAACCTCGGTCGTCTATTAGGCAGTCTTCGGCTGCCTGTCATGGCATCAAAAGGTCAGAGAGTATACAAGAAAATATCCAATGCAATAGTAACTTATACCTTCAGAAGGGTCTCCCAGAGAGTGGTTAGCGGTCCAGCTGAGACTTGCACGGGTGCCCCTCCTGGAGACCTGGATGTGTTCACCCTTCCTTCGGATGACAGCGTACCTTGACGAGGAGGAAGTCGTTGGACAACAGGAGCTTCAGGGGGCAGGCTGGAGGGGCCGGAGTCACCTTCCTCAGAGCTAGAACTCCCCTCAGACAAGGCCCCCTCAGTTGGAACCTCCTTCAACTGTACTGGGGGGAAGGATTGCAAGGAGACCTCCAATGCTGCGTCCAATTTCTTCTTTAGGTGGTCAAGTCTCATCCGGTATTGGGTACGTAATACCTCCTTACCCTTCGAGACCTCGGCCGGGTCGGTCGGGGGAAAACTAGGAGCTGTGCCGACCATCTCCAGAGTGGCGGCAGAAGGAATAGGAGAAGATACAGAACATGCACTCCCCCCTCAGAAGGAGCAACCGCCTCCTCAGGCATAGAGGGAAGGGGGTCGGGGCCCGCGGAGCGCAGCTTTTTCCATCTAAGACCCAAACCCTTTGGGAGTCGCCTCTTCTGCTGACCAGTGGGTTGGACTGCCGAAGGGGCGATAGGAGGGGAAGACCCCTCGCTAACCCCCTCGGGACGGACAACAATTGGGGGGGGGGGGGGGGGGAGCCACCTCCAGAGGGAAGATCCGCCACAGGGTCAACCTGTTGGTCTGAAGGCCCTCGGCTGGCAACCGGCGGGAATGCAACAGTGGTTTCCACTCTCTCAGGCGAAGTCGTCCCACGATACGAGTCAGCAGTCCCCTGTAAGGACTCGGTGGGCACAGGTGGTGCCTCAGGGACAGCCGGGGGAGGGTTCAACGCCGCCTTGTTGGCCTCCTCCCACCAGATAAGTCGGCCAATCACCTTGGCGAACATGACCTCCTCTGCAATTGACAAACAAGGAAACATCAGTCAGAACTGACATACATTAATCAAAAAGACAAACATACTGAGGCTGGAGCTGATTCGGGTCACTTTGGGGCTAAGACCCGCCCGGAACATAAGCTCCTCACTCTGCACCAGCCCCGGGCCGCTGAACTCCATGCCAGCAAGTACATTCCTAGCATGCCGATAGGCAGAACTCTGAAGAAATTCCCCTAAAGAGGGAGGATTGGGAAGAGCCTCTATCCAACGAAGGGGACTGAAGGGCAATGCAGGCAGTTGGATGAAGAAAAACCTCTCCTTCCACCCTTTGTGCGAAGAGGGAAACCCTCCTAAAAACTTATGGCCCGGTCGGGCCGAGAAGCTGAAGAGTCCCCTAGAACCGATCGGGACAAAGAAGGAATGAAAAAGATGAGGCGTCAGGGGGAGGTCAAAAAGCTTGAAGACAATATACGCCCCCCCTCCCCCCGCCCCCCGTCTGTGCGAAGGCATTAGGGGCCATCTGGTGGAGAGGTATATTAAAGTAGGAAGCTATATTCATGAAGAAAGGGGGGATAGGGAAACGGGACCCTAACTCCACCTGTCCTAAGAAGAAGGTCGATATGCCTGCAGGAGGATCCACTGGCGTTTGGTTTACCTTGGGGATAACCACCGCCATCTCGGCCGGGATGTGATAACTACCATTTTGTTAATCATTTTAGGCTCTCAAATCCATGTTTTGATACACTTTTATATGCTTAAGTTTGCATTTACATTAGGTTTCATGAATTACCTCTATTTTAGCTTTTGATTCAAATCTTTGTATATTTGAGATATTTTGGACAGTAAATTTGAATCTAATTTTGTAGGGTTCAAATGATCATGGACCTAGATCAGATTAGATCAAACTTGAGTCAGAATTAGATCCGGATCAAGGTGATCAAACATCGGATTAATATGGGCCGTCCGATCAAGAAACGGTTAGATCTGAGTCATCCGTCAACTTCTGATCAATCCAAGCTCAAGATAGAGTTAATCAAGTCCATGGATCAAAATTTGAAATTTGGCACCAAATTAGAGTCCATCTGGTCGTTGGATCAAGTTTAAGAGAGTCTAAGCCGTCCATTCAAAGATCAGGGCAATTTGAGCCATCCGTTGCAAATCTGGAAGATCCAAGCTACTGAGAGGCAGATCCTGACTATTGATGGAGATCTGGGAAGTTTGATTCTAATCCGAGTTAATCCAATCATCGGATGAAGCCAGAACGATCTCAGCCGCTCATTTCTAACAGTTATAACCGAACTCCTCAGATTTGAGCTCTTGGTCATCGCCAGGTCGCGTAGTAGCAGAGTTCGCCGAGTAGCTTAGTTTTCTCCGTTCATCATCATTTTCTTCGCAATTTTCTTCTCAGATCGTGCGCGGCCAACATCAAATTCGTTTTCTTCTCAAAGTTTCAGATCAATGAGGTATATTTTCTGTTTAGTTTGCTGATCCAAATCTCGCAGTTGAAAGAGCTACGGTGAGGGGTTTGCCAGAGCTGCTGTGCCTACCGATCGATCCTTATTGATCGCTGGTTTCCGTCGTCCGGAGCTGTCGAAGCTTGAGAGGGGTTCTCGAAGGCGTTTTGATGGTTTTTGAGTTTGATCGCTATCCAGCCGATTGAGAAGGTAGAGATCGGGGACAGATTTTCAGCTACTGATCGTTCACCACGATCGGACAGAGTCGCTCCTGATCGGTCCAGTGACCGATCAGAAGAAGACCTGATCGGTCCCGTGACCGATCAGGAAGAGCAGAACAGACTGATTCGCAACAAACTGATCAGGGAGTGTTTCTTCATTGATTTTTGAGTTCAGAGGGTTTCTAGCTCAACCTTTGTATGACGGCAAAGGGAAGTCTTGATTAGAAACTGATTGGTGTTCAAGTTAGGATTATTTTGGTTTAAGCACTTAATTCTTCAAGTTGTTCTAATTTGTTTCCTTTACACTTCAAGCCGAGTTCTTAAGAATGGTTTTGTGTTCTAGCTTTCATATTCCTGCAATTAATTACCTGCATTCAAGTTTAGTTCCCTGCAATTAGTTCTTACATTTCAATTCCATAGTTTGGTTTTAATTGCTCAATTGTCAAATAGGTTAAGTTTAGTTTCCGCACTTACCTAATTCATTTTTCTTAGTTAAGCCCATTTTGTTCCGAATTGCTATTTCATTCCTTATCGCAAAAACCCCCATTTTATTAGAAAACCCCAAAACATTTAACGACAACAACTTTCAAGCTTGAATTAAGCATTCACAACTAGTCCTTGGAAAAATACGACTTGAGGCCCCTATACTACTCATTTTTATTTTGTGAGCTAAGAGTTTTCAATTTATAAATATCTAAATTTGAGGCTCATCATGACACTAGTTATTGGGTCCATCAAATTTTTGGCGCCGTTGTCGGGGAACACTAGTTGAGTTTGTTTGATTTGAGCTTGTATTTATTTTCATATTTTCATATTCTTTGATTTTATTTCATTTGCTTTTTCTTTCTATATACATTTGCTGTCATTTTTTGTTTGGTTGATGACCAGGATTGCAGATGATGATATTGTGGAGTTTGATCTTGAGATAAAGAGAACATTCAGAGCTAGGGGAAATCAAGGAAGTGAAAAATATTTCTACTCATTCAAGCAGTCCATGGCAGAATATCAGTATTGTCAGAATTTTCAACAGCCTTTTCAGAATTTTTAGCAACCCTATTCGCAAGTTCAGCAAGGTTTCCAGCAATCTAATCAACAATTTCAGCAAAACCTACCTTGGAATCAGCCAGAACAGCAATTTCAACAAAATTTTCAGAATTTTCAGCAACCATTTCTTCAGCAGCCATTTCATCAAAATCAGCAAGTTTATCAAGATTTTCCTAATTGTTTAGAAAAACTCATGGAGGTACCTAAGATTGATTTTCTTGGCTATGATGAATTTCTTGATACATCTTATGTAGAGATTGATTGTGAAAAACTCATAGAGGTACCTAAGATTGATTTTGTTGAATGTGATACATTTCTTATTACATTTTATGTAGATACTGATTGTGAAAAATTCATAGAGGTACCTAGGGTTGAATTTGTTGACTGTGATGAATTTCTTAATACATCCTATATAGTGATTGATTGTGAAAAACTCATAGAGGTACCCAAGATTGATTTTATTGGATGTGATGCATTTCTTTATACATTCTATGTAGAGGTTGTTTGTATTTCATTTCTTTCTTACCCTGCATGTGTGAGGGAGGTATTTTCTTTTTATGGTTTTGCAGGGTCCCGTAGGCTTCTCGAGTGGGTACTCAAACTTAATAGCCTCTAACCTCCCGGAAGGACTTCTAAAGAGCATGTAGTGGGAGGGGTTGAGTTTACTCTAACTTGTAACTATTTACCCCAAGAATGGATTTTGAACCTTAATCGTCTCCGACCACCGGAACATGCTTATGCAAAATTGATAAGGGAGAGAGTTGTGCATTATGAGATTGATCATGTGAGGATAGTTCTCCCAAGATGGATGCTCCGTGCTATTTACCCAACTTGAAGGGGAGTTTTTATTTTTCTTGCACTTCTATTTCATTGTAAATATCATTTTTAAGTTTTCTAGCCGTAATGTTTCTTTTACAATGAGTTCTTGCTAATAAATGCTTAGGTAGTGTAGAATGAATAAAGATTCATTGTAGATACCATTTTATCCTTTTTGTCACCTTACTTCTTGCATGATTTGGAATAAATGTATCCATCTAGATTTCTCTATATCATTTTAGAGTCCCTTGAGAGCAAATTAAATTTGGTTGTTAAAACTTAGGATTTGAGCCAATGGATGAAAAGTCTTGGATGCTTAAGTACTACTTAGTTATGGACTCTAGATTGATGACTTGAGATGAATTCTTTTTACCTAGTGAGGCTTGGCCTAATTTTTGTGATACACACATGTGATTATACTCTAGAACTTGCTTAGGTTCTTTCAAAGCTATATTTTTATGATTGGACCACATTTATAGAGGTGAGTCACTTTGTTTCCTTTCTCATATCATTTTTGCAATATTGTTTGTTGATCTACTCTATATTCCATTTTCCTTCCATAATCTTCATGTTCATCGTAATCTTTTTTATTGGACTTGGGTACTTTGATGTTTCTTGATGTTACTTTGCCCGAGATGGACAAAAGATTAAGTGTGGGGGAGGTGGCTAGAGCTTTGAAATGTTTTGGTAAGAAGTGATACATTTTGGAAGCTTCTTTTTGTTTGATGGAGTTTTGTATCAAGAATGAGTTGCAAAAATGGGTTAGTGAAGGCTACATGTGGAACACCTAGGTTCTTGATTATCATTTGGTGTTTCAAGCTCTATGAGGAAATTCCGAAGGAAATGAGAGTCTCTACAAGAATCAAGCATTCCGTGCCAAGTTTGGGTTTTAAAGAGTTAATTGAAAGTGGTGCATTTAGTTCTTCATTAATATGAAAGGCTCCAAGCTATGAAGTTGTGATGATGTAAGTCTGTAATTGTAGATAGCAACAAACTCTGAAATCTGGAATTTTTGGGGACATTGAAGGCTGATAGTTTGTCTTGGAACTCTTCAAGTTGTAGAGCTAAGTTAAGTTGCTGCGTGCCCAATTAAGGATGACATTTTGCATAGAATCAGCCAGGAAAATATTAGTTGAACATTTCAGGAATTCAGATTCAAAAATGGACTTCATGAAACCACTGCCCACTGAAATTGCAGTAAGAAATTGAGGAGAACAAGGATCTAGTTTACCAACCAAATCTATTAGCAAGAGTTAAAGAGGACTTTGTTGATGCTTGAGCAGTCAATGAATGAGATTTCAGTTGGGAAAGAAATCTGAAACTCATCTAGAGAGAGACACACGAGAGAGAAAAAAAAGAAAGAAATAGAAACTGGGCTGCAGAGAAAAAAAATCAGAAAAACAGAACAGTCAAAAATAGAAGAAAAAAAAAGGAAAAAAAAAAGAATATGAAGAGGAAGTCAAGTGCTGGGTTAGATATTTGAATTGGAAGAAGTGATCAAGTTTAAGAATGAGTTATTGATTGAAAGAAGAGAAGTCTCGGCAGAAGTCAGCTTCAAATTCTGCAGTTCAGCTACTGATCATCACCTAATCGGTCTCCAAACCGATCAGGGAAGTGACTGATCGGTCACTCTGTCCGATCAGGTGATGTCCAGTCCGTTCAGAAGGGAGCCAGAACGATCAGAAGTCTGCTTAACCGATTGAAAGAAGAGCCTGATCGGTCTCTTGACCGATCAGGAGAAGTCTGATCGGTCTCCAGACCGATCAGCAGAGGTTGGCACAGAACAAAACCTGGGCACACTAAATTCAGCATGATTTTTCATCCAATTAAGAGGCACTCTCCAATCCTTACTCACCTAGGCTCTGAAATATGCCGGATAATTCAAAATGAGAGGGCAAAGTGCATTAGGTTACATTTTTGGTGTCCAAGTCTTCCATTTTCTTTACTTTTCCATATTTCCTTATCATGCCATATTTCTTTTCCATATTTCCTTATCATGTTATATTTCTCTACTTCCTTTATCATGATTCTTTAGTATCAAAATTCATTAAACCTCTATTTCATTTCTATCATTTCATATTTCTTTAACTTGTTTGAATAAACTTTTGTAGGTGTGGATCCAAATCAAGAATAATGGTGGAGAGTAGAGCATAAACAAGCTTATGGTAGTGCAAGAACCATGATTGTGTTTGAGTGAGCTTCACTTTCATCAAAAATGTAGAACTTAGGAAGAGAGCCACTAAATATTCCCTTGAGAGGTTTAGTGAGTTAATTCATCTCAATGAGTCATGAAGGATGAAGTATTCTAAGTTGTTGATTTAAGGACAAGATACTAGTTTATTGAGTTTAGATTTTTGAGAGTTGACAACCCTAGGTAATTTCCTTTCAATTATTTCTAACTATGATTGAGACTAATCTAGGGGATACATGATTAGTTAGTTTGTGCGAGACGCCTAAGAGTAAGTGTGGGGGAGTTGATAACTATCATTTTGTTAATCATTTTAGGCTCTCAAATCCATGTTTTGATCCACTTTTATATGCTTAAGTTTGCATTTACATTAGGTTTTATGAATTACCTCTATTTTAGCTTTTGATTCAAATCTTTGTATATTTGAGATATTTTGGGCATTAAATTAGAATCTAATTTTGTAGGCTTCAAATGATCATGGACCTAGATCAGATTGAATCAAACTTGAGTCAGAATTGGATCCGGATCAAGGTGATCAAGCATCGGATTAATATGGGCAGTCCGATCAAGAAACGGCTAGATCTGAGTCATCCGTCAACTTCTGATCAATCCATGCTCAAGATAGAGTTAATCAAGTCCATGGATCAAGATCTGAAGTTTGGAGCCAAATCAGAGTCCATCTGGCCGTTGGATCAAGTTTAAGAGAGTCTAAGCCGTCCATTCAAAGATCAGGGCAATCTGAGCCATCCGTTGCAAATTTGGAAGATCCAAACTACTGAGAGGCAGATCCTGACCATTGATGGAGATCTGGGAAGTTTGATTCTGATCCGAGTTAATCCAACCGTCGGATGAAGCCAGAACGATCTTAGCCGTTCATTTCTAACAGTTATAACCGAACTCCTCAGATCTGAGATCTTGGTCGTCGCCAGGTCACGTAGTAGCAGAGTTCGCCGAGTAGCTTAGTTTTCTCCGTTCATCATCATTTTCTTCGCAATTTTCTTCTCAGATTGTGCGCGGCCAACATTAAATTCGTTTTCTTCTCAAGGTTTCAGATCAATGAGGTATATTTTCTGTTTAGTTTGCTGATCCAAATCTCGCAGTTGAAAGAGCTACGGTGAGGGGCTTGCCAGAGCTACTGTGCCTACCGATCGATCCTTATTGATCGCTGGTTTCCGTCGTCCGGAGCTGTCGAAGCTTGAGAGGGGTTCTCGAAGGCGTTTTGATGGTTTTTGAGTTCGATCGCCATCCAGCCGATTGAGAAGCCAGAGATCGGGGACAGATTTTCAGCTACTGATCGTTCACCACGATCGAACAGAGTCGCTCCTGATCGGTCCAGTGACCGATCAGAAGAAGACCTGATCGGTCCCATGACCGATTAGAAGAAGACCTGATCGATCCCGTGACCGATCAGGAAGAGCAGAACAGACTGATTCACAGCAAACTGATCAGGGAGTGTTTCTTTATTGATTTTTGAGTTCAGAGGGTTTCTAGCTCAACCTTTGTGTGATGGCAAAGGGAAGTCTTGATTAGAAACTGATTTGGTGTTCAAGTTAGGATTATTTTGGTTTAAACACTTAATTCTTCAAGTTGTTCTAATTTGTTTCCATTACACTTCAAGCCGAGTTCTTAAGAATGGTTTTGTGTTCTAGCTTTCATATTCCTGCAATTAATTACCTGCATTTAAGTTTAGTTCCCTGCAATTAGTTCTTACATTTCAATTCTATAGTTTGGTTTTAATTGATCAGTTGTCAAATAGGTTAAGTTTAGTTTCCGCACTTACCTAATTCATTTATGCTTAGTTAAGCCCATTTTGTTCCGAATTGCTATTTCATTCCTTATCGTAAAAACTCCCATTTCATTAGAAAACCCAAATCATTTAACGACAACAACTTTCAAGCTTGAATTAAACATTCACAACTAGTCCTTGGAAAAATACGACTTGAGACCCTTATACTACTCATTTTTATATTGTGAGCTAAGGGTTTTCAATTTATAAATATCTAAATTTGAGGATCATCGTGACACTAGTTATTGGGTCCATCAAAATTTTGGCGCCATTGCCGGGGAACACTAGTTGAGTTTGTTTGATTTGAGCTTGTATTTATTTTCATATTTTCATATTCTTTGATTTAAACTAATTTTAACAGAAATAATTAAAAAAAACCCGACATGCAGGTCGCAATCACAATACAACACCCACAACACAAATAACGGCACGTAGGCCGTAATATGAATTACACACATATTTTAATCTAATTAAAATAGGGTTTTGGGCCATGATCATCACACTTCTGTACATAATTCAAAATTATATAATTTTATAAATTTTATATAATTTTTCTACTGATTTTTAGAATTTTCCCGAGTCACAACTCCGCGGCGGTCCCGGTAAGCGGGTTTCGGGCGTAATCGCGAGACAAGGCCCCTTGCGGGGTTAGGGGCAGCGCCCCTACTCGTGAAATAACCTTCACGAGTGTCTTCTTGTGATTATACAACACTTTAACCCGCTGTCCCAAAAACCATTTGGGCGAAACTTGCCGTTTCGGAGAAGTTTTTCTCGGTGGCAAAGTCTACAAGTGCTTCGCACTCGTCGCTTTGCCTCTACGAGAAAAATTACTCAAAAATCCTAAAATTTAGAAAAATTACAGAAGCAAATATTTATCTAAATTTTGTATCTAATAAAAAAAAATAAAAATAAAACGAGCACAAGCTTCGCTCGTGGCTCTGATACCACTGTAGGGTTTTTCGGGCCACGAAAACCGCTCTTTCGCGTCGCGGAAACCCCGAAAGCCCCAATAGCAAGGATCCGAGCGAAGAAAGCCATTTCAAAAATTACGAGTGCTCGTTTACATGCTTCAAAACCCGATCTACTCCTAGATCTAAAGAGGGATAAACATTTTACCTTTGATGCGTGCCCCGTATAATCCCGTTCGCTCCTTTTGGATGTCGAATCTCTAGGACGTCAAGTGCCGTCCCTCTAGAAGTATCCACGCGAACAAAAGTAGATGGATGAAATCCTTTAGGTGTGCTAGCACCTTGTAGGATTCGGCCAAGAGGAGAAGAAGAAGAAGAACTCCAACAATTGGAGAGGAAGAAGAGAAGACACACTTAGAGGAAAAATGAAACAAAACCACCTTTTGTTCTCACATGGTGGCCGGCCACTTAATGGCCATTAATGGCCATTAAGTGGCCGGCCATAATGGCCACTAATGGCCATTAGGTGGCCTTCCTTAACCCCCTTTCAATTTGAATTCAAATTCAAATGGGGGGAAACCAAGCCAAGTCATCACTTGGTCAAGTCAAGGTGAGGTGGCCTTTTGGTCAAGTCAAACTTACCTTTTGTGGAATTTCCATATTTAGTCAAGTCAAACTTGACTCCATTTCTTCTCCCATGTCAAGTCTAACTTGAAGTGGAACCAAGTCAAGTCAAACTTGATTTGGATTTGGGTCAAGTCAAACTTGCCTTTTATGGACTTTCCATATTTAGTCAAGTCAAACTTGACTCCATTTCTTCTCCCATGTCAAGTCTAACTTGAAGTGGAACCAAGTCAAGTCAAACTTGATTTGGATTTGGGTCAAGTCAAACTTGCCTTTTATGGACTTTCCATATTTAGCCAAGTCAAACTTGACTTCATTTTTTCTCCATCTATTTGTTCTTTGCGTGTGACCCTATAGGTTCTTGTAACGTTGGCAATGCTTCTAACCTCTTAGAAACATAAGCAATGAGCGGTATCTAGCAACACATCATTGCTACCCAAGTTACAAGAATGTTGAGATTCAACATCACCAATGTGACTACTAATTATGACTTTCATAATATGTGACAATGTCCTTCTATCGTCGATATCTAGATTGATCTTATATGAAGCATAGACCGTGTCATCCTCCAATCAATCTATGTGTCTTGAACTCCAAGTAGACTCACTATAATCAAATAAGCTCAATATCTCATATTGCCTTATTTGGGCATGGCCATGCACTTAGTGATCTTACTCTATCAAGACTATGATATCTCTCCCGTCATATAGGAGGGATAGATCCCATCTACATCACTCACATCCCTCCGCATAATTTGTTACATACCCAGTAATCGCCTTTATAGTCCACCCAGTTACGGGTGACGTTTGACGAAACCAAAGTACATAACTCCTTATGTAGGGAACTATGGTGACTTCAGGTCTAAGGACTAATAGTCATACTAATAGTCACATGAGAAAGTATATGACACTCATATAACGATCCATGATACTTTCTCATGGTGGGTCATTCAGTATACATTCTCTAATGTATACCCATGTGTCAACTTGATATCTCATATCCATGACTTGTGAGATCTAGTCATCATGTTGACCTACATGCTAGTCTCTATGCATTAACATTGTCCTTGAATGTTAATACTTGACTAGGAATAATTAAGAGTAGTGTTCTCTATATCATCTCACTATCGATTCAACTAATCGATTGATATAAATAAGAACCTTCTACTCAAGGACGTTATTATACTAAGTTATTTGGCACCAATACACATAAGTACAATAACCATAAGAAATGCCTTTATATATAAGAAATATATATACAAGAATATGATACAATGAGTCCAAAAAGTAATCATCATATGATTGGCTCTAGGGCTCTCACTAACAATCTCCCACTAGCACTAGTGTCAATCGCTGTAGTATCTAATACCCAATGACCTAGTGTGACCATCATGCTTTATCTGTGCCAAAGCCTTGGTCAAGGGATCTGCGACGTTAGCCTCTGTGGGTACTCTGCAAATCTTCACATCTCCTCGATCGATGATCTCTCGAATGAGATGGAATCGCCGTAGTATGTGTTTGGTCCGCTGGTGTGAGCGAGGTTCCTTAGCCTGCGCAATAGCTCCATTGTTGTCACAATAGAGCTGTACTGGGTCGGCTATACTAGGAACCACTCCAAGCTCAGTAATGAACTTGCGGATCTAAACTGCCTCCTTTGCTGCCTCAGATGCAGCAATGTACTCAGCTTCTGTTGTAGAATCAGCAACTGTATCCTGCTTTGAACTCTTCCAGCTGACAGCGCCACCATTTAAGCAAAACACGAACCCTGACTGCGATCTGTAGTCATCCTGGTCAGTTTGGAAGCTAGCATCACTGTAACCCTTTACAGTTAGCTCCTCTTCGCCTCCAAATATCAAGAAATATTCTTTAGTCCTTCTCAAGTACTTAAGAATATTCTTGACTGCTATCCAGTGACGTTCACCTGGATCTGACTGGTATCTGCTCGTCATGCTCAAAGCATACGAGACATCAGGACGAGTACATAACATGGCGTACATGATAGATCCTATGGCTGAGGCATAAGGGATCTTGCTCATGCGGTCTCTCTCCTCTCTAGAAGAGGGACCTTGAGTCTTCGAAAGACTCACGCCATGTGACATTGGCAGATTTCCCTTCTTGGAATTCTGCATGGCAAACCGTTGCAAAACGGTATCAATGTATGTACTCTGACTTAGGCCAAGCAATCTTTTAGATCTATCTCTATAGATCTTAATGCCTAGAATGCAGGCTGCTTCACCTAAGTCCTTCATTGCGAAACAAGTCCCCAACCAAGTCTTCACAGACTGTAGCGAAGGGATGTCGTTCCCAATGAGTAGTATGTCATCCACATACAAGACTAGGAAGACTACTGTGCTCCCACTAACCATCTTGTAGACACAAGGTTCATCTTCGTTCTTGATGAAACCAAACTATTTGATCGCATCATCGAATCGAAGATTCCAGCTCCGAGAAGATTGCTTTAGACCATAAATGGCCCTATGCAGCTTGCATACTCTGCCAGTATGCTGTGGATCTACAAAACCCTCAGGCTGTGTCATGTACACATCCTCGAGGAGGTTTCCATTCAGAAACGCTGTCTTGACATCCATCTGCCAGATCTCATAATCGTGGTAGGCTGCAATAGCAAGCATGATCCGAATAGACTTAAACATCGCTACTGGAGAAAAAGTTTCATCATAGTCAATACCATGAATTTGCTTGAAACCTTTAGCTACCAGTCTACCCTTATAGGTATGAGTAAGTCCATCCATGTTAGGCTTTCTCTTAAAGACCCATTTACTGTAACGCCCCAAAATTTCCATTTTTAGTTCTTAAAGTCCTTAGAATTATTTAGAAATGGTTTAGAAATATTCTAGGTATTTTTAGGAATTTTTAGAGTATTTTTATGGAATTTTCCGAGTCCGTTTGGTATTTTTGGAAAAAGAAAAAGAAAAAGAAAATGGAAAAATAATAAAAACCGGTTAAGGGCAGCCGGCGGTTCGAACCCGCGACCGCCACCAAACGGCCACAGCGCGCGACCAGCTCGGCTAGGGTATCAGCACAGCGAAATATGGAGAGACTAAGATTTAAGTAGTAGTTAAGTTAATCCGCCCTTAAGTATAAATAGGTAATTAAAGAGAGTTGTTTTATTTTCTCTCAAACCCTCTCCCTCCCCAACAGCTGCGCCGACCCTCTCCCTCCCTCTCCTCTCTTGGGCGACACCACACCAAGGTCAAGAGGGCCGGCCGAGACCCCTTTTCCAAGAGATAATCCTATATTCGGGATTCCCGCGACGAGAGGAACGCGTAGACGTGAAGAATTCTCCGAGATCTTAAGTTTCTCCCGAGCTCTAGACGTTAATCTTGGTTGTAAGTCCAAGATATCAATGTAAGTACTGCTCACCTGCAGTAAGAGGCGGTTTTTCCGCGAGAATTTCCTTTAAAAGTTTTCAAAAAGAGATATTTCCTTTTTGTTTTAGTTTTTGCATGTAATCTTAGTTTCTTATATGCTTGTATATGTTTGATAAGCACCCTATATGAGATTAGGGACCAAGAAAAGCTATGAGAAAAGAAAAGAGAAGATAAAGATAAGAAAAGAAAAGGCCAAGGCCTTAAGAAATCCCGAAAAGTCAAGACTTAGGGATTTTAGCACGCAAGGTGCTCCAGAAAATGCCAAGGCATTTACAGATGAGAAAGAAAAGAAAGAAAAGCTATTTTATTTTCTAAGGCCAGTACCCGGCGTCCAAGGGCGTCGTTAAAGAAATCCAGGTGTCCAATTCCAAGGTCTTGGCCCTGGTAGACCAAGGTCTGCTCTATTAGGATTGGTGGCTCGCTACCCCAACCTTTTAGGGAACGCGCATCAGATGGTACTTACGTCTTCAGTGGATCCAAGTGATTAGTATTTTCAAGTATATGCTTTAGCAAAATTTTCAGAAAGTTTTCAAAAGTTAAAGAATAGCTAAAGTTTCAAGTTGAGCCAAGAAAAGTAAATTGAGATTTAATATTGCTTGAGTATGCATGTTTTGAGTTATACATGTTCTTAGTTTTCTTTCAAGCATATTAGTATCTCATATGATGTCAGTTTGATCTAGAAGCATGTTTGCATATTTCGAGTTTTTGTGAGCTAGATAGTACTTACTAAGCTTTTCGCTTATAGATGCATTTCCTCTTATTGCAGATAAAGGTAAAGGCAAGCAATTCTGAAGGAAGACGACGAGGCGGTGCTGAGTAGAGTGTGTGTGGTGGCTGATTATGGAGAGATCTTAGGCGCAAGACAATTTAGTTATTAATTCATAATGCTATAGTTCGTTTGAATTTCTAGTTCTTGTGTTATGGAGATTATTGAGTATTTGAGTTTTGGATAGTTTTACATGCTAAATTTCTTAGAGTAAAGATTCCATGTCATTTTATTTAGCATGTATATCCTTATGGTTGCAATGGATGAGTAGAAGTGTGAGTAGTTAGAGATATTGATACTTTGTTAGAGAAAAAGGAGTTCGTGCCAAGATAGTATCAATTTTCCTTGTGAATCAAGTTCTATTGCTTAAAAATGTTTAGAAAAGTTGCAAATACATTTCATAATGCTTTGATAAGGTTGTGGAACATGTATTTGGTGTTATGAAGGCATAGGAGCCAAGATTGGTACAAACTCCATTGTTAAAGTTTATGTAAACTTGTTTAGTTTATTTTCTTCCATAAAAGTCCTAAATTCAAGTTTATGGAGTTGGTTGATTTGCTAAACTCATTAGGAAACTGTCATAGAATGTAGAAATGGTATCGTGATTTTATATGGCTCGAATTTATAGGTTTGGTGGAGCTTGAAAGCCAAGGCCGAAACCTGTAAAAACAGGTTACAGGCGTACCAGTCGACTGCCACGTCACCAGTCGACTGGTACGGGCTGTTTTGGTTGGTAAGGCTGTTTTCAATAAGATTCGACTACGAGATTGAGAAGGAAGTATGACATGGTATTATTATACATGATTGCTTAAGTTAGAATATAATTGTTAGCAGAATTTAAAAGAAAAAAAAAAGATTTCCGCAATTTTCTTTAGTCATGTATAAAAGTTGAGAAGTAGAGAAAAGTAACGATCCGTCTAAAGGCAGTAAGAAGGCGGGTCGCTACAGTTGGTATCAGAGCAGTTCCCATTCTCCAGCATCACACACACATCAGCATCAACCTCGCCGTCTTCAAGTAAGAAAGCTTTAAGTTTCAGTTTTTTTTCTATTGCTCCTTTATTTAATTGCAGTATAGAGAAATGCTTAAGTACTACTCACATGTGCATAGAACAAGGAAGCATGTTTAATCCCTTAGTATCACGGAATCATGTTTAATCCCTAGAATGGATATCAGATTTCTAAGTAAGAAGATAAGTTTATACCTAGAGATGTAATAGTGATTTCTTGTTCCCTTATGCATTATTAGATGGCAAGAAGAGGCCGAGCTCCTAATGCTAATAACAGAACTCCAGTTCAAGATAACAGTGAGCCTGGCACAGAACAGCCAAACCTGATGGCAGTCATTGCTCAAATGCAAGCCCAGATTACAGAACAACAGAAGACCATCGCCACACTGATGGCGAATCAGCACCCAGTGCCCCCTACACCACCCACAGCAGGAGTGGGAACCCCAGTAGTGGCTGAAGTTCCACCAGTCCCACAGGAGACCCCTGCTGTGAACCGAAGACAAGAAGCGTACCTCATTCAGTAGAAGAAACTGAAGCCAGGGAACTTCCCAGGCACAAGCAAACCATGGGATGCTTAAGCATGGTTCAAAACGTTGGAAAGAATAGTAGGGCTACTGGACTGGCATGAGGTAGAGAAGATAAAATGTGCATCTTTCTGCCTTATGGGAGATGCTAGAATATAGTGGAAGGGAGTCAAGGCCAAGAGAAATGTCAGCCAGATGACATGGGCCGACTTCGAGACTGAGTTCTTCGAAGAATACTTTCACATGCAAGTAACCAACAAGCATTACGATGAATTCACGGAGTTCAGACAAGGAGAACTATCCGTGGATGAAGCAGTGAAGATGTTTAAGCGGTTAGCTCGTCTGTGCCCAGAGCTAGTTAGCACAGAAAAAGAGATAGTTAGGCTAATGCTCAAGATGTTAAGGCCTGAGATAGCGTTAAAGGGGGGCTAGCGGTGTTAAGAGGCTGCAAACCTCCGAGGAACTAATAAGTAGTGCTTTGATCACTGAGCGCTACTTAAACAGTATAAAGGCCACCAGAAAGGTTGAACGATGAAGTTCTTAACAACCTTACCGTCAGGGGAAGTAATGGCCTCTACTGAGAGGCTAAGGGCAGTATCAATCTAGATTTCCAACTGAGAGCTCTACAGTGACTTGGTAGTCCTTGAGATGAAGGATTACGATGTCATTTTAGGAATGGACTCCTTGAGCAAGTATAATGCTTCTATAGACTGCCGCAAGAGAAAAGTCAAGTTCACCCCAGAAGCAGAACCTTCATTTGAGTTTATTGGAGACCCAAGGAGAAAGATAAATAGGTTCCTATCTACCTTACAAGCTCAGAGAATGTTAGAGAAGGGGTGCTCTGGTTTTCTAGCTCATATAGTGGATGCAAGTCAAGGAGAAGGATTGAAGAGAGAAGAAGTGAGGGTAGTCTGTGACTATCCTGAGGTGTTTCCTGAAGAGTTACCAGGACTCCCTCCCAATCGGGAAATTGAGTTTGAAATTGAGTTGGCCCCAGGAACCAACCCAATTTCGAAGGCACCTTATCGCATGGCACCAGCAGAACTGAAAGAATTACAAGAACAATTGCAAGAGCTGCTTGACAAGGGTTTCATCCGCCCTAGTCATTCACCTTGGGGAGCTCCTGTACTGTTTGTCAAGAAGAAAGATGAATCTATGCGAATGTGCATAGATTATCGAGCTTTGAATAAGGTAACCATCAAGAACAGATATCCTTTGCCAAGGATAGATGATTTATTTGATCAGCTGAAGGGAGCCACAGTGTTCTCCAAGATAGATCTACTATCAGGTTACCATCAGCTCAGAGTGAAGGAGAGTGATGTGCCAAGGACTGTTTTCAGTACAAGATATGGGCACTATGAGTTTGTGGTCATGCCCTTTGGAGTGACAAACGCCCCTGCGACGTTATGGATCTAATGAATAGAGTGTTCAAGGATTTTTTTGGACAAGTTCGTCATTGCCTTCATTGATGATATTCTCATATACTCACAGACTCCAGAGGACCATGCTACACACTTGAGGATAGTGCTGCAGATCCTTCAGCAGGAGAAGCTCTATGCAAAATTCTCAAAGTGTGAGTTTTGGCTAGATCAGGTGACCTTCCTAGGTCACATTGTATCCAAAGAAGGCATTCAAGTTGATCCAGCCAAGATAGAAGCAGTCAGCAACTGGTGTAGACCCAAGAATGCCAGTGAGATCAGAAGCTTCTTAGGCCTGGCAGGATATTACAGAAAATTTGTGGAGGATTTTTCCAGGATAGCCTCTCCACTCACAGCCTTGACCAGAAAGAACAAGAAGTTTGAATGGTCAGATAAATGCGAGCACAGTTTTCTAGAGCTGAAGAAGAGACTGACCAGTGCTCCCATCCTGACTGTTCCAGAGAGTGACAAGGCCTTTGACATCTACAGTGATGCATCCAAGATGGGCCTTGGAGCTGTCCTCATGCAAGATGGTAAAGTAATAGCATATGCCTCTAGACAGCTCAAGGACTATGAGAAGAATTACCCTACACACGACCTTGAGCTAGCAGCTGTGGTTTTCGCACTGAAGCTTTGGAGACACTACCTGTATGGAGTGCAGTGCAGAATCTTCACAGACCATCAGAGTTTGAAGTACTTCTTCACTCAGAAAGATCTGAATATGAGGCAGCGCAGGTGGCTAGAGTTGGTCAAAGATTATGACTGTGAAATCCTCTACCACCCAGGTAAAGCTAATAAAGTGGCAGATGCACTGAGCAGAAAATCCTGTGCGGCACTGATGTCCTTATCATCACTGTCTCTACCACTTCAGAAAGAAATAAAGAATTTTGGAGTCGAGGTAATAATTGGGCAACTTTTTGCATTGACTCTAGAGTCAACCCTGCTTATAGATATACAAGAAAAGCAAGATCAAGACCCAGAAATCCAGAAGATCAAGCAGGGGATCCAAGAGGCAGAAAATTCAGAGTTTCGAGTATCAGATAGTGGCATCCTCTATTTTGGAGACCGCCTTTGCGTCCCCAATGATGAGGAACTAAGAAGGAATATTTTAGAAGAAGCCCACAGTACCCCGTACTCTATGCATCCTGGTTCTACCAAGATGTACCAAGATTTAAAGCAAAGGTTCTGGTGGTCTGGACTCAAGCGAGACGTGGCCAGATATATCAGTACCTGCTTGACCTGCCAGAGGGTCAAAGCCGAGCACCAGAGACCAGGAGGAGTTCTACAGCCACTTCCCATTCCAGAGTGGAAGTGGGAAGAAATATCCATGGACTTTATCACAGGTCTTCCAAGAACCACCCATGGACATGATGCAATCTGGGTGATAGTGGACAGGTTGACCAAGTCTGCCCACTTCCTAGCCATCAAGTTATCGCATTCGGTAGAGCAGTTAGCACAGCTGTACGTGAAAGAGGTGATCAGGCTTCACGGAGTTCCAAAGTCGATCGTATCTGACAGAGATGGGCGATTCACCTCCCATTTTTGGAAGTGTGTTCAGGACGCCCTAGGCACCAGACTTCAGTTCAGCACAGCTTTCCATCCCCAGACAGATGGACAAACAGAGAGAGTAAATCAGATTTTAGAAGACATGCTCAGGGCTTGTGCATTGGACTTTAAAGGTAGTTGGTGCAAATTTCTGTGCTTAGCTGAGTTTGCCTACAACAATAGCTATCAGGCCACCATCAGGATGGCACCTTATGAGGCATTATATGGCAGGAAATGTAGATCACCCATATGTTGGCAAGAAGCTGGTGAGAAGAAAGAGATGGCCAGACTGAGCTTATAGATGAGACCGCTCAGGCTATCCAGACGATCCGCCAGAGGATTGAGACTGCCCAGAGTAGACAGAAAAGTTATGCTGACACACGCCGTAGGCCACTTGAATTCCAAGTTGGAGATTCAGTATTTCTCAAGGTCGCTCCCATGAAGGGAGTGGTGAGATTTGGCAAGAAGGGAAAGCTGAGTCCTCGCTACATAGGACCCTATAGGATTATTAAGAGAGTTGGGAAAGTAGCCTATGAGCTGGACTTGCCAGAGGATATGTCAGCTATCCACAGTACCTTTCATGTCTCTATGCTAAAGAAGTGTATTCACGACCCTAGCCAAGTGATTCAGCCTCAGTCAGTACAGATCCAAGAAGATCTTAGTTATGAGAGCAGACCGACACAGATAGTGGACAAAGCAGTTAAGAGATTAAGAAACAAAGAAGTGCCACTAGTGAAGGTCATCTGGCAGAATCAAAAGCAGGAAGAGGCTACTTGGGAACGTGAGGACAGCATGAGAGAGAAATATCCAGAATTATTCTAAGTTCGAGGACGAACTTTTTATAAGGTATGGGGGATTGTAACGCCCCAAAATTTCCATTTTTAGTTCTTAAAGTCCTTAGAATTATTTAGAAATGGTTTAGAAATATTCTAGATATTTTTAGGAATTTTTAGAGTATTTTTATGGAATTTTCCGAGTCCGTTTGGTATTTTGGAAAAAAGAAAAAGAAAAGAAAATGGAAAAATAATAAAAACCGGTTAAGGGCAGCCGGCGGTTCGAACCCGCGACCACACCGAAACGCCACAGCGCCGACCAGCTGGCTAGGGTATCAGCACAGGAAAGGATGGAGAGATAATATTTAAGAGTAGTTAAGTTAATCCGCCCTTAAGTATAAATAGGTAATTAAAGAGAGTTGTTATTTTCTCTCAAACCCTCTCCTCCCAACAGCTGCGCCGACCCCTCCCTCCCTCTCCTCTCTTGGGCGACACCACACCAAGGCCAGAGGGCCGGCCAAGCTTTTCCAAGAGATAATCCTATATTTGGGATCCCCGCGACGAGAGGAACGCGTAGACGTGAAGAATTCTCCGAGATCTCAAGTTTCTCCCGAGCTCTAGACGTTAATCTTGGTTGTAAGTCCAAGATATCAATGTAAGTACTGCTCACCTGCAGTAAGAGGCGGTTTTTCCGCGAGAATTTCCTTTAAAAGTTTTTAAAAGAGATATTTCCTTTTTGTTTTAGTTTTTGCATGTGATCTTAGTTTCTTATATGCTTGTATATGTTTGATAAGTACCCTATGTGAGTTTAGGGCCAAGAAAGCTATGAGAAAAGAAAAGAAAAGATAAAGATAAGAAAAGAAAAGGCCAAGGCCTTAAGAAATCCCGAAAAGTCAAGACTTAGGGATTTTAGCACGCAAGGTGCTCCAGAAAATGCCAAGGCATTTACAGATAAGAAAGAAAAGTAAGAAAAGCTATTTTATTTTCTAAGGCCAGTACCCGGCGTCCAAGGGCGTCGTTAAAGAAATCCAGGTGTCCAATTCCAAGGTCTTGGCCCTGGTAGACCAAGGTCTGCTCTATTAGGATTGGTGGCTCGCTACCCCAACCTTTTAGGGAACGCGCATATCAGATGGTACTTACGTCTTCAGTGGATCCAAGTGATTAGTATTTTCAAGTATATGCTTTAGCAAAATTTTCAGAAAGTTTTCAAAAGTTAAAGAATAGCTAAAGTTTCAAGTTGAGCCAAGAAAAGTAAATTGAGATTTTTATTGCTTGAGTATGCATGTTTTGAGTTATACATGTTTTAGTTTTCTTTCAAGCATATTAGTATCTCATATGATGTTCAGTTTGATCTAGAAGCATGTTTGCATATTTCGAGTTTTTGTGAGCTAGATAGTACTTACTAAGCTTTTCGCTTATAGATGCATTTCCTCTTATTGCAGATAAAGGTAAAGGCAAGCAATTCTGAAGGAAGACGACGAGGCGGTGCTGAGTAGAGTGTGTGTGGTGGCTGATTATGGAGAGATCTTAGGCGCAAGACAATTTAGTTATTAATTCATAATGCTATAGTTCGTTTGAATTTCTAGTTCTTGTTTATGGAGATTATTGAGTATTTGAGTTTTGGATAGTTTTACATGCTAAATTTCTTAGAGTAAAGATTCCATGTCATTTTATTTAGCATGTATATCCTTATGGTTGCAATGGATGAGTAGAAGTGTGAGTAGTTAGAGATATTGATACTTTGTTAGAGAAAAAGGAGTTCGTGCCAAGATAGTATCAATTTTCCTTTTGAATCAAGTTCTATTGCTTAAAAATGTTTAGAAAAGTTGCAAATACATTTCATAATGCTTTGATAAGGTTGTAGAACATGTATTTGGTGTTATGAATGCATAGGAGCCAAGATTGGTACAAACTCCATTATTAAAGTTTATGTAAACTTGTTTAGTTTATTTTCTTCCATAAAAGTCCTAAATTCAAGTTTATGGAGTTGGTTGATTTGCTAAACTCATTAGGAAACTGTCATAGAATGTAGAAATGGTATCGTGATTTTATATGGCTCGAATTTATAGGTTTGGTGGAGCTTGAAAGCCAAGGCCGAAACCTGTAAAAACAGGTTACAGGCGTACCAGTCGACTGCCACGTCACCAGTCGACTGGTACGGGCTGTTTTGGTTGGTAAGGCTGTTTTCAATAAGATTCGACTACGAGATTGAGAAGGAAGTATGACATGGTATTATTATACATGATTGCTTAAGTTAGAATATAATTGTTAGCAGAATTTAAACGAAAAAAAAGATTTCCGCAATTTTCTTTAGTCATGTATAAAAGTTGAGAAGTAGAGAAAAGTAACGATCCGTCTAAAGGCAGTAAGAAGGCGGGTCGCTACATT
>JAGFNQ010000066.1:107355-183309 GCA_024364735.1 Boesenbergia rotunda | reverse complement strand
TGCAAATAGGGCAATTGGCGAGTGGGATCAATCACAATCAAGCTCAAGGATCAAATCAACTTCCTTCCCAAACTGTTCCTAATCCCAAAGGGAATGTGAGTGCTATATATTTGAGGAGTGGGAAGGTCACCTCAAGTCCAAAGAGTCCAAGAGCAGAATTTTCAGGAAACCGGACAGCTTCTCCAATTCCGGCCCAAAACCACACTGAAATGAGTTCAAATTCAGCTGATTCACCCCTAGCCCGTTCCCAACTCAGTCCTCGAGCAACCCTCCAAATTTGGTGGCAAACAGAGAAGAAATCAGTGCCGAGACGCAAGGGACAGCAGCCACTACGCAGGGGACAGCAGCAGAATTCAGCCTCTCCACTTCCGGCCAAAGAAGATGATTTTAGGGTTCCTTTACCTTTTCCACAGGGGAGAACTCCAACCAAAGACAAGGGGAGAAGGAGAAGGCTAAGGAATTTAATGAACTAGTGGAGCTTTTCAGCAAAGTGGAGATCAATATACCTTTGTTGACCCATGATCAAAAGAATTCCAAAGTATGCTAAGTTTTGAAGGATCTTTGTGTTAACAAAAGGAAGCTTAAGGAAATGAATTGGTCAGCATTGGGAAAAATGTTTCTTCGCTTATCCATGCCCTACCTCAGAAATGTGAAGACCCTGGGATGTTTACTGTTTCTTGTGAGATTGGGAGCACCATATTTTACGATGCTATGTTAGACTTAGGAGCTTCTATAAATGTGATGCCCAGGTCAGTCTTTCAGATGCTCGGCATAGGCCCTTTACAGTCCACTGGCGTGATGATACAGCTAGCAGACAGGAGCCAGACACGCCCAGTAGGTATGATTGAAGATGTTTTGGTGAAGGTAAAGGAGCTGATATTTCCAGCTGATTTCTATATTTTGGATATGGAGGGAGATTACTTGGCACACCGTTCTCCACTGATTTTAGGCAGACCGTTTCTGAAGACGGCCAGAACAAAGATTGATGTATATGCCGGTACACTTTCTATGGAGATTGGAGATACAGTTATTCAGTTTAGCCTTTTCGATGCTATGAAGCATCCGATAGAGGATCACTCCATCAGGAGCATGGATCTTATTGAGGAGCTGGTGCAGACAGAGTTGGAGGCTGAGGGATTTCTGGAGGATAGTGCTAGAGGAGCTACAGATTCAGAGGAGGCTGAGAGAGTACTGATTGCTGATACTGAGGATTTTTCAGAAGATATTTCAGACACACTTCCAGTTGGAGAGTTTATTCTAGGTGTAGGGGATTGCACAGAGCCCCAAGGATCACCTATTTCTGTTGAAATTCAAAGTGTAGGGGATTGCACAGAGCCCCAAGGATCACTTATACCAGTTGAGCGCCTATTAGAACTTGAACCTGATACGGACTCTATACTTGACCAGGAGGGAGTTATGGACACATCTATCATTGTGGAACCTCCAGGTATTTTTCAGCGCGATCAGGTAAGTATTTCTTTTATTTTGGAAACATCAAGACAAATACCAAAAGTTGATTTTATAGGCTGCGATACATTTCTTGTTTTTTCATGTGTGGGGAATAATTGGGAAAATTTCATGGGAACATCCAAAATAGATTGCATTGATTATGATAAGTGTCTTGATGCATCTTGGGTAGATATTCATTGTAAAAAATTCTTTGAGATGCCTAAACTTGATTTTATTGGATGTGATTCATTTTTGGATAAATTGTATGCAAAAACTGATGTTATTTTATTTCCTTCGTACCCTGCACGCTCTAGAGGGGTAGTACATTGTTTTGCAGGGTCCAGAAGACTGCTGGAGTGGAAGCTTCATTTGAACAGACTGAAAGCTCCTGAAATGAGTCCCACAAAGAATAAAGAGGGAGTTGCAGTTAAATCCAAGTGTGGGGGAGCGATGCACAGTAAAGTGGAACAAATGGAAGAAGCTCTTTCGCACACCCTGACTCCTCCACTACCACGGTGGAGGCTTTTTCTTGACAGACTCCGACCACCAGAAATAAAAGGGAGTTTGATTTTTGTCGCCTTTTCCTTTATTGCATGTTTTCAATCTTAAAATGAGTTCTTGTTAATAAATAAGTGAGTAGAGTAGCATGACATGAATAAAATCATTGTAAATACCAGGTTTTGTGTTTTAGCACTTTATCTTGCATGATTAGGAAATAAATGTATCCCTTAGGTTTTCTCCATAGCATTTTAGAGCCTTTTGGAAAATAAATCAAATTTGGTTGTCAAAACTTAGGATTTAAGTTGATGGATGAAATCTTGGATGCTTGAGTACGATTTTGCTTTGGATTCTTAATTGAGAATTTGAGATGAATGGTTTTTACCTAGTGAGATTAGCCTTATTTGTGACACACATGTTATTGAACTCTAGAACTTGCTTAGGTTCTTTTAAAACCATATTTCGTTGATTGGATCACATTTATGAAGACTAATCCTATTGTGTCCATTTTTCCATGATCATGTTTGATACATACTCTTCTTGAATTGTCTCTCCTTATTCCTAATTCTAACCCCAATAATTTTTCTATGGATTTGTTTGCTTGGGATGTTTTCTTGATTCGATTTTGCCCGAGACGGACAAAGAATTAAGTCTGGGGGGAGTGATTGGTGATTTGGAAGAAGTTTTCATCAATAAGCATCGTCAATTCGGAAAAAAAAAAATTTTGTGCCAAGTGAGTGAGTTTGGAGTTAAAAATGAGCAAGAGAGATGGAAGATTGCAAACAATTGAAGATTCTTGACCATCAATTGGAAGATCCAAATAATTTGGAGCAAGTTTGAATTCGGTGGAAGAAATTTGTGCCATTTCAAAACTGAAGAAACAGAAAAGAAGAAAATCTGAGACCATTGTATCAACTTGGAAATGGATTCATTGATCGAAACATGGATGCAGAACTTAAGAAGGGCAGCAACAAATTAAATGTAGAGTCAAGTAGAGAATAGCAATTCATTTGAGGCTCATGGCAGTGTGAATTGGAACTAATTCTGATAAGAATTTTGGAGTTGAAGCTGATATTTGATTGTAATTCAAGCAGAAAGAGAATTGCAAGACTGCTGGCTACATCATATCTGAATTCTGAAATTTCTCCACAAGCTTGTATCAACTTGGGACCAAAACTTGTTGTATAAACTCTGAATTGAAGCTGAATTGCAGGCTGACGGAATTGGACTTAAAGCAGGAAGTTCTGAGCTGAGTTGCAAAGCTAGCTGCTGAAATGATGGAGGCTGATTCCCAATTCGTTTGGAATCAGTTTATATGGGAAACTAAAGGCTGCAGTGAATCTATGCAGTGTGGAAGCCAGAATTCCAGCCGACTTCTATCATCAGAAACTGATTTGGGATTGTAGGGAAGCCTCTCGACAGCTATTAGAGCTTATGGATGATCAGAAATGTTGAAAAGATAAGATGAGAATGAAGCTGAAAGTTAAAGAGCTGAATCTGGAATTATTGGAAACAATGCAGAAATGTGTGCTGATTTGAAAATTTTGCGTGTTGCAGCTAAACAAATCAACTTGGAGCTGCCGGGAATCGTTGAAGAACTGTTAGTGAGGCAATTGGATGAGATCAAAGCAGGGAAATGCAGGAAATCTGAGCAGTTAACAAAGAATTTGTGCCAAAAATAGAGAACAGAAAAAAAATTTTCTGTGCAGTGCAGAAAATTGAAGTGCAGGAATTGATTCGGAACCAATGTGGCTGCCGCAAGGTTTGATAACAATTGAAGGAATCTGATCGTATTTGTTGCTGCCGAATGTTGGAGGATCTGGGAGCTACTAAGTGATACAAGCCAAGTGCGAATGAGAAGCTGAACAAAGCTGCACAAGGCTGAGAATTAGCTGAAAACTTATCTGAAAACTCTGCGCAAAGCTGGAAAGCAGTGTAAAATCTCTGGAATAAAGCTGAGGAAAGAGTCTGAAATGCATTGCAATGTTTGTTCCCGAAATCTGAAGCTGAAAGCTGCTGAATGATACAAGCAAATTAGATTGAAGCTGAGCTGAATCTGAGCTAGAAATTGCTGCCGAAGGCTGGAATTGGACCTCCATTTGAAGCCGAATTGAAGCTGAATTGATTTAGAATTTCTGAAATGATGTAGCTGAATTGCAGTGGGACAATGGCATAAATTCTGAGCAATTCTGGAATGGATGCAGCAGAAACAAGATGAACTGCAGCTGTATAATCTGACCAAAAGCTGAGAAGAAATTCTGAGAATGCCCAAATCTTTTGAGGAGCTATGAATCATGATATTAAGTGTAAAATGAATCTGAAGTTGAAGGTGCACATTCAATTTCAGATCTAAGAAGAACGAATGGTTATTAGAAGTTTTAAAGTGGAGAAGAAGGAAAGAAGAGAGAAACAAGATGGCACACAAATCGGAAGTTTCGGCACCATTGAATCAAGTGAAGCTTTTCTCATCCAAATTGAAAATTGTTCTACCATTATTCTGATTTCATTAGAAAAGGAGAAGGGAAGAAACCAAAAGTCAGAAAAAGAAGGAAGACATATTGGCAAATAGATAAGAAATTGGCACATTGAACCAAGGAAGGTTTCTTCATCCAAATCCAAGGAAAATATTTAAGTTTGAAGTCACAACATTTTTGAGATCATTAGGGGACTGCATGGAGAGCAAAGAGCATCAAAAATATCCCCAAGCAACCAAGTCTTCCACCTTATCAATTTTTTCTTCCCCTTGACTTTTATTTCACACCTTACCATATTCTATGCTTTTCAATTGTTTCTATAGATGTTGATCCTAATCATGATAAATGGTAGAGAGTAGATAATAAGCAAGCCTATGGTAGTGCAAGAAGCATGTGTGTTTGAGTGAGCTCCACTTCCATCATCAACTTAGAATTTAAGGAGAGAGCCACCACTATTTTCCTTGAAAGGCTAGTGACTTAGATTCATCTCAATGACTCATGATAGATGAAAAGGCCAAGTTGTTGATTTAAGGACAAGATAGTAATCCATAGAGCTTAGATTTATGAGAATTGGCAACCCTAGGTAATTTCTTTTCAATTGCTTCTAATTATGCTTAAGAGAGCCTAAGGGATACTTATTTACTGTTTTCGCGAGACGCTCAAGGCTAAGTGTGGGGGAGTTGATAGATTCCATTTTATTGATCATTTGAGCTACTAAAATCCATGTTTGATCTATGTTTTTCTTGTCAAAATTGTGAAATTGCCCTAGGTTTTAGAACTTACCTTTATTTTGGACTTAATTGCAAATATGCAAATTTTTGGATTAATTTGGCCACTAAATTCTTGATCTATTTTTGTAGGCATCAAAGTTCAAGGATCTAGGGCATATTGGGTCAAACTCGAGTCGGAAGTGATCCGGATCAGATTATCAAGATCACGATTAAATCTGGGCCATCCGATTCGAAAGCGGCTAGATCTGAGCCATCCGGGATAATCTGAAGCAATCCGAGCTAGGGCTAGGGTTGATTAAGCACCCTGATCAAGATCTGAAGATTTCATCCCAATCGGAGCAAGATCAACCGTTGGATCAAGCTTGGAAAGCTCTAGATCATCCATTCAAAGATTAGCTTGATCTGGACCATCCGCTGCAAATCTGGAGGATCCGAGCTACCACGAGGCAGATCCTGACCCCAGATCATCATCATCAAAGTTTGGCTTAAATCAGACCAAGATCAGCCGTTGGATTGAAGCAAATCGATCTGAGCCGTCCATTGGTTAATACTTAAGGAAATTTTCCACAGAGCTTACCCTCGTCGCGTCTTCAGCTCCTCTCCACTGTTCTTCGCCGTTCTTCATCAGTTCTTCATTTTTTTTCATCGTTTTTGTTTCCATGAAGGCGTGACCACCTCATCTACCATTCCAGATCGAGTTCTGAGTCTCTGGAGATCAATTCCTTGAAGAATTCTGTCCATTTGCGCCGGAACAGGGAGTGCTTGAGGGTTTCGGCAGTTCCTCAGTCCGATCATTGGTTTCTCTTCCGCAATCCATTCCCAAGTTTCAGAACCACTTGTAGGGGTTCTCAAGTGGCCTCTGAAGCTCCCCAAATTAACATCGCAGCTCATCCATCAGAGAAAAAGTGAATCGGATCAAAGTTTCCAACAAGTGCAGATTTTCGGCAGAATCAACTTCAGAAATGGATTTCCCTTGATTTGCCGAGCCTAGGGGTTCGAAGCTGGCTCTTGACTGACAACCAAGAAGTCCTTGAACTGAGGAAGGAGTTGAGGATTAGTTTAGCTAGTTAATTGTAGTTCTTTAGCTGTAATTTTCGATTTAGCCGAATCTGTCCTGTTTTTCTGTTTAGTTACTGAATATTTCGATTTTTAAGTTGTTAGCCATAAGTTAGCTTCAATTCTGCAAGTAGAGTAATTTAGGGACTTGTTTAGTGAATGAATAGCTCAATTTTCAGTTTAGTTCTTGTTCAAAATGCTGCGTGCCAATTCCTAGCTAGTGTGCCAAGTTATTTCTGTTTTGTATTCTTCCTTTTGGTTTCTGAACTTGCATCAGATCAGATTTCTTGTTTCTTAGGTGTTAATTCCTGCACTCGAGTTAAGTATAGGTTTCCTTAGTTAACTTAGAGCTTAGTTTCAACTTCTTGCAATTCATTCCGGATTTTTAGTGTAGCTAGAGCTGAATTCTGCACATTGAAGTTGAATTACTGCCTATCCTAGCTTCTGATTTCTTTTGCCTTGATTGATCTGGTTTTAGTTTCAATTCCTTTACAGAAGCTTGCTTAATTCTGTCCGAACATCCTTGTTTTCCAATCGATTCCATCAGATTTAAAGAAAGAAAAGAGAAGTGAGTTGGAAGATCATTTATTGCCAAATTTAGTGTAAACTTTTGGCACAAAGAGTTGTCTCTTGTGTGCCAATTGATTTTAATTCTTTTGCATCAGAATTTAGTTTGTTTATGTGACATATAATTGTGTTTGAATTCAATAAGCTTGCTTCCACTCATATCTGAATTTGATTGGTAGTGTTAGGTTCCAAAAATACTTTGGCTAGTGGAGTTGTGTTTGTTTGGTTGAGTTCTAATTTGGCATGATATAGGATTGCCTTAGCTCATTTATTGCCGAAAACCTCCATTACTGCCTTCCCTTCATTGCATAGCATTCCATTTTGTGTTTGAAATAAGAAATCAGTTATCAAAAACTTTGTAAGTGTTTGGATTTAGTTACCATTAATTGAGCTTTTAGTGCCATCTCTTTGTTTAGTTCCATTGCTCAATTTCCTTCATTTTCATTTCATTTTCATTTTCACTTAAAAACCATCATTTCATTACTTACTTGAAACCCAAAAACGACACATAACTACAAGTTTGAATCGAACCATGTCAACTATCCCCGAGAAAAATACGACCTGTGGCCCCTATATTACATTTCCATATTTTTGATTGTAAAAGGGTTTCCAGCATTTAATTTATAAATTCTAAATCTGATGAGCCCATACATTTCGTGACAGATTAATTTAGTATAATTTGGGTTCGTCAGTCACACACTAAGGATACGATGCTTCGGAGATTAATTGATCTTGGTTTGACTAAGATTTGATTCGAATTGGATTAATTGAGTTAGACTCAAGTGAATCCAATTAGATTATGGGATTGAGTCTAATTTGAGTTAGACTCATCTAGATTAGACTCAACCACTTAATTATGGATAATATTCATTAAAGGGTTTAATAAATATTATTTAAGAGGAAGGCTAAGAGACATTCTATTCATTAGATGAATAGAATATTAAGAGTCTCAAGGAATACCAAGAGGCTTGGTATTCATTGAGTTTTATTAGCATTAAGATGAGAGGAGCTCAAGGGACATAGACCCTTGGTATTCATTAGATGAGTATAAATACCCCTCCTTGTCAAAGGCTAAAGTGTGCATCTCTCTTCCTCTTCTTTCTTCCTCGTTGTCCATAGCTCCCTAGTGAAGGTTCTTGTGCTTTGTGAACCATCCCAAGTTGCTAGTACAACTAAGGTGCTTCCTCTCCAAGGTGTAGATCGTGTTCGTGTGGATACGCATAGAGGCACGGACACTTGAACGTGTAAGAGATCCGGCGAACCAAAGGACTAGCGGGATAAGCGAAGGGCACGCGAAAAAGGTATTCCTATAAGATAGGAATTTTAGATCACTTTGTATAAGTTTTTCTTTCGCATGGATCGCTCGAGGGATCTTATTTCCGCTGCTATTTTAAATATTTTACCTATAGATCCCTTCATCTCTCTCATCTCGGAAAAAATAAGAGTAAAGAAGTTCGAGGGAAATATGGGAAAACGGGGCAGGAAAGGGAAGATCAGTAGGAGGATAACAACAGAACGTGGACTGAGAGGGTCGTAGTCCAAGAAATCTAGTAAATAAGGAAGGGGAAATGGTAAGTGGAAGGGTCTGAATGGTAGTGGTGTAACAAAAATCATCGACTTTTACTAGGTTGTTGTAAAATTCGGCACATAAAGTCGTGTTTATGGAATGATTACAGTATAGTAAGTGTTCTAGTCAGTAGTGAGTAATTACATCAATGGCTGTGGGACAGGATTGAGTAAAGAATCCCCTATTTAGATAGCAAGTTTTTATGGGTTTGTATGTGGTGGTAGCAAATTTATTGAAAAGAGCTAGTGTGGGAAATCTAGGGTCAGGGCTAGGCTCGGTACCAGGGTGGGTCTCGATAGGACGACACTTACTAATAGCAATCAACAATTGAAATAATTAATAATAATAAATTGAAAAGGAAGGATAAGCTTAAAAAGACATACCGAGGAGGCATTGTAGGAGAGGAGGAAGGGAAGACTTGTGATGCTTGGAAGAAACTTTTAGGAGGGAGGGAGTGTGAGTTGGGTGTAAGATGGGTGTCATGGGCAAGGGTTTATATAGCCCTTCCCGGGCGCCCATGAGGGCCAAGAGGCGTCCGTGACAGAGGCTTAGGCGCCCGTGAAGGTTTCGGGCGCTTGAGTTCAGATTTGACTCAGAAGTGCAGCTTTTGACTGCCTCGTGCGATGGGAAAGCATTGGGCGCCCGTGAGGGTCTCGGGCGCCCGATTTGACCAATATTTGACCAGACAAAGTTTCAATCAAGTCCTAAGTTCCAACAACAATGGGGTTTTGAAATCTTTAAGGTTTTTGAATTTGACAAAGTGAAATTTGAAAATATTAAGTTGAAATTAAATTTAATTTTGAAAATGTTAAGTTAGATTTAATTTTGAAATATTAAGTTAAATTGGATTTTGAAAATATTAAATTAAATTTTGAATTTTGAGAATATTAAGTTAAATTTTTAATTTTGAAAATATTAATTTAAATTTTGAATTTTGAAAATATTAATTTAAATTTTGAATTTAATTTTTAAAATGTTAAGTTAGATTTAATTTTGAAATATTAAGTTAAATTGGATTTTGAAAATATTAAATTAAATTTTGAATTTTGAAAATTTTAAGTTAAATTTTGAATTTTGAAAATATTAAGTTAAATTTTAATTTTAAAAATATTTTAATTTTGAAAATATTAAGTTAAATTTTAATTTTGAAAGTATTTTAATTTTAAAAATATTAAGTTAAATTTTAATTTTGAAAATATTAAGTTAAATTTTAAAATTGTTGAATTTGATTAAAGTTATATTAAGAGTAGGATTAATTTGGTTGGTTGGGTTGAACTACATTATTAGGTCCTAGTCATCTCACTCATTCTAAGTGACAAAACATGTTTCCTTATCTGTTTTGTGAGATGTAATAATTTTATCTTGCTTTTATGTTAACTCTATGATTTAATTGAAACATGTGTTAGATTTGGGTTTAACAATTAATAAGTTGAAAATAAATTTCTATAATCGGCTTCCAAGTCTTGGCGAGGCACAGAGGCCTTCTTTAGCCGTAGCCTTATTGGATCATCAACTCTTTCCTAGACAAAGCCTTTTAAAGAAATTTTATTCTCAAATTATTTATTGAGAAATCCTGGTCTAACTAGTTGAGGATTTGGCAAGGTAGCTTCGGTTGGTTCCACCTGACTAATAGGACCAGATAGGGTACGCCTTACCCTACCTGACTTTTTAGACAAGTTTCCCTAACGTATTATCATCTCACCCCATCCTAATACTAGGTTGTACAAGTTTTAGTTAAGTCAGATACTTATCTAACCATTCCTAAGTCTAAGCATGATATATTTGCAGAAAATAAAATAAACAAACATCAAGCAAAAAAAAAAAAGAAACAAATTTTAACAGAAGAAAAATTTATCTAATTATAAAAATGATTTTTATATTGGCTCCCCCTGGATTAAAGCCTCGATATGGATTAGGTAAGATGTGAATCTTGTCCTTGGGGATCCAATATTGGTTCGGTCCGGCTTGATTTGTCAAGCATAACTTCGGGACCCATGCTTGGACTTGGGTTCTACTTGGGTTTACCGTAGAGTAGTACGATCTATATCGTGAGTTGGATCAATAACCAAATCCGGATCGGTTCAAAACTGATTTTTGCTTTCCATGAATTATGTCAAGATTCTTGGAACCCAAGGAGAATCGTTCCAAGGAAACTCTTAGTTCCTTAACTTGTTTTTTCAAGGAGGAATTCTCCTCCTCAAGTTTTTGGGCTTGAGTGGAAGTTCCTTCCTAAACGGGTTCAGTCAAGGGACTAGAGTTGACTCCCTCTTTCAGGATTTTGACTTCCTGTCGAAGGGACTTGACCCTAACGTTGGCTTTAGCCAACTTACGAGATAGGTACGATATTAAATCATACAATTGAGATTTAGGGTAGCCTATTACCGTTATTTGCCCATCTTCCAAAATCGATAGTCTTCTGGTGCCGACATTTTCTTCTGTTTCTGACTCTGATTCAGTGTCGAGGTTCTCCGAAGCAGTCAACGCGAGGAGGTTGGCGTGTGGTACTTCGTCTTCTTCTTCTGAAGAGGATTCGTCCCATTTAGCTTTGAGTGCTTTCTTCCTCTGGTTCTTCTTGTTGTCCTTCAAGCTGGGACACTCCGACTTGTAGTGGCCCTTCTTGTTGCACCCATAATAGGTGACTTCAGTCTTGGATTTTTGGCTGGTAGATGGTTCGGTTGGATCATCCTTCTTCTGGTTTGCCTTCTTCTTCTTCATTTGTCCCTTGATCATTTTGTACCAACTTTTGGCCAATCGAACCAGTTCTGGATAGTTGATTCCATCGCCGTCCGACTCTGAGTCGGAGTCTGACTCGGGAATTGATTATACCTTCTTCTTTTGTTTTGTAGAAGCTTTACCTGCAGAAAGAGCAAACCCTTTCTCGACTATTGAGGCATTAGTTTGTTCGTGCAGTTCTAATTCAGAGAATAATTCATGCAATTTAATGTCTGAAAGATTTCTAGAAACTTTGAAAGCATCTACCATCGATGCATACAAGGAGTTACTTGGGAATGAATTTAAGGTATACCTGATTAGATCACAGTTTTCTACCTTGTGACATATCATGTGTAGACCGTTCATGATTTCTTGAATTCTTGCGTGTAGCTGAGCGACAGTTTCACCGTCTTGCATTTTGATCATATATAATTTGTTGAGGAGGATGTCTCTCTTGCTGATTATTGTGTCTGACGTCCCCTCGTGCAACTCGATCAACATACTCTACAGTTCCTTGGCATTGTTGAATGGGCCGATGCGGTTGATTTATTCCTTCGTCAGTCCACACTGGAGAGTTTGAGTGGCTTTTGCGTCCGCTTCTATCTTCTTCTTAAGCTAGGCGCGCCACTCAGAGTACCCTTTGATTTCTCCTTGTGCATTTTTGGGGATTTCCAGTCCAGACTAGATAATAATCCACATTCCACCTGAGTTTTCAGGTGGACCTCTATTCTGCTCTTCCAGTAAGAAAAATCCTCACCGGAGAACAGGGGAGGGCGCGCGGTATTGTAGCCTTCTTGGATGTCCATTTGGAATTTCCTGATAAATAATCAAAATCAAACATCTTGTTCCAAGACCTTGTCTTGGATTAGTAGTGCGGTATAAAAAAAATTTAGAACAATTCGAGTGGTATTTTACCAACCTCGAAGAACGAAGATTTTTTTTTATTTTAAAGAAAACAAATAAAAAACATGATTCCAAAAAACTACTCAGTTGACGGTTTCACTAAGTTTGAGCAACCCGCTCTGATACCACTTATGGGATCATTGTAATCGGTAGAGGGGGGGGGGTTGAATATCGATTACATCAAATTTTTTGAAAAACGTTAGAACGCAGCGGAAGAAACAAAAATCACAATGCTAACAAATTTTATTTTTTACTTGGTTCGGAGTCTTTGACGGCTCCTACTCCAAGGCCCATGGTCCTTGACCGTTTTCATTGGGCAATTCTATAAGTTGCAAGGAGTGTTACAAATATTTGAGTACAGAATTTTGAACGAACAAACAATACCGACGACACCGGAAGGATTGTAGACTTTCTTGCACGGCGTGTCGAAGATCTTGTTCGTTTGTGGAGCGGACAAACTCGAGCATAGAAGAATTCTGAAGAGCGTTGGCATGCTTGAGTTGCGAGATAGCTTCTTTGCGTTGGAATGAATTGTTGTTCGGAAGCAAGGGGTGAGGCCCCTTATATAGGAGGTTTCGGGTGCCTAAGCGTTTTGGGGCGCCTGACACGTGTCGCAAATCTGACGCGTTCCTATCTGCAAACTCGGCCAAACTCCTATCTCTTGTTCTTGGACGCTTGAGTTCCCTGGGGCGCCTGATGTGTCACGGGCGCCTGAGTTGTTGACGTGGCAACTTGCCAACTCAGCTGAACTCCCTGCTCGAAAACAGTCATCTGGGGCGCCTGATACCTATCAGGCACCTGCTTCCCGGGCGCCTGACTCCTCTCAGGCGCTTGGGATGCAGTGGAAAAAACATCTTCACTCCTACAACCAGGGTTAGTCCAAAAACAATATATAGTATGAATAATTGAAATAAATCACAGCCAGAGTTGTCTTGGTTTTGACTTTGGATTTCAACATGAAACCCTAGATCGAACCGACGCCTACTATTCCGTCTTTTGGGGAACTTGTCCTCACCTACTCCTCTCAGAAGAAGTTACCTTTTGCCAACCGGCTCCTCCGGTTGGACTTTTGCTCGACCTCCGAGACTGTCGGATCTCGAGACGTCTGTTCCTCGACCCGGCTCTACTTCTGTCGGCAACTCTTGCTCGGCTAAGACTTCTGCCCAATCATCCGGATCAGGACTTCATTGCCCAGTCCTCGACCAGGATTTCTTGCTCAACCCTACAGGTTAAGACTTCGTGCCTAGGATAACTAGGACTTTCCTGCACACTTGGTAAACCCGTTAGATAACAACACATACTTAACTTTGAACCCTTTGCCATTATCAAAACCAGGTTCGATCTGGTGCTTCCAGCACCGACATAGGTAACTCATCAACCCATGTCCTGCCCAAATTATCTAGCTTGGTCTGGAGGCCCCGTCGGATTTCCCGATTGGCGACCTCCGCCTGACCGTTGCTCTGGGGGTAACCTACTGAGGTGAATGCTTGTTTGATACCATAGGCTGCACACCATTCTTGAATATTTCGGCCCTGGAACTGCCGACCATTATCTGAGACCAGCTTATGCAGTATCCCATATCTGCACAGAATGTTCTACCTCAAGAATTTGATGACTGCCTGCTCGGTGATCCGAGCCAGAGCCTCTGCTTCCACCCACTTTGAGAAATAATCCACGGCTACCAGTAGAAATTTCTTCTGAGCGGCTGCGATAGGGAAAGACCCTACTATATCCATGCCCCACTGATTGAAGGGGCAAGACACAGTGGATGCCCTCAAAACTTCAATTGGTTGGTGAGAGAGGTTTTGATGCTTCTGACAGGAGACATAGGATCTGACCATCTGATCCGCATCCCGTTGTAGTATTGGCCAGAAGAACCCTGCTAGTAGCACCTTTCGGGCCATTGACCGACCTCTTGAATGACTGCCACAAGAGCCTAGATGTATTTCTCTTAGTACGTAATCTGCGTCTTCCTCCCCTAAATATCTGAGTAGCGGTCGAGAGAAAGCTCGCTTGTATAGGGTGTCTCCTATCAAGGTGAATCTAGCTGCCCGCTTCTTCAACAGACGAGCTTGTTCGGGATGAGACGGGAGAGCTCCCTGTTGCAAATAAGATATGAACGGAGCCCTCCAGTCACCTTCTACCTCCGCCTCCATCTCCCTTTCGACCTGAGCCACCAGCATAGCCTGAGGCAAGGGATAGGTGAAGACCCAAGGAGTGATGGCGCTGGCTAACTTGGATAACTCATCGGCCTTTAGGTTGTCCTCTCGTAGAATTTGGAGTATTTGTACTTCCTGAAACCCAGCTTTCAATTGCTCATATGCATTCACATAGGTTTGCAGTCGTTCACTATTTATCTCAAATTGGTCGGCTAGCTACCGAGTCACAAGCTGAGAATCTGAGTGAAGCATGACCCGAGCAGCTCCCACGTGCCGAGCAGCTTGTAGCCCCGCTAGGAGAGCTTCATACTCTGCTTCATTATTGGTAGCCCGATACTCCAACCGCACAGCTAGGTGGAGGTGATCCCCCTTTGGGGGAATTAAGAGAATTCCGATGTCGCTTCCTGACGGAGCAACATATCCATCCACATAGACCTTCCATGTTTCCTCCTCTTCTTCGGTGTGCAGCTCACTAAGGAAGTCAGCCAACGCCTGAGCTTTAATAGCAGCCCGGGGCAAGTACTAGATGTCATACTCACTTAATTCCGTGATCCATTTGATCATCCGGCCGGAGGCCTCCGGATTGACCAATACATTCTCGAGGGTTCTATTAGTCAACACCCGAATGGGATAAGCTAAGAAATAAGGACGCAAATGGCGAGCTGTCAACACAAGCTCATAAGCCAACTTCTCGAGTGTGTTATACCTACACTCGACTTTTTTTAGCAGATGCTCGAAGAAGTAAATGGGTTGTTGCTCAGCCTCATTTTGTTTTACAAGCACTGCATTCACTGCCCCCTCCGTGGCCGAGACGTATACATACAAAATCTCCCCCTCTTCAGACTTGGCCAGGATAGGCAAACTGACAAGATAAGAGTTTAATTCTTCAAATGCCCGATCACACTCGGTATCCCACTGGAACTTGATGGCCTTGCGTAGGGTCTTGAAGAAGGGCAGACTGCGATCGGCTGGCCGAGAAATAATGCGAGAAAGAGTCGTGATCCTCCTGGTCAACCGTTGAACTTCCTTCACATTTCTGGGTGGTGGCATGTCTAGCAGAGCCTTCACTTTGCTGGGGTTAGCCTCGATGCCTCGCTCGGTTAGGATATAACCCAAGAACTTCCCACTTCTTGCTCCAAACAAGCATTTGGCTGGATTCAATTTTAGACCATACCTTCTCAGGGTGTGGCAGGTCTCCTCTATATTCGCTATCAAGTTTACCGCCCGGAGGGATTCGATGAGGATGTCATCCACATACAACTCAATGTTTCTTCCCAGCTGATCCTTGAACACTTTGTTCATCAACCGTTGGTACATATCTCCTACGTTTTTCAGTCCGAACGACATAACTGTACAGCAATAGGTGTTGGTGCAGAAAGCATCCAAGTCGAACCTGAGTTTTGATAATGGCAACAGGGCTCAAAAGTTAAGGTATAAATGTTATCTAACATGTTACTCAAGTGTGTAGGAAAAAGTCCTAGCGAAGGACTGCTAGGTACCTGGCGAAGGAATGCCAGGATACAAAGTCCTAGCGAAGGACTGCTAGGCACTAGCGAAGGAATGCCAGGGTACAAAGCCCTAGCGAAGGACTGCTAGGCACTGGCGAAGGAATGCCAGGGTACAAAGCCCTAGTGAAGGACAGCTAGGCACCTGGCGAAGGAATGCCAGGGTACTGAAGTCCTAGCGAAGGAATGCTAGGCACCAGGCGAAGGACAGCTTGGGACTGAAGACCTGGCGAAGGAATGCCAGGCACCGGGCGAAGGACAGCTTGGTATCCAAGACCTGGCGAAGGACCGCTAGGCAAAAGTCCAACCGGAGGAGCCGGTTGGCATCAGGTACATTCTCCCGAGAGGAGTAGGGTGAGGACGCGTTCCCCGTCGAGGGAACAGTAGGCGTCGGTTCGACCTAGGGCTCTATTTTGGAGACCAAAGTCAGAACCAAGATAGCTAAGGCTGTATAAAACTTAAATATTATTACTTTATGTTGTTTTGGACTAACCTTGGATGCAGGACCAAAGGAACGAGTGTCTACAGCTCAGAGAGCCTCAAAGGAGTGAGGCAACAGCTGAGTAGGGCACCCGGAGTGTCCCGGGCGCCCCCAAGTTGAACACAAAACAGTCGAAGTAAAAGAACTGTTTCTGCAGCTATTGGTCAGGGCGCCCCCGTGCTCCTAGGCGCCCCCACTGCTCCCGGGCACCCCCAGCGCTCCGGGCGCCCCCAAGTGAAGCTGACAGAACAGATCCCCTCGAAGCCAACGGATAAGAAGGAGACCCGGTCAACCCGGGCGCCCCCAGCGTTCCGGGCGCCCCCGTCAAAGCTTGATCCCGAGTTTTAAGGGATCAGAGCTGACCGAGAAGGAAGTGGATCGACTGACACGAGGGGGGGCGCCCCCGACATTCCGGGCACCCCCAGGTGCTATAAAAGGACCCTCGAACCAAGGCTTCAACACAACAATTCTTTCAACGCTCCTACGCTCTTCTGCTCCCGTGCTCTGCTCCGGAAACCTCCCAACTCGAGATACAAGCGCCGACAACGTCCCTCCGCTCCGAAAATTCAATCTACACTGGACGTCAGTAAAGAAGAGCTATTTTCTTTTCAGTGTACTATACTACAATTGTACAACTCTTGTAAACTGTTTTTGCGCACTTATAGAATTGCCCGCAGAAAACGGTCAACGACCGTGGGCCTTGGAGTAGGAGTCGACCTAGGCTCCGAACCAAGTAAAACTACCTGTGTTCGCGATTATTTTTTTATTCCGCTGCGTACTTGCTCTAATTTCTATCCGAAAAGTATTTAACAATATTCACCCCCCCTCTATCGTTTCTCTCGATCCAAGAAGTGGTATCAGAGCGGGGAAGTTCAAATTTGGTGCAACCACCAGTTTGAAAATTTTTCGGATTTTTTTTCTTCTAATATCTTTTCGTTCGAATTTCTTCTAATATTTTTTTTGTTCAAATTTCTTCTAATATTTTTTCGTTCGAATTTCTTCTAATATTTTTTTCGTTCGAATTTCTTCTAATATTCGTTGGAATTTCTTCTCGTTGATCGAGGTTGGTGCAACACCCCTCGACAAATATTTTTTTCTTTATCCCGCACTACTAATCCAAGACCAAGTTTTGGGATATCTCTCTCCTTTTCTTAAGTTTCAGATAAATGGCCATGCAAGAAGGATTCAGCACAGCCAGACCTCCACTTTTCAGTGGAGAAGACTTTTCTTACTGGAAAAGTCGAATGGAGGTCCACCTGAAAACTCAGGTGGACATGTGGATAATCATCCAGTCCGGACTGGAGATTCCAAGAAATGCTGAAGGAGTACCTCAAAGCTACACAGAATGGGACACCGCTCTGAAACGGAAAATTGAAGCGGATGCAAAGGTGACCCAGACCCTTCAATGTGGCTTAACAAAAAAGGAGCTGAATCGGGTAGGCCCTTTCAACAGTGCCAAGGAGCTGTGGGGAAAACTGATCGGGCTGCACGAAGGAACATCAGACACTCGGATCAGCAAGAGAGATCTGCTCCTGAACAAGCTGTATACCATCAAAATGGCCGACAACGAAACAGCAGCTCAGCTTCACGCCCGAATTCAAGAGCTAATGAACGGACTACACACCATTGGTCACAAGGTAGAAAACCATGACCTAATAAGGTACGCTTTAAATGCTTTCCCAAGAAACACCTTGTGGGCATCTATGGTAGATGCATACAAGGTTTCAAGGGACCTTTCAAAAATAAAATTAGATGAATTATTCTCTGAATTATAACTGCATGAACAGACTAACTGCAATCTGGCCGAGAAAGGTATTGCCTTTATTGCAGGTAAAACTGGAAGGACAACCAAGAAGAAGCCTCAACCTGAACCCGAGTCTAACTCAGACTCAGACTCAGAAGATGAAGAAGGAAATCGACCTAAGATGGTCCGACTGACAAGAAACTACTACAAGGAATTGAAGAACCAAACCAACAGACGGAAAGCCAGCCGAAGAAAGGACGAACCAGCTGAACCCGCAAATGAAAAGAACAAGCCCAACGTAACCTGCTACGAATGCAAGAAGAAAGGCCACTACAAGACCGAATGCCCTAACTTGAAGGAAGCAAAGAAGACAAGGAAGAAGAAAGCACTTCAAGCAACGTGGGACGAGTCCTCCTCCAAAGAAGAAGAAGAGGTCCCACAGTCGAACCTACTAGCACTAACCGCCTCAGAAGAAGTCGAGACCGAGTCAGAATCAGAACAGGACGACGGCAGACTGACATTCTTAGAGGACGGCGAAATCAAGGTAAGTGGATTTACTAGATGTCAATTAAATGAACTAATTTCATATCTTTCTCGAGATTTGGCGAAAGCTAAACTCCGAGTCGAATCCCTCCAACAGGAAGTAAAACTCCTGAAAGAGGGAGCTGACTCTAAAATCTTAACCGAGAAGGTTCAAGAAGGAACTCCTACTCAAGTTGAAAAACTTGAGAAAGAGAACTCCTCCCTGAAAACTCAGGTTAAGGATCTTAGATCAGCTTTAGAACGATTCACTTCTGGTTCCAAGGGTCTTGACATGATTCTTGGAAAATAAAAATCGGTTCTAAATCGATCCGGACTAGGCTATAGAACCAAATCTAGACAAAGATCTTACTTTGCTGTACTGAATCAGTTCAGAAATAAAGTTCAGGCATGGGTACCTAAACTGTGCCTGAACAAACCAACTGGATCAAATCAGTATTGGATCCCCAAGGACAAGATTCACATCTTGCCTAACCATTATCGTGGCTTTAGTCCAGGGGGAGCCAAACTAAAAACAATATTCATTGTTAGATAAAATTCCATACTTGCTTGCAATTTGCTTGTTTGATTGTTTGTTTAATTTCTGCAATTTACCATGCTTAGACTTAGGAATGGTTAGTTTAAGGACTGAACAAACTTAACTGAAACTTGACAACATAGTATTGGGTGGAGGTGAGATGATAATACGTTAGGGAAACCAATTCTAATAAGGTCAAGTATACTTGGTCTCTTTAGACTGGTGAAACTAGCCGAAGCTACCGATCCAAGACCCAAACTAGTTAGACCAGAATTTTTCAAAGATTAATTTTGAAAATGAAATTTCATTAAAAGGCTTTGTCAAGGAAAGGGTTGATGATCCAATAAGGCTACGGCCAAAGAAGGCCTAGTGCCTCACCAAGATCTGGAAGCCAATTTTTAAATTCAAATTCAAATTATTCTTTGTCAAATTCAAATCTAACACAAATTTTCAGTTACTTATAGACTCAAACTCTCTTTTCAAAATAAATTCAATTGTTTTCAAAATTAATTCAAGTTTTTCAAAATAAATCATAATTTTTCAAAAATAATTTTACCTACCAAAACCTGTCTCACAAAACCTATAAGGCTAACGTGATTGAAAACACTAGATTGGGTGAGACAAATTAGGTTGTGAAAGTCAATTTAAGCTATTCCTAATTCTAATTGGATCCAAAACAACAAAACTCTTTATGTGTAGGAACATAAAGATTTGGACCAATGGATGTTGGATAGCGGTTGCTCCAGACACATGACTGGAGATAAATTGAAATTCACCAAACTCAAGTTCAAGAACCTAGGCTCAGTGGCATTTGGCAACAATGCTACACTCAAGGTAATTGGGTCAGGTAATATTGAACTTAAATCTGACTTTGTGATTAAGAAAGTTCTTTTGGTTGAAAACTTCAATTTTAACTTGCTTAGCATAAGTCAGTTATGTGATTCTGGTTATATAGTCACCTTCAACAATTCTAACTGCCTGATTAGAAATGTACAAGACTCAGAAATCATGCTTAAGGGCACTAGGAAAAATAATGTATACACTATAAACCTTCCCCTAGTACCTAAATGTATGTTAACTCAGTTAGAACAATCAAATCTCTGGCATAGGAGACTAGGTCACACTAACCTAAGAATTATTTCAAAAATCACTCAACTTGGCCTAATTAAAGGTATACCCAAAATTAAAAACCATGAAAACTTAATATGTGAATCATGCAATCAAGGTAAACAAACCAGATCTAATCACAAACTAATTCAATCTGATCTAACTCAAACCACACTTGAGCTCTTGCACCTTGACCTATTTGATTCACATGGAACCAAGTCACTAAGCGGAAACCGGTACTGCTTAGTAATAGTTGATGATTACTCTAGGTTTACCTGGGTTAGGTTTCTAAAGACCAAAGATGAAACCCTAAACCTTTTTAATGAATTCTGTAAGTTAATTGAAAATCAAAACGATACTAAAATCAAAAGACTTAGGAGTGACCACGGGGGAGAATTTGAAAATCAACGGTTCGAGGAATTCTATAAGGTAAATGGATACATACATGACTTTTCGTGTCCTATAACCCCCCCCCCCCCAATAAAATGGGATAGTCGAAAGAAAAAAATAAGACTCTACAAGAAGCCGCTAGGGCTATGCTCAATGAATTTAACTTAGCCAACCAATATTGGGCAGAAGCAATTAGTACGGCTTGTTACATCCAAAATAGGGTCCTAATTAACAAGCGACACAACAAAACACCCTATGAACTATATTATCATAGACTTCCAAATCTACACTACCTAAGGGTCTTTGGATGCAAAGTTCATATCCTAAACACCAAAGACTACTTAGGAAAATTCCAGTCTAAGTCAACACCAGGCATCTTCCTAGGATATTCAATAACAAGTAGAGCCCATAGGGTTTACAACAACCAAATCAAGAAAATCGAAGAAACAACCAACCTAATATTTGATGAAGAAATTAACTCAAATCCAAATCTAACTTCATCAAACACTGATCAAGAAGATAATCAACAAATTGGTGAATCCCTAATTGAACCCATAAACGAACTAACTATTGAACCAACTAGTGAGTCAAATGAACCAAGTGTCGAACCAATAATTAAACCAGCTCAAAGAGTTGAATCAAATAGTGAACCAAACCGACCAGCCGGACCTGAGGCTGAACCAAGTTCTAGAAAAACTAAGAAACCCAGACTCAGTCACCCATCCGATCAAATTGTGGGTGATCCAACTCTAGGAGTCAGGACTAGATCCTCCTATAGAAACCTTAGTCAAATAGCAATGATTTCAAAAATAGAACCTAAGACTATAGATGAAGCCCTACTTGATCCTGATTGGATCATAGCTATGCAAGAAGAATTAGCCCAATTTGAGATGAACGAAGTCTGGGAACTAGTGCCTAAACCTGAAGGCAAATCCATCATTGACACTAAGTGAGTTTTTAGGAATAAGCTAAATGATCAAGGAGAAATAGTCAGAAATAAAGCCCGCTTAGTAGCGAAGGGATTCAACCAAGTAGAAAGATTAGATTACGATGAAACATATGCCCCAGTAGCTAGACTTGAGTCCATTAGGATGTTATTAGCCTTTGCATCCCATAAAGGATTTAAGTTATACCAAATGGATGTAAAGTCAGCCTTTCTAAATGGATTCATTAAAGAAGAAGTTTATGTAGCACAACTCCGTGGGTTTGAGGACTTAGAAAGACCTGACCACGTTTATAAACTTACTAAAGCACTATACGGATTAAAACAAGCACCTAGGGCCTGGTATGAATGCTTATCAACTTACTTAATTTCTAAAGAATTTAAACAAGGTCAAATTGACTCAACCTTATTTATTAAAACCTTAGGAAAAGACATATTTATTGCCCAAATCTACGTAGATGACATAATCTTTTGGTCCACCAACTCAAACTTTCTAAAAGAATTTATTAAAATAATGGAAAATGAATTTGAAATGAGCTTAGTTGGTGAACTTAACTTTTTTCTAGGCTTACAAATTAAACAAACTAGGGATGGAAACTATGTCGATCAATCCAAATATGCTAAAGAGTTAATAAAGAAATTTAAAATGGATAACTCTAAAAGCATAAGTACCCCCATGGCTACTAATATAAAAATAGATATTACCCTGATGGTAAGCCAGTAGACCTTAAACTCTATAGAAGTATGATAGGAAGTCTGCTGTACCTTACAGCCAGCAGACCTGATATCCTTTTTTCTGTAGGAATGTGTGCTAGATACCAAACATGTGCTAAGGAAACGCACTTAGCAGCCCTAAAAAGAATACTAAGATATGTTAAGGGCACCCTAAATGTAGGGATTTGGTATCCTAGGACTTCAACTTTTGATTTTGTTGGATCGAGAAAGACCGATAGAAGGGGGGGTGAATATCGGAAAATGTTCGGATTTAAAAGAAAGAGCAGTTATGCAGCGGAATAAAATCAAACAACGCAAACACCAGTAGTTTACTTGGTTCGGAGCCTGGGTCGACTCCTACTCCAAGGCCCACGGTCGTTGACCGTTTACTTTGGGCAATTCTATAATGCGCAAAACGGTTACAGAGTAAGATTACAAAAATGACTGTAAATAGAAAATTACACTCTGTTTTACCAACTCCCGGTCTAGATCGAGTTTCGGTGCAGCGGGAGGTCGACGACGCTTCGGACTTGAGTTGGGAAGTTCCTGGAGCAGAGCGTAGTCGTCAGAGCGTTTGGAAGCGTTGAATGAAAGCGGTGTTGAAGCTCGGGGTCGAGGGGTGCTATTTATAGCACCTAGGGGCGCCCTGGTCGTCGAGGGCGCCCTGCCACGTGTCACCCGATCCGTGCTTCGCTCGGTCAAGAGTTATCGCACCGGAATAGGGATGAGGTTTGACCTCTGGGGCGCCCTGGTCGCTAAGGGCGCCTTGGTTGACCCGGTCTTCTCGGCTGGATTGAGTTGAAGCTTCGCGGAGAGAGCTGGAGGCGTCTTGGCTGCTGAAGTCGCCTTGGCTGCTGAAGGCGCCTTCGCTGCTGAGGGCGCCTTGCCCAGTAAGCAGCTGAAGCCTATTTTGCTTCGCTTGGTTCTGGTTCACCTTGAGGGCGCCCTGGACACTTAGGGCACCTTACTCAGCTGTTGCCTCACTCCTTTGAGGCTCTCTGAGTTGCAGACACACGTCCCTTTGGTCCTGCATCAAGGGTTAGTCCAAAACACAACAAAACAATAATTTTATACAGCCTTAGCTGTCTTGGTTCTGACTTTGGGTCTCCAAAATGGAGCCCTAGGTCGAACCGACGCCTAATGTTCCCTCAAGGGGAACGCGTCCTCACCTACTCCTCTCGGGAGAATTTACCTGGTGCCAACCGGATCCTCCAGTTGGACTTTTGCCCAGCAGCCCTTCGCCAGGTCTTGAGTTTCGCCCAGCAGCCCTTCGCCAGGACTTGGTTTTTGCCTAGCAGCCCTTCGCCAGGACTTGGTTTTCGCCTAGCAGCCCTTCGCCAGGACTTGGTTTTTGCCTAGCAGCCCTTCGCCAGGACTTGATTTTCGCCTAGCAGCCCTTGGTTTTCGCCTAGCAGCCCTTCGCCAGGACTTGATTTTCGCCTAGCAGCCCTTCGCCAGGACTTGGTTTTTGCCTAGCAGCCCTTCGCCAGGACTTGGTTTTCGCCCAGCAACCCTTCGCCAGGACTTGGTTTCCTGACAGCCCATCGTCAGGTGCCTAGCAGCCCTTCGCTAGGACTTTGTTTCCTGCACTCTCAAGCAGCATTGTTAGATACCAAACAACCCTTAACTCTGAATCCTTTGCCAATATCAAAACAAGGTTCGATCTGGTGCTCCCTACACCAACAATCTCCCCCTTTTTGATTATGGCAACACAATTCAAAGTTAAGGAAAAAATTACAACAGTTAAGAGCATAAGGTAAGCAGTGAAGCATAACTGAAGCATAACTATAGAGTTGAGAGAAAAAAATTCTTTATTTTTCATAAAACCCTGAATACTTGTGTTATAAACTACTTAAAATACTTAACTTTGACCTTTCCTCCCCCTTTGACATATATCAAAAGCATACATGGGTTAGCAAGGTTTCTAATGGGGAGTTTTGAGTTCTACCAAAAATAGGTTTTTGACAAAGTATTTTTCAAAAAAAAGAGCAAAAGTATTTGTATCCATAGACACTTTTGAAAAGCAAGCTTAAACTTTGTTAAAAAAACTCTTTTTCTCAGACAAATTTTGATTACTAAGGAAAATTTTATTTAAAAAACATGCACTAAAAATAACTTCGAACCACTTAGAAATGCTTAAAAAATAGCTTAAAAATAAAATTCCCTTTCTCTCCCCCTTAATGTAAAACTCTTCTCCTTATGTTTTAGACCATTTTTAAGTCTAATATAAAAATATTTTGAGAGAAGTTTTAAGGAGAGCGTTTGTGTATCAGAGCCTATGAGTTTTGAAAGCATGAAAATACTTAGTATAATTCTTGAAAGTATAGCAAAAAGTTTTAAATTGCACCAACAAAACTTTATTTGGAAAAGTATTGAAAAGATACTTTATATTTGTAGGCCAATTTTTTAGAAAATTCACGCACTTAGAACAATATTGCCTTGAAAAATATTTATACTTTTGAAAACATTATTGCAGTACTTTTTGACAGATATTATGTATTTTTGAAGATATAAGTGCTTTTGAATCTTCAAAAGTGCTTTTGAAATAAATATTATGCATTTTTGAAAAATCTAAGTACTTTTGAAATAAATTAAGATTTGAAACACATAAGTACTTTTAAAAAACTATTTAGACTTTGAAAGATATAAGTAATTTTGAAAAGAATTAGACTTTGAAAAGTATAAGTAATTTTTGAAAAGAATTAGACTTTGAAAAGTATAAGTAATTTTTGAAAAGAATTATGCATTTTGAACACAAAATATTTTACTTGACTAGGTTTCTTTTCCAGTCTAACACAATCCTAGGAAACCTTGTTGACTACAAGGACATTTTCCTAAGTGTCCTGGAAAATTTTCTCCAACCCAAGTAAATATTATAAAATTAATTTCATAAGCCACAAGAATTTTGTAAAATAATAGTATTTTGACAGAAAAATTATTTAAGTTTTCAAAAGGATTTTGAACTTGCAGTGCATGAAAACATATAATTTTGAAAATGTTCAATAATTCTTTTAATTTCATCTCCCCCTAAACTTGACCCAGTCCTAGGAAACTTGTTGACTACAAGTGATCTTCCTCTGAGTTTTAGGGTTTGATTTAAATTATAAGAATTATCTAATAACTTCAAAACAAATAATTACCAAAAAAAATTTCAGAAATTCTTCTTTTGAATCAAACTCCCCCTAATTTTGACATATCCTAGGAGTCCTAGTAGATCATGAAGTGGACCTTCCTCTGTGTCTTTAGGGTTTATTAAAAACAAAAGAATAATTTTGAATAATCTTCTGAGTATGAAACTTTCAAGGAGATAAATTTTTGACACCTCAATTTGAAGTAATAATAATAACACAGTTTTTGAAAAGAAATATTTTGAAATAATTTTTCAAAGAGATAGTAATATACCAAGAATTTTGAGTAATTTTTGAAGGCCTTATTCTGAAATGATACTAAATTTTAGAGCATCAGGTTTTGAGAATAAATCTAAAAAGAACTCCCCTTGTATTCGACTTGTCTTAACTTTATCTAAGTGCTTGAAGGGTCTTTAGCATTAACTAGGTTTGACCATGCTTGACTCAGTTGACTAAGGTTTAACCATGTTAATCATGGTTTGACTATGTTGAAATTATTCTCTGAATGAAAACACAACATAAAAGAAATTTTAATTTGAACTTAATTTTCCTGTCTCACCCAATCTAGGATTTTCAAACAGTTAGCCTTAAAAGTTCTTGTGAGACAGGTTTGAAGGTAAAAATAATTTTAAAAAAATGTTTAACTTTGAAAAGAAAAAAAATGTTTGATTTTGAAAAAGTATAATTGACTTCGAAGACAGAAAAAGAGTGATTTTGAAAAAGAATTTTTGAAAACATGTTTGAATCTATAATTATTTGAAATTTGTGTTAGATTCGAATTTGACATAAGATAATTTGAATTTGAATTTCAGAAATTGGCTTCCAGGTCTTGGCGAGGCACTAGGCCTTCTTTGGCCGTAGCCTTATGGGATCATCCACCCTTTCCTTGACAAAGCCTTTTAATGGAATTTCATTTTCAAATTAAATTAGGTCATTTTCTGGTCCAACTAGCTTGGGTCTTGGATCGGTAGCTTCGGCTGGTTTCACCAGTCTAAAGAGACCAAGTAGACTTGATCTTATTAGAGTTGGTTTCCCCAACGTACTATCATCTCACCTCTTCCCAATACTATGTTGTCAACTTTCAACTAGTTGGTTAAGTCCTTAAGGTATCTAGTCCTATGAATAGCCAAGACAAAACTTCAGATAATGTCATAGTGAGGAGAAATTTCTGGATTTTCTAAGTTAGCAAAATTATTAATCAGTTTTTCTTGTATATCAATTTTAATTTTCAAAGTCTCATTTTCTTGTCTTAACATTTTGAATTTTGACTTTGCTAATATACATGATTTCATCAAGTTATCTAAGCATGCATCCATATCTAAATTTGACCAAGGGAGATTAATTAAACTATCAGTATTCAAGGTAAAGAGTTGATTTGGATGTAAATTATAGTTACCCATTTTGGTTGGTTTCCCTGGATCTTTGTAACGTTTATCTGTGCATTCCTCTTTGTAATGCCCAAACTCCTGACACTTGAAGCATTGAATGCGACTCTTGTTCTTTCGTGCTTTTGGAGCTCGTTTCTTTGTTGCCGTCGGTGGTATCGTTTGAATCTTACGGGTAGGACACTTAGTTTGGTAGTGCCCTCTCTCCCTGCATATGTAACAAATTATATGATTTTTAAAATTCAAATTTGTAATTTTACCTTTTGATTCCTTATTAGGAATCTCCCCCTTAATTGTTGCTGTCTCGGATCTAAATTCATCTTCTGATTCCGTGTCTGAGTCGGACTTGGGTACCGGTTGAAGCTCCTTCTTTGATGGTTCTCTTGGAGTTTTCCCTGCAAAAGTTATACCTTCCTCGACCATTGCAGTATCAGCTTGATTATTTAATTCTAATTTAGAAAAGAATTTGAAATTGGTTACCATCTCAGTTAGTTCGTTGTCTGATTCTGCTGGTTCGATTTCGACTCTGGGTTCAGGTTCAGACTCTGACTCGGCTATCTGTGCTTGGACCGAGAGTGCGAGATAACTTACCTGATCTTCTTCTTCATCTGAGATTTCTTGATGAAGATTGATCAATTTCTCCCACATTTCTCTAGCACATCCAAATGAACCGACTAGCTTGAGTTGTTCGTTGGTTAGACCGCATTGAAGAATTGCAGTTGCTCTTGCATCAGTCTCAATTTGGTTGAGGGTTGGTTCATCCAGTTTGTCCCATGCAATTGATACTTCATCTTCTGTATGGAGGTGGAACCCTGTTTGAATGATCATCCATATGTCCATATGGGTCTTCAGAAGGGACTCCATTTGTCTTCTCCAAAAGCTGAAGTTCTCGCCGGAGAATAGCGGTGGACGGGCACTGTTCCACTCTTGGTTGGCCATAAAATAACCTCTTGCACACAAAAGAACTAACAGAATGTACCAAGACTTGGTCTTGGATTAGTAGTGCGGGAGAAGAAGAAAAAAAATTTGCCCAAAAAAATTGCACGAATTTCGAGGTAGAATAATAATAAAATAATAATAAAAAATTTGAGACAAAATTTTTGGGAAATGAATATTCTGATTAATGGTGAAAAATAAGAGTTAAAAGATTGCTCGAATTAAAGTGGCACGAATTTCGAGAAATAATATTAAAATAATAATAAAAAAAATTATGACAAATTTTTAAGAATTGTTCGTTTTATTAATTCAGACTTATGGTGAAAAGATGAAAATTCAAAATTGAAAAAGGCGTACGAGATTGAGTTGCATTGATTAACAAAAAGAAAAGAAATAAAATTAAAAAATTCGTAAATCCGAAAAACTTTCAAACTGGTGGTTGCACCAAGTTTGAACTACCCCGCTCTGATACCACTTGTTGGATCGAGAAAGACCGATAGAGGGGGGGTGAATATCGGAAAATGTTCGGATTTAAAAGAAAGAGCAGTTACGCAGCGGAATAAAATCAAACAACGCAAACACCAGTAGTTTACTTGGTTCGGAGCCTGGGTCGACTCCTACTCCAAGGCCCACAGTCGTTGACCGTTTACTTTGGGCAATTCTATAATGCGCAAAACGGTTACAGAGTAAGATTACAAAAATGACTGTAAATAGAAAATTACACTCTGTTTTACCAACTCCCGGTGTAAATCGAGTTTCGGTGCAGCGGGAGGTCGACGACGCTTCGGACTTGAGTTGGGAAGTTCCTGGAGCAGAGCGTAGTCGTCAGAGCGTTTGGAAGCGTTGAATGAAAGCGGTGTTGAAGCTCGGGGTCGAGGGGTGCTATTTATAGCACCTAGGGGCGCCCTGGTCGTCAAGGGCGCCCTGCCACGTGTCACCCGATCCGTGCTTCGCTCGGTCAAGAGTTATCGCACCGGAATAGGGATGAGGTTTGACCTCTGGGGCGCCCTGGTCGCTAAGGGCGCCTTGGTTGACCCGGTCTTCTCGGCTGGATTGAGTTGAAGCTTCGCGGAGAGAGCTGGAGGCGCCTTGGCTGCTGAAGGCGCCTTGGCTGCTAAAGGCGCCTTCGCTGCTGAGGGCGCCTTGCCCAGTAAGCAGCTGAAGCCTATTTTGCTTCGCTTGGTTCTGGTTCACCTTGAGGGCGCCCTGGACACTTAGGGCGCCTTACTCAGCTGTTGCCTCACTCCTTTGAGGCTCTCTGAGTTGCAGACACACGTCCCTTTGGTCCTGCATCAAGGGTTAGTCCAAAACACAACAAAACAATAATTTTATACAGCCTTAGCTGTCTTGGTTCTGACTTTGGGTCTCCAAAATGGAGCCCTAGGTCGAATCGACGCCTAATGTTCCCTCAAGGGGAACGCGTCCTCACCTACTCCTCTCGGGAGAATTTACCTGGTGCCAACCGGATCCTCCAGTTGGACTTTTGCCCAGTAGCCCTTCGCCAGGTCTTGAGTTTCGCCCAGCAGCCCTTCGCCAGGACTTGGTTTTTGCCTAGCAGCCCTTCGCCAGGACTTGGTTTTCGCCTAGCAGCCCTTCGCCAGGACTTGGTTTTTGCCTAGCAGCCCTTCGCCAGGACTTGGTTTTCACCTAGCAGCCCTTCGCTAGGACTTGGTTTTTGCCTAGCAGCCCTTCGCCAGGACTTGGTTTTCGCCCAGAACCCTTCGCCAGGACTTGGTTTCCTGACAGCCCATCGTCAGGTGTCTAGCAGCCCTTCGTTAGGACTTTGTTTCCTGCACTCTCAAGCAGCATTGTTAGATACCAAACAACCCTTAACTTTGAATCCTTTGCCAATATCAAAACAAGGTTCGATCTGGTGCTCCCTGCACCAACAGATTTGTCAGGATATTCGGATTCTGACTACGCTGGTTGTAAATTAGATAGAAAGAGCACAAGTGGAAGCTGCCAACTATTAGGACATAGTCTAGTAAGTTGGTGCAACAGAAAACAACACTGTGTAGCTTTATCCACAACTGAAGCTGAATATGTTGCCTTAGGAGAATGTGTAGCACAACTATTATGGATGATGCACACTCTTAAGGACTTCCAGCTCAACTACACCCAAACTCAAGTATTCATTGACAATATAAGCTCAATTAATCTAACTAAGAACCCAATCCAACATTCCAGAACTAAACACATAGAAGTCAAACATCACTTTATAAGAGACCATATAGCCAGGGGTGAAATAGTACTTAAGCATATAGACTCTAAATCTAACTTAGCTGACATATTTACTAAACCCCTACCTGAGTCTGAGTTCAGCTCACTAAGAAGGCAGTTAGGATTATGCTTGGTAGAATAGGTTTACTCTTTTTTTGGTTTTCTTACTACTTTACTCATTTCAAAATCAGTTTTAAAGCGGTGTTTAAATGCTTTTAAAATCAGCTTTTATTCAGTTTTGAAAAGTTTTAAAATAAAGTTTTCGACTTAGTTTTATCTTCAAAACTACCCCCTTCAAAACTATGGCTTTTTCGTAAATGGACTTAGCCTAGGCCCTAACCCTAGAACTGCATGCACCTATAGATTTAGAAGCCAGTATCTCACAAGCACCTTAGGGTACTTTTGATTGATAACCTAGAAAGGGTTGAGATGTTTAGGTCTTTGCCTTAATTCAAGATGCTTTAAGTCAGTGCATCTGCAGTAATTAGGGCACTAAATACAACTTACACAGTAATCAAGTTAAGTGTCAAGTTTAGAAAATCTAACTTGAACAGAACACTTAACTTGACTAACCCTAGCGAAAACTACTGTTTATAACAGTTAGTGAGTAGCCAATTGGGTTAGACAGGTCCCTAAAAGAGAAAATTGAAACTGATTTGATTTAACTCTTATCATGAATTGGTTCAGTACAGCAAATTTTGCAGCTACTATTATCTTTTTTGCAATTTAATTATCTTATTTCTGCTATATATATTTGTTTTTGATATATGGCAAAGGGGGAGAGATAGGAAATGAGAGAGTTTAAAATTAAAATTTTTTCTAAATCTCAAAATTTAGAACTCTATCCTTTATTCAAAAAATACTTAAGTTTCCTTTATTCAAAAAGTACTTAAGTTTTTCAAAAATTTTCAAAGTACTTAAGTTTTTCAAAAAAATTTCTATGTACTTAAGTTTTTCAAAATTTTCTAAGTACTTAAAAGTTTTTCAAAATTTTTCTAAGCACTTAACTTTTCCAAAGTACTTAAGTTTTTCAAAACTTTTCTAAAGACGTAAAGCTTTTAAAAACTTTTTTAAGTACTTAAGCTTTTCAAAAATTTTCTAAGTACTTAAAGTTTTTCAAAATTTTTCTAAGCACTTAACTTTTCCAAAGTACTTAAGTTTTTCAAAACTTTTCTAAAGACTTAAAGCTCTTAAAAACTTTTTTAAGTACTTAAGTCTTTCAAAACTTTTCTAAGTACTTAAGCTTCTCAAAAACTTTTCCAAATACTTAAACTTTTCTAAGTACTTAAGTTTTTCAAACTTCACTAAGTACTCTAAAAACTTAAGTTTTCAAAATCCTTCTTAAAGTTTTCAAAATTTATCAGTCGTTAAATTTTTTCCAAAGTACACAACGAAAATCATTTTGGAAAAATATAGCTTTAAAGCTTAAAATTTTCTAAGTTAAAACCATCATTAGACTTAGAATCTATTTTCAAAAATCCCACGAATTTTTGAAAAATCTAGGAGGAGATTCCTTCCATGGGGAGGGAACAAAAGGTAATTTTTATATGCTTTGATTAACTTAACTTTTTGAACCAGGGTTGCCATAAATCAAAAAGGGAGAGATTGTTGGTACAGAAAGCATCCAAGTCGAACCTGAATTTTGATAATGACAACAGGGCTCAAAAGTTAAGGTATAAATGTTATCTAACATGTTACTCAAGTGTGTAGGAAAAAGTCCTAGCGAAGGACTGCTAGGTACCTGGCGAAGGAATGCCAGGATACAAAGTCCTAGCGAAGGACTGCTAGGCACTGGCGAAGGAATGCCAGGGTATAAATCCCTAACGAAGGACAGCTAGGCACCTGGCGAAGGAATGCCAGGTTACTGAAGTCCTGGCGAAGGAATGCTAGGCACCAGGTGAAGGACAGCTTGGGACTGAAGACCTGGCGAAGGAATGCTAGGCACCGGGCGAAGGACAGCTTGGTATCCAAGACCTGGCGAAGGACCGCTAGGCAAAAGTCCAACCGGAGGAGCCGGTTGGCATCAGGTACATTCTCCCGAGAGGAGTAGGTGAGTACGCGTTCCCCGTCGAGGGAACAGTAGGCGTCGGTTCGACCTAGGGCTCCATTTTGGAGACCAAAGTCAGAACCAAGACAGCTAAGGCTGTATAAAAATTAAATATTATTACTTTATGTTGTTTTGGACTAACCCTGGATATAGGACCGAAGGAACGAGTGTCTGCAGCTCAAAGAGCCTCAAAGGAGTGAGGCAACAGCTGAGTAGGGCACCCGGAGTGTCCCGGGCGCCCCCAAGGTGAACACAAAACAGTCGAAGTAAAAGAACTGTTTCTGCAGCTATTGGTCAGGGCGCCCCCGTGCTCCCGGGCGACCCCACTACTCCCGGGCGCCCCCAGCGCTTCGGGCGCCCCCAGGTGAAGCTGACAGAACAGATCCCCTCGAAGCCAACGGATAAGAAGGAGACCCGGTCAACCCGGGCGCCCCCAGCGTTCCGGGCGCCCCCGTCAAAGCTTGATCCCGAGTTTTAAGGGATCAGAGCTGACCGAGAAGGAAGTGGATCGACTGACACGTGGGGGGGGGCGCCCCCGACGTTCCGGGCGCCCCCAGGTGCTATAAAAGGACCCTTAAACCATGGCTTCAACACAACAATTCTTTCAACGCTCCTACGCCCTTCTGCTCCTGCGCTCTGCTCCGGAAACCTCCCAACTCGAGATACAAGCGCCGACGACGTCCCTCCGCTCCGAAAATTCAATCTACACCGGACGTCGGTAAAGAAGAGCTATTTTCTTTTCAGTTTACTATACTACAATTGTACAACTCTTGTAAACTGTTTTTGCGCACTTATAGAATTGCCCGCAGAAAACGGTCAACGACCGTGGGCCTTGGAGTAGGAGTCGACCTAGGCTCCGAACCAAGTAAAACTACCTGTGTTCGCGATTGTTTTTTTATTCCGCTGCGTACTTGCTCTAATTTCTATCCGAAAAGTATTTAACGATATTCACCCCCCCTCTATCGTTTCTCTCGATCCAACAATAGGTGCCCTTAGATGTAATGAAATTGGCCTTTTCCTAATCTCCAGGAGATAGCGGCACCTGTTGATATCCCTAGTAGGCATCCAACATGCAGATAACCTCACTTCCAGCTATGGAGTCCACCATCTGATCGATCCGAGGGAGTGGATAACAATCTTTGGGGCAGGCTATGTTGAGGTCTTTGAAATCTATGCAGATCCCCCATTTGCTCTCTGGCTTGGACACCAACACCACATTGGCCAACTAGGCTGGAAACTATACCTCCCGAATGTGACCTACCTCCAAGAGCCTATCCACCTCGGCCTGAATTATATTGTTTTTCTCGGGACTGAAGTCTCTCTTTTGTGCTTCACGGGCCTGGCGTCAGGGTGAACATGCAACTTGTGCTCCATGACCTCTGGCCAGACGCTCTTGAGATCTCGGGTCGACCATGCGAATATATCTTGATTCTTTGCCAAGCACTTCACCAGTTGTTGCTTAAGGTCGGGCTCCAGCTCTGGTGCTATCTTCACCTTTGTTTCTTCTCGGTCGGGAAGGAGATGAACCTCCTCCATTTGCTCTCTCAATTCGGCCTAGGGGGAGGGCTGCACCATGTTGCAGCTGGCCATCGGAGTTCGGAATGCCTTCCGTACTTTAGTTCGGACATCGTCCACGTAGCATCGGTGTGCTACCTTATGATCACCTTTTACTTCTGCTACCTGATCGCCAACCGGGAACTTAATCTTCAGATAGAAATGTTGGTGCTTGGATGGCTAGAGAGGGGGGGGGGGGTGAATGTAGCCAGACACAGCTTATTTTCCCTCTTTGAAAACTTCTTGATTTTTCTACACTTAGGGTTAGCAACGGAAGCAAAGCAAACAGAAAACAGAGATGCAGAAATCAAAGAACAAACCAAAACTCTAACACAAGGATATACAAGGTTCGGGGATAACTTTCCCCTACTCCTTGGCGTGCCCGTAAGGTGGGCGATCCCTTGATCGTCGGCAGATCAAGCCCCGGAAATCCGGATAGATGAATTCTCCTTCTCGGTGGAGAAACCTCTCCACAAAATGTCTCAACAGATATGAGATAAAAGCACAAAGACAGCAACAAGAAATCTTACAGAGCACTTCGGATAGAGGAAACCCAAGAACTCTACACCGAGCTCCACTCAGCACAAACCTCACGCAAGAACTCCCAGCTCTTCGTGTCTGCTCGCTGATGGACTCGCCAAGCTCTTTTCCTCTTCCAAGCGCTCAACTCTCTCAAGAGTCAAAGTATCAGAGTGTATCCTCAAGCTTCTAGATTCACAGTGCTTGCCAAAGGATGAAGAGTTGTTGCTCAAAGAGATGATCAGATCAAAGTTCTACTGAGGCTTCTTCGCTACCAAGCTCTTAAGCCTCTGCCCATCGATCGCCAGGTCACAGCCACCAGACGCTCCTCTACAGCACACCAGCTGCTCATCTGCAACTGCTCAGCTACCACTGAGCTCTCCTGGACTCCCAGAACCCTCTCCAGTCGATCCCCAATTGAGCCCTAGGTCAGCTTCCAGCCGTTGCCAGCAGCGCCAGCGTCCGTTGAAACCTGGGAAGGAGAAACAGCCAAACCTGATACATGGAAAGAACCCAGTTGACCCTCCTTCAATGTTTGAAATCATCCCTGCATTACCTGCACACTCAATAGATGTTTAGCAAATGAAATCAAACTTGCATCAGTAATAGCAGAGAAAATACAGAACAAAATAGACGCGATCAGAACTCTGACAGTGGATTTGAATTAAAGTTTTCAGCTACTGATCGGTCACCAGACTGATCAGAGAGGACCCTGATCGGTCACCGGACCAATCAGGGTAAGCCCAGACCGATCAGGCTCCAGCCTGATCGGTCCACAGTGAGAAAAGAGGAATCGCGAACTGACCCTGATCGGTCACCAGATCGGTCACCAGCAGTCTACTTGCCACAACCCGCAGGAACTACACGCCTGATCGGTCACCAGACCTATCAGGGTGTGCCTTGATCGGTCTGGTGACCGATCAGGTCACTCCCTGACCAATCAGGAGCCATCCTGATCGGTCAAGGTGAGAAATGTTGCGACAATTTGATCGGTCATGAGGACCGATCAAGGGTTCTCTGATCGTTCACCAGAATGATCTCTGAAGCCAAACAGAAGCCGAACCAAATGCTTCTGTTCTCTCCCTGATCAGTCACCAAACCGATCAGACTTCTGTGGATCGGTCACCAGACCAATCCACAATAGGGAGTTCGTGCCAACTCCTTGATCGGTCACCAGACCTATCCAGTAGTCTCCCAAATCAACTCTAAGTTCAGAGAACAAGCTCCCTAGCCTTCTCTGACTCGTGCTCAGTCCCCCGGACCAAGACTCTGTGCCCAACTTCACTCACCCGGACTTCACCTAGTCCCACTAGGTGTGCCTAGTCCCACTAGGTCTTTTCTCATGCCAGCGTGCGATCTCCCCGATCCACCTGGACTTCACCTAGTCCCACTAGGTGTGCCTAGTCCCACTAGGTCTTTTCCCATGCCAGCGTGCGATCTCCTGATCCACCTGGACTTCACTTAGTCCCACTAGGTCTTTTCCCATGCCAGCGTGCGATCTCTCCGATCCACCTGGACTTCACCTAGTCCCACTAGGTGTGTCTAGTCTCACTAGGTGTGCCTAGTCCCACTAGATCTTTTCCAATGCCAGCATGCGATCTCCCCGATCCACCTGGACTTAATCTAAATTCATTCAACCAAACTTAAATCGTTGTCAACACCAAAACAATAATCGGGCCAGACTGCATCAACAAGAAAGTGGATGTCACTGCCTTGAATTCATTAAGGGCTGGTCTTCCGAGGATGACATTGTAGGTAGAGGGCGCATCCACTATCAGGAAGGTCGACCACCGAGTCCTCTTCAAGGGCTCTTCCCCGAGCGAAATGGCCAGCTTGATATGGTCGACTGACTGGTCCTCGTTCCCAGTGAACCCAAAAAGTGGTGTGGCTACAGGTTGCAATTCGCTGGCTTCAATCTGCAGCTGCTCAAATGCCATCTTGTACATAATATTGACCGAACTACCAGTGTCCACAATGGTCAGGTGGATTTGGTAGTTAGCTATGACAGCAGTGATGACTAATGCATCATCATGCGGGACTTCCACGCCTTACAGATCTTGTGGACCGAAGCTGATCTGTGGTCCTCTGGCTTGAGTAGGGCTTGTCCCTACCTGGTGGATATTCAAACGTCTAACATGAGACTTCCGAGCCCGGTTTGAGTCCCCATAGGTGGGACCACCAGAGATGACATTAACCGAGCCTTGCACTGCGTTTTGAAGGTTTTCTTGCTCCTCGTTCACTTCTCCTTGCTTGGGGGAGTTAGGGGTCGGGAATAACTGCCTTACCGTGGGGGGTGCTGCCCGGGTGTCTGTCTCTCGCCCTTCTGGCTGTGACCTCCCTCGACCTTGAGCTCCTCCCTGAGGTGCTCCCTGGGGAGTTCCTCAGCCGGGGCGAGCTTGCTCTCGTCCGGCCTGCCAACAATCTTGGGTATTGTGAGTATGACTGTGATGAAACGAGCAGTAAGGCTGCCACCTGTTGGGGAGGCACCCTTGGGCCACCTGTTCAACTATACCACGCTCGGCTCTGGTTCACTATCCCATGGCTCGGGGACTATGGAGTGGTCCTCCGGGAGGTGTTGTCTTCTGACTATGGGGAGCCCCAGGTAGAGCCTCCACGTACTTAGCGGCCTTGCCCAGGAGGCTCTCGAAGTCTTTCGGGGGTTTCGTATTAGTGATCTAAAGAACTCCCCCTCTTGCAAACCTTGGGCAAAGGCCATCAACACTTCCGGAGTGGCAGTGAGCACGTCCAGCGTGACCTAGTTAAACCTCATGATATAAGCTCGCAAGGACTCCTTAGGGCTCTGCTTTAGGGTGAAGAGGTTAAGGCTCATCTTATGATGTCTCTTGCTGCTCGCAAATTGTTGTAGGAAGAGCCTTTTGAAGTCGGCAAATTCTTGCATAGACTCTTCCGGGAGTCTGTCAAACCAACGATGAGCGGGCCTGGCCAAGGTGGTCAGGAACGCTCGGCACTTAATGCCATCCATGTATTGATGCAGCAAGGTCGCATTCTTGAACTTCATCAGGTGCTCTTCTGGGTCTGTGATTCCTCCGTATTCTGGAATAGATAGGAGTCGGAAGTACTTGGGGACTGACTCTTGAAGGACATGGCCAGAAAAGGGCAATCCGGTGCGGTCTGACGGAGCTTGAATAGCCGGGGCCTTCCCCTTGTTTAGCATTGCGCGGCTGGAAGAGACTTCCAGTGGGTCTGATTGTCCTGCACCCTCCATTGGGCCAAAGAATGCTTGGGGGGAATAGGGACTACCACCCGGATAAACCTCGCCTTCCGTTCTAACGTGGGCAACCACCTCAGATGGGCCTTCCTGAGTCGGACGGGCGTCGGTCTTCTATTGTGCTGCTAGCTTTTGAGCTTTAGCGGCCACTAGCAACTCGAAATCTTCCTGTGAGAGGGTAATTGTCACCTTGTTGGAGTCGCCCATCTTCGTCTTTCAATCAGGTAGAGATTCCCACAGACGGCGCCAAATTTGATCATGTCGACAAGCAGAGAGGGCTCTCACTCAGATGGCTCAGTAAGGCAAACGAGTCGTAGTGGCGCTTAGGGTCGAACTCAAGGCCAACAAGAAGCATAAACGACTGGAAAACAGAACAGGGTTCAGAGTGGAATCACGAGAGGTTTGAGATGATGAGAAGCCAATCCAGTAGAATCCCCCCTTTGAAACACTAGGCGGACCTTATATAGGGGAGGGGGATGACTCCTATCTTGTCTGGGCTATCTTGTCTCATAAAAGTCAATCTTCTGACACAATCCCATGGCAGCTTTAGCTTTCCCGAGGGTCTGGGGTGTCTACCAAAGGATCTATCCATCCCGTCATTTTCTGTCCTCATTAATGTCTAATGCCCTGGGAAGACATAATTATGACAGATGTCTCTTCATCATAATGAGAGGATCTTGTGTATCTTTTGGTGTTCGAGGGAGTCTAATCGTATTTAAATGACTGATCATGAAATTACCTTAGGCTTGCAGAGCCGCACGGTAAGACAAGATATCTGGCCATAGCCGACCGGATGGAAGGAGTCTTCCGGAGGGGCTCAACTCGCTCGGCTCCTATTGCTTTTGCACGGACAAGTCTATGAGTGGGTCCAACTACTCTTGGTGCCTAACAACCCGGCCATCCAGCTGGGTGCACCCGACCGGACATCAGGTCACTAAGCCATGAGTCGTTTCTTGAGACGGAGCGAGTAATTTCTAATATGGGCTTACTAAATTGTCCCGCCGGGCATGGCCGACCGGGAATGTTCGCCCGGAGCGTAACATATGACCGCAGCTAGGTACCTCGAGTTGAAGGGAGTTCCAAGTACGTGGCCTCCCAGTCGTTCGACCTGGCATTCCTGACCGAGTGATACCGACCGAACTCACCTGACCGACCACCCTCGGCCGGATCGCAACATTGTAGCCCCAAGCGCCTTTGTCCGACTGGACTAACACCCTATGTGCCCGAACGTCTTTACCCGACCGAGTTACCTTCCTAACCGGGCTTCTTAATAGACCGGATTACCTATCCGACCGGATCACAAGCCATTATTTAGACAACGTTTCAGCAGACTATCATGCAAACTCAATGTCAGAGATCTCCCGTTAAGTTTGTCGGGGGTAAAAGAGAATAATTATTTAATAAATTTTTTGGCCGAATCAAATCAAATTTATATTATTAGATTAGATATTTTCATTTAATCTATTAATTGACAGTTTCTTTATTAATTTTTCATTTAACTAAACATCCTAAGGCCTTTAGAAATTGTATATCTCATGAATAAGTTATTCAATTAAAAAAGTTATTTTATTACCTCTTCTCTTCTCTCTACTTCTCTTACTTTAATACTATCCAGGAGTGTAGCCAAAAAATTTATCGGCCCTAGATTAACTCATATGCCCTGTAATTTTTCATAGCTTAATAAAACCCAATATAAAGGAATAATCGATAATTTACTTAGGACTCCACCTAGATAAGCTCAATTGTATTGATTAAGCCCAATAAAAATTAAAACCCAATATATACTATATGTGCCATGCCATTTTTCATAGCCCAATAAAATTCAATATAATGGAATGGTTAATAATTTAGCTAGAGCTCTACCTAGATAAGCTCAATTATATTAGTTAAGTCCAATAAAAATAAAACGCAATCTATATTACTAACTTAAAAAATATATAACCTGGGCTGGAACCCACCCAACCTTTGGGGTGGCTACGCCCCTTTTACTATTGAACCAGAAAGGAGATATCATTAGTGGTGAAGTCGTCACGTGTCTCCGTTTAACGATTTATCCTCATTAATTGATGGGGACTCTCGTTGAAAATCTTGAGATAGGGTCGGTCAACTAAGTGAATTAGTTAGACGCAAGTCTTGATATTCCTTGTAAAAAAAGAAAAGGCCATGGTGAAATAAAATCGAGGGGTATCGAGTTTAGCAAAGGAAAAAAAAAGGAATGTGCAAGGAGCCTTACGAGTCTATGGAAAAAGAGTGGGCTACTCAGGTGGGCTGTCAGATGAAGCTCGGATAATAAGGCACCCTCAATATCCGGAGTGAAATGATGAGATTAGCTCATTAGCAGCTGGCAAGACATCTACATGCACGGTAGAGGATCTGCTGGTTCTGGAGGCAAATCACAAGCAATATGAGCTTTTCATTTTCACGGAGGATATCTAACTACTAACAAATCGACTAAGGTGGCGGCTTATTCGGCATAGCGGCATGCCGAGGTTGCTTTAGTTCCCGAGGAAAGCAGGTCACGTGGACTTTACGAGCTTCGGAGTTGCCGGATAAAATTTTAACGGTAAACGTGGATTGTTAAATCTCACTTAGAATGCTTCTCGAATTATGATACAATCATAGATGATTAATCATTATTTTAAATATTTACGATTTAATCGTTAATTATGATATATTTATATGAAATTTTTCTCTAAATGAGATGTGAATTCTGGGACATTAAATTTCTAGATCGTCATCACAAGCACTTTCTAATTTATCATGATACCCGGTGAGAAATTTTTATAGGGTCGGATCGGTCATCTCAGGTTTGTCTACTATCTGGTTCAAGATAGAATCCCACTTAGAATAAATTTTTACATAAATAAAAAATAATTTAATATAAAATAAATATAAAAAATATAATTTAATATGAAATAAATGAAAAAGAATATAATTGAGTTTAGATAGTATTAAATAATGATATAAAAATTATAAAAAATTTTATAATGTATTTATTTATTTTATAATTAAGTTAAAAATTAATTTAATATGAAAATAAATAAGAAAGGATATCATTTCATATGAAAATAAATAGAAAAGAATATAATTTAATATGAAAATAATTAGAAAAAGATATTAAATTAAATATTTTAACCATGTTTATTTGCCTATTCTAGCCAGTCAGATTCTGACTATTTAGCAATATCCAAATTTTAAAAGGGTGCTTAAAGAAGAAACTAAAAAAATATTTTTTTTATCAAATAAATATATCAAAAAATAAAAATACGATAGTATAAAAATTTATACATACCAATAAAGTAATTATTTCTAGATCTCAAATTAAGTTCCAAGATTGTTATGATCAAAATTCTACCTATGAATACGAAGGGAGTCAAAATTTTGGATTATTTTACTAAGTTCAAAAGATCCTAGCTCAATTCGATTCCTTAGTACTTAAAATCTATATTATTTAGGTCAGGTCATAAGATTCTACCGTTTGTAATCTTGACTTTCTTAATTATGAATTCAATTGAAAATAAACATAGTATTTTAAGTTCCAGATGATAGATAATCCTTTTGGTATAAAGTTATTTGTAAATTTATGCTAATTAGTAAAAAATTAATTTTTATATCTACAAATAAAACTACAGATAAAGAAGAATTTAAACTAAATATTTAAATTAAGTGGAAAAAATAATATATAAATTTCAAATAATAAAGAAATATATGAGTCATGAATTTGGATTTATTATACAATAAGAAGAAGATATTAATGAAGACTGATCTTTTTTTTAAATCAGTTATTAACTGATCCAAAAATGTCTAAAATAAATCAAAACAAAAGCCAACAATCCAAAAAAAGGAAAACAAATTATTTAAAAAATGAATAAAAACTTCAAATTCACAAAAGTTGGAAACAGAGCAACAGGGAAGAGAGAGGGTATTAGGCTTACTGTCATTGCGGGACTTGAATTGGGCTGCAACGACTGCCAAGACGAGCTTCGCCCGCGATCCCACTTGACCGAATAGGTGTACAACAATGATGTCGACGGAGATGAGAGCAATGGCTTGAGAATCGAGGCTTGAGGAGAGAGAAATGATGAGGTCAATTAGGGCTTTTGCCTTTCTAATTTGGGCTTTGGAGTGAGGAGAAGGGTTTTTGGTTTGAAGCGAGAAGTAGGTTTTGAGAGATCGTGAATGAAAAAGAAAAGGGAAAATGGTTGATTATTTTATTATAGCAATTTTGTAAAAAAATCAACAAATTTAAAAAATCACAATTATATATATATATATATATATATGAAAGTGTTTAGAGAAGAGGGTGCATCCACATCCCCTCGCACCCCTTACCCTCCACAAGTGCCGCCTAGTCAGTTGACATGATTTCTTTTTCGACTAGACTTAAAAGGGAGGCTTATGTTGTGGCAGAAACAATATGCACAATGTGGAAGGTCTATCATCTATGACACAGTCAACGTAAATCCTGATCAGTCCAACTCAAGATGGAGCTCGGGTCAAGTCAGCCTAACTCATGATGTGATCCAGTTTGGTTGGATTAGCTCATTTGAGTTCAACTCAAGTTAATCTGGCACATGCCCGACTTAAGTCTAACCGAACGACTAATGGTTGATCTCAAGTGGGGCTTGGCCAAGTCCTGTACGAGTTATGTCAGACTAGCCGGACTTAACACTAGGCTCAACCCAAACCTCGCCCATGTTAAGATGCAACGACAATTAAAAAAAACATTTGTTAACATTACATAAAGGTGCTAGTGCTTATAACAACGTCAATTATAAAAAGACGTGCTCTAGCTAGGGCATCCACAATCATTGGAGTTCCACGAGAGCTCCTTCTTTGTCATATTTGCGCCACGTCAAATATAAAAGACTCCATACATTTCTCCACTATAAAAAAAAACTTCTCAACAACTCATTCATGAATCTCACTCTTTTCATTATATATATTTCTCATCCTTCCTTCATATTTATCTTATATATAATTAAATTTTTATAAAATATAAAAAAACCTTTTTTATAAAATTTTCTAATTTATTAATCTCTTATATATATATAAACAAATATAAATAAAATAAAATATATTTTAATATTAAAAAATTGAGGCAGCATTTCCGTCAACCTAGAGCTGCTCCCTCATTAATCATAAAGAAGCTCCCTTTTATTATGAGAGGGAGCTCCACTACCAAAAAAAAAAAAAAAAAAAAAAAGGACATTAGCAAAGGAAAATTAGCAACGGTCAAATAAGCGGTTGTAAAAATAGGGGTTATAAAATCGGTTTAATACAACCACTCCTAAATCCGCTTCGGTTGCTCATGTTTTTGAAGCGGTTGTTAAATCGATGCTTTTGAAGACATATAGAATGGTTTAATGAATCATTTCTACAAGTATCCTTTAGAAGCTATTTAGGAGCAATTGTAAATGTTTCTACATATGTCTTTATGGATAAGTAGTGGTATTGGCTAGCGAATCTATTGGAAAATCGCTTCAGAGTTTCCTTGGCTAACAGAGAGTTCTCGAATCAATTGGACAATCGATTCCTAATACAATCGATTGGCAAATCGATTTGTGAATTCTTTTTTCGCCAAGGAAAAATCGCTTCAAAGTTTTCCTTGGCAAATAGAAAATTCCCAAATCGATTGGTCGATCAATTCCGAACCGAATCGAATGCCCAATTGATTTGGAAACTCTCTGTTGGCCAAGGAAACTCTAAAGCGATTGGAATCAATTGGCCGATCGATTCTGACCTTTCGCGGCTAAGTTTAAAAAAAAATTGCTCGCTTCTCATAGTATTTTCCCAAAACCTTTATTTTTGTTCAAGCGACCCTAATTGTATGTCATCTGATATTTTGTTTGGTGTTGACAGATATTCGTGTCCCTGATGGTATGTCATATGATATTTCAAAGTGTGTGGATATTGAGCATTGTTGATTATGGGCTTGCAAAGCCATGATTGTCATATCATGTTGGATCAATTTCTTCCAATTACTCTTCGTCGCATATTGTCCAAAAAGGTAACTGCTGTTATCACCGAGTGGTTGCATTCATTAGGCATTGATGTCTCATGTGGCAAGGTGAAGCAATTTAGGAAGAAATATGCCAGGGTCTCTGGTTGATCGTTTTCATTGGTTCGCATAGCGTTCAATGGTGATGAGTTGAGGTGGATGGATGGTCGTCATCTAGGTAAGGGGTCGCAATCGAGACCACGAGCTGAAGGCCAGGCACCTGTGATTCTAGGAGCTCATGATAACGCAGGCTCAGATGATGATGATGTTGAAGATGCACTTGGAGAGGATGCTGATCTTCGATCTTATGCTTATGAGCTCGAGGAGACTATAGACACACGTTTTGAGGAGCTACGATTGGATTGTGATCTCCATAGGGCTGAGATGAGGACCTAGTACGAGACAATTGTGCATGGCCAGATTGAGTTGAAGGCGAGCTTTTCCTCGTTGCATAAGATGATGCGTTAATGGATGTCTGGTCATCCTCCTCAGCCATATCCTCCAGCTAATGCTCCACCTCTAGCAGATAATACTTCTGTTCTCCTTGCTATTGATCTATCTGTGGATGTTGATTCCAGCACAGACAACATTGAATTCTTCTTTGCAGCATGACTTGATGTATATATTGACTTTTGACTTAGTACAAACTTATTATGTAGGTTTACTTTTGGTATTTATGTGATGGTTTGGTTTCTATGTATACACCTCATATTGGTGTGATGTTTAGTATTTATGTGATGTTTTGGTATTTATTTAATTTTGATATTTATGTGATGTTTTGGTATTTATGCTTGGATGCTTCTCAACTCCGATCAAACAAGTAAAAAGATATGTATGTTATCTTATCTGATGATGTATTAATATTTGCTGTGGGCTGTGATTAGGATTAAAATTTAGCCATGCATCCGATTTTAAGCATTAGCTTGTATATCTGCTACAACAATGCTATCCTTTTGTTAAAGGAAAAAAAGTGTTCAACACAACTATAACTATAAAACTAAGAACATAGATTTAACAAGAATTTAACTCACACAAATGATCAAGTAAGACCTTAATTCTTCAGATTGATTGGTAGGAAGAACAGTGAAAAAATATACTACTGTTCCTAAATTGTAAAACTAGAGACAATGATGAAAAGTCCTACTTAAAATTTCATCATCAACTGAACTGCATTTGCCAACCACTATAGGAGAAGGTGATGTTTTAATTGAGATGGCAATGATATTGTTGGAACTAAATGCAGGTCCTTTTTCTTTTCATCAACACTCAAAGAAATCATAGTAGAGTCTTGTATCAAAGATTCAACATTGGGATCTATTTGGCCATTGCTTGATATTCGGAATCTAATCGATTGGTGAATCTATTTGGGAACTCTCTGTGCATGATAAAAAATAGGAATCGATTTGTCAATCAATTCCGAAACTCTCTATAAGTGAAGGATACCAAGAATTGATTTGCCAATTGATTCAGAATCAGATCGATTGGCGAATCGATTTGGGAACTCTTTGTTCGCATTGCCGAATCGATTTGTCAAGCAACTAAAATTAGGTTTCATCGAAAATCTCCCACTCTACAATCCCGCCATATTTCCTTTCCTTAATACCGAATCTGCTTCTCTCGTTGCCCTAGCTTTCTCCTAGGTACACAACCTCCTCGCCTCCTTCCCGTTAGTCATGATCCTCTCTCTCTCTCTCTCTCTCTCTCTCCCTCCCCCCCCCCCTCGCATCCACCTCCTTCCTGTCACTAACGATCCTCGGCAGCCGCCTCCTTCCCATCGCTGACGAACTTCAACTCTCGCCCTGCTTCCGGCTCCTTCCAAGTGCACCCCATCTCCCTCCTTCTCGACGTTTTTTATTTAGGTTGCTTATTGAAGTTGGAAGTCTTCTGCAGAGGAGGGTTAAGGAAGTTAGGGATCCATCTTCTGACCTCTCTTTGTAGGTAAAATTTCTTGCTTAACTTCTAAGCAATGTTATACTCTTTGCAGATATAACTTTTCTTCCATAGAGGAGGGTTTAGGAATTTTAGGGGTTTTTCTCCTTATGATTTCTCCTTATAAAGAAGCAAATTCTGATCACTTGTTTATTCTAAATGATTGCTAACTTGCATCCCTAAGTTGTGAAATGGAAATCGTCATTCGTTTTATAATTGCAATCGATGATGTTGATCGCAATCCCTAATTTCGTAGGAAATACACCAACAAACTTATTGACGTTGTGCCCTTATAATGTCGTAATTAGGCAGTTTGTCACCTCTAAGATATTGCCTCTACACAATGTTAGTGCCGGAAGCACCAGGTCGAACCTGATTTTGATAATGGCAAAGACTTCAAAGTTAAGTTTATGTAGTGATCTAACAAATCTACTAAATGTGCAGGAAAGTCCTAGTTTACCTAGGCACGAAGTCTTGATCTGCAGGGTTGAGCATGAAGTCCTAGTCGAGGACTGGGCACGAAGTCCTAGCCAAGGGCTGGGCACCGAACACTTGACCGAGAGTTGGGCATGAAGACCTGATTTGAGGAATTGGACACGAAATCTTGGTCGAGGACCGGACACTGAAGACTTGATCCGGAATATCGGGCAGGAGACTTAACCGAGCAAGGACTATGGGCAGAAGTAGAGATGGGTCGAGGTAAGGACGTCTCAAGATCCAGGAGTTTCGGAGGCCAAGCAAAAGTCCAACTGGAGGAGCCGGTTGGAAAATGGTAACTTCTCCAGAGTGGTGTAGGTGAGGACGTGTTCCCTAGAAGAGGGAACAGTAGGCGTCAGTTCGACCTAGGATTTCATTTGAAATCCAGAGTCAGAACCAGACAGCTCTGGCCGTCATTTATGCATATATTTACATTATTATACTGTGTTCTTGGACTAACCTTGGTTGCAGGCTAAAGGGATTAGTTGCTGCGATCAGGGGCGCCTGAGAGGGCTTAGGAGCCCAAGAACCCAGGCGCCTAAGAGGACCCAGGCGCCCCAGAAGGGGTTTTCTCAGCAGGTGGCAAAGTTGAGTTGGCAGTTGCACCACGTCAGCTCCCAGGTGCGTCACTGCTCCCAAGCGCCCCAGTGATCCCAGGTCCCCAAGAACAGGATAAAAGTTGGTCGAGTCTGCGGATAAGGACGCAGCTGATTTGAGTGACGTGTAGGGCGCCCAAATAGCTTATCAGGCGCCCGAGATCCAGTATAAAAGGGGGTTCACCCCTGCTTCCAACATCAACTCAAGCACTCGAAAACACTGCGACAAGCTTCCATGTTCGAGTTTTCTGCGCCAACAATGTTCAAGATCGGTGACACACTGCTCCAACAATTCCTGCTTTCTTCTTTAGTATCATTGGTATAAAGTTTTCAATTCAGTTCTATACTTAAATTATACTTGTACATCATTTTCCGAATTATAGAAGTGCACAACGAAAACGGTCAAGGATTGTGGGCCTTGGAGTAAGAGCCGTCACAGACTCCGAACCAAGTAAAACAAACTGTGTTAGCAATGTTTTATCTTGCTAAGCTCTTTTCCGCTGTGGTTACTCTCGATAAATTTCCGAAAAATAAGTTATCGATATTCACCCCACCTCTATCGATCACAATGATCCCACATGTGGTATCAGAGGGGGTGACTCAATCTCGGTGAAACCACCAATTGAATAATTTTTTCAAATTCTTTTTGTTATTTTCTATCAGAAAAGGTATTATTGCATTTTTCTGATATTTTCATTTTTTTTAGTCTTTTTCGTTCATGGATTTTCTCGTCTTCTCAAATTTGGTGCAACACTAGTCGAGATTTAATATTTTTTTTCTATACCGCACTACTATTCCAAGACCAAGTCTTGGAACAAATTTTCTTATTTTTGTCTTTTCAGAAATTTCCATGGCCCAACAAGAAGGTTACTACACCACCTGACCACCTCTTTTCTCAGGAGAAGACTTCACCTATTGGAAGAGCAGAATGGAGGTCCACCTGAAAACTCAGGTAGAGATGTGGATAATAATCCAAGCTGGACTGGAAATCCCGAAGAATGCTCAAGGCGAACCTCAGGGATACTCAGAGTGGGATGCCCCACTAAAGAAAAAGATTGAAGCTGACGCCAAGGCAACTCAAACCCTCCAATGTGGCCTATCCAAAGAAGAACTCAACTGCATCAACCACTTTAGTAGTGCAAAAGAGCTATGAAACAAGCTGATCGAGCTGCATGAAGGAACGTCAGATACAAGAATCAACAAGCGCGATCATCTACTGAACAAACTCTATAACATAAAGATGCAGGACGGTGAGACCGCTGCACAGCTCCACGAACATATTCAAGAACTCATGAATGGTCTTCACACCATTGGCCACAAGATAGAGAATCGGGACCTTATTAGGTATACTCTAAATTTTTTTTCTCGAAACTCTCTGTGGGCATCTATGGTAGATGCATACAAGGATTCGAGGAACTTGCCAAAAATTAAACTAGATGAATTGTTTTCAAAATTAGAATTGCATGAACAGAGTAACTTTGCACAGGTCGAGAAAGGTATTGCTCTCTTTACAGGTAAAGTCCCAAGTAAACCAAAGAAGAAAAAGCTACAACCGATACCCGAGTCCGATTCTGACTCAGAATCTGACGACGATAGAATCAATCATCTCGAGCTAGTTAGAATGGTTCAAAACTACTATAAAATGATTAAAGGGCAAAGAAAGAAGAAGAAGGTGGTTCAACCAAAGGATAATCCAATTGAACCAAGTACCAGTCAGAAAGGAAAGACCGAAGTCACACCTGTTATGGGTGCAACAAGAAGGGTCACTACAAATCGGAGTGTCCCAACTCAAAGGAGGCCAAGAAGACTTGGAGGAAGAAGGCGCTTCAAGCTATGTGAGACGAGTCATCCTCGGAAGACGAAGAAGAGGCACCGCAATCCAACCTCGCGCTGACGACTTCGAAAGAAGTCGACATTGATTCAGAATCAGAATCGAAAGAAAGTGGCGGAATCGAAACTCTTTCAATATCAGAAGACGGTCGAATCACGATAAGAGGTTATCCCAAATCTCAGTTATACGATCTTATCTGCTATTGGTCACATAAGTTGGCCAAAGCCAACATCCGGGTTGAGTCTCTCCGACAGGAGGTAAAAATTCTGAAGGAGGAGGTCAACTCAAGCTCCATGACTGACACCATTCAGGAAGGAAGCTCAACTCAAGTTCAAAATCTTGAGGAAGGGAATTCGTCCTTGAAATCTCAAGTGAAGGAAATTAGAGATGCATTGGAACAGTTTACCTCAGGTTCCAAAAATCTTGACATGATTATTGGAAAACAGAAATCCGTTCTCAACCGATCCGGACTTGGTTACCGAACCAACTCACGTTGCAGATCCTATTATTCTGTATTGAACCAAACTAGAACCCGAATCCAAGCATTGGTCCCCAAGTTAAGCTTGACTAATCAAGCAGGATCAAATCAATATTGGATCCCCAAGGACATGTTTCACATCCTAGATAGTCCATATCGAGGATTTAGTCCAGGGGGAGCCAATAGAAAAATAATTTTCATAATTAGATGATTTTCTTGAATACTTTTTTAAAATTGCTTGATGCTTGTTTATTTATTTATTTTCTGCAAAAATGTCATGCTTAGGATTAGAAATGGTTAGATAAGGACCTGACATTATTGAAACTTGCACAACCTAATATTATGCTGGGGCGAGATGATAGTACATTAGGGAATCCTGTCTAAAGAGTTAGGTAAGGTAAGATGTATCCTATCTGGTCTTTTTAGTCTGATGGAACTAGCTGAAGCTACCTCGCCACATCTTCAACATGTTAGACTAGGGTTTCTCAAAGAGTACCTTGAAAATAAAATTTCTTTAAAAGGCTTTGTCTAGGAAAGGGTCATTGTTCCGATAACCAAGAAGACCCCTATGCCTCGCCAATACCTGGAAGCCGATTATTGAAATCTATTTTTAATTTACTAATTGTTAAATTTGAATCTAACTCAAGGTTCAATTAAATCATAGTTTTTAACTTAAATTCAAAGATAAAATTAATACATCTCACAAAACAGATAAGGATACACTATTTTGTCACTTAAAAAAGGATGAGATGCTTAGGACCCAAATGTTTAGTCCAACCTAACCAACCTCACAAAACTAAATAATTTAACCTTCAAATTTTCAAAATTCAATTTAATAATTTTCAAAATTCAACTTAAAATTTTTCAAAATTCAACTTAAAATTTTTTAAAATTCAACTTAATTTTTTTTTAAAATTGAACTTAAAAATTTTTAAAATCAACTTAACAATTTTCTAAATTTAACTTAATAATTTTCAAAATTAAATTTAACTTAACTTAACATCTTTTAAAATTAAATTTAACTGAACTTAACTTAATATTTTTCAATCTAACTAATGAAGCTAAAACCTGTCTCACAGAAATACCCATAGGAGTAACATGGCTAATCACTCAGATTGGGTGAGACAGACTAGGCAGTGAAACTCAATTCATCCATCCTTATACTTCTACATAAATGGATCCAAATCAGGACATTTTATGTGCAGGAACATAAAGATTTGGACCAGTGGATGCTCCAGTCATATAACTGGAGACAAATTAATGTTCACCAAAATCAAGTACAAGAATCTAGGTTCAGTGGCATTTGGCAAGAATGCCACACTTAAGGTAATTGGTTCAGGTAATATTGAACTCAACTCTGATTTTATTATTAAAAAGGTATGTTGGTTGATAATTTTAAATTTAACTTACTCAACATTAGTTAACTTTGTGATACTGGATACGTAGTTACTTTCACTAATTTAGATTGCCTTATTAGGAACTTACAAGACCCAGAAGTAACCCTTAAGAGAATTAGAAAAAATAATATTAAGATTATTAACCTACCATCCACAGCTAAATATTTTCTAACCCAAGAAGGAGAAACCAACTTATGGCACAAAAGACTAGGTCACACCCACACAAAATTAATTTCAAAACTAAGCCAAAATAGACTAGTTAAGGGAATCCCTAAACTTAGAATCTTTGAAAATTTATTTGTAACCCATGTCAACAAGGTAAACAAATAAAGTCAACCCACAAACCTGTCCAATCAGACATAACCCAAACTGTTGGAGCAATCTATGGTCCGGAGTGACCATGTGTTTTGATGTTTGAGCAAAGGGTTTAAGTTAGGTTCACCCTTGTGGTTAATATGTGTATTTGAGTGTGCAGGTTTGCAGGATACACTTGAACTTAGCTAGACGGCTTCGGATCTGGTGAAGGATGGCATGAGGAGACAAGCCGTGGGCTTGCATGCATCCAAGGGACCGTGGACAAAGCAGGAACGATGAGCCGAGGGAAGCGCACATCGACGCATATGTGAAGGATGATATGGGGAGACGAGCCGTGGGCTTACATGCATCCGACGGACGAGAGCCAAAGTCGAAGAAGGCTTGAAGGCAATAGGTCGAGCCTGCTGGATGAAGGGTCAGCTAAGTCATGAGGGTCCGAGTGCTGAGAGAATTGTACTCTGGAAGGGAAACCCTAGGTTTAAGGGTAGAGCAGTCGACTGGTGCTTGGATTAGTTGACTGATGAAGTGTACAGAAAGATCAGTCGACTGATCCTAGGTGCAGTCGACTGATGTCAGCTGGAATTTGAACGTTGGGCTGTAACGTTCGAATCTAAGTTGGACCAATTGACTGGTGCTTGGACCAGTCAACTGGTAACGACTCTTTTCAGCTATGAGCTCTATTTAAGAGAGCTCGGTTTGGCTGGGAAAAGGTTGAGAAAATAAGCTTGGTTAGAACTTATTAGTAGTCTTCTAGTGCTTAGGTATTGTCGAGAGTCTGTGGGAAGGTTTCTCCACCCACAAGGAGTGACAAGGGCTAGCCGGAGGTCTTCCGGGGACTCATCGACCGAGGAATCGGGATCATCCACCTTACGGACAACCATGGAGTAGGAGCCTTATCTCCGAACCACGTAAACGGTTTGTGTTAGCGTTTGTTTATTTGTGTTATTAGTATTTCCGCTTGCGCACACTAACATTGTAGGAAGAAACCACGACCAAAGTGGGTGATCGACTATTCACCCCCCTCTAGCCGTACGTCAAGGTCCCAACACAAACAACACTTGAGCTCCTACACCTAGACCTATTTGATTCTCATGGAGCCAAGTCACTAAGAGGAAATCGATACTGCTTAATAATTATTGATGATTATTCTAGATTTACCTGGGTTATGTTTTTGAAAACCAAAGATGAAACCTTTGAAATATTTAATACTTTATGCAAAATACTTGAAAATAAAAAAGATACAAAAATCAAAAGAATTAGAAGTGACCATAGGGGGAATTTGAAAATCTAAAATTTAATGAATTCTGTAAAATTAATAGATATATCCATGAATTTTCTTGCCCTAGAACCCCCCAACAAAATGGGATAGTTGAAAGAAAGAATAGAATCCTTTAAGAAACTGCTAGGACTATGCTTAACGAATATAATCTATCTAATCAATTTTGGCCAAAAACAATAAACCCAACTTGTTACATCCAAAATAGGGTCCTAATAAATAAAATATACAATAAAACCCCTTATGAAATTTATTATCACAAACTACCTAATTTATATTATCTAAAGGTTTTTGGATGTAAGGTACATATCCTAAATACTAAAGATTACTTAGGAAAATTTCAATCAAAATCAACCCCAGGGATTTTTGTAGGATACTCAACCACATGTAGATCATATAGGGTCTATAATAAACATACCCTTAAAATTAAAGAAACTACAAATGTAATATTTGTTGAAGAAATGAAACAACACCAACTAATTTACCTAACTCAATCAACCAATCTAACTTAACCAATTCACCAAACGTTTAACCAAGCCTAAATATTTTAGATCAAGACTTAGAAGAAGGTCAACCAGTAATTGAACCAACTCAAATAATCAAACTAGTAATTGAACCAACTCAAATAATTGAATCTGGACCTGAACAACCTGAACCATCCTCTAGGTCTAGGTCAAATCATCCAACTGACCAAATCTTAGGTGACCCAACATTAGGTGTTAGAACAAAATCATCCTATAGAAACCTAGGCCAAGTTGCCTTGATTCCTAAGATTGAACCGAAGATAATAGAAGAAGCATTACCTGACCTAGACTGGATCATAGCTATATAGGAAGAGTTAGCTCAATTTGACAGAAACCAAATCTGGGACTTAGTAGCAAAACTAGAATGTAAGACTGTGATAGATACTAAGTGAGTTTTTAGGAATAAGCTGGCTGACAAAGGAGAAATAGTAAGAAATAAAACCCGCTTAGTGGTTAAAGGATTTAGTCAAATTGAAGGATTGGACTATGATGAAACCTATGCACCTGTAGCTAGACTAGAATTAATTAGGATGCTTCTAGCTTATGCAGCCCATAAGAGATTCAAATTATATCAAATGGATATTAAATCTGCCTTTCTAAATGATTTTATAAAGGAGGAAGTCTATGTAAGTCAGCTTCCAGGTTTGGAGGACTTAGAGCATCCTAATTATGTTTTTAGACTTAAAAATGCCCTATATGGACTTAAACAAGCACTCAGAGCCTAGTATGAAAGACTATCCAACTACTTAGTTTCTAAGGGGTTTAACCAAGGCTAAATTGATCCAACCCTTTTTGTTAAATCCTTAGAAAATAAAATTTTTATTGCTCAAATCTATGTAGACAATATAATTTTTGGCTCAACCAACACAAATTTCTTAAAAGAATTCATAAAAGTTATGGAAAGTAAATTTGAAATAAGCCTTATAGGTGAACTAACCTTTTTCTTAGGACATCAAATTAAACAAACAAAAGATAAAGTTATTCATCAATTTAAATATGCAAAAGTAATTTAAAAATTCATAATGGAAAACTCTAAAGTCATAAATACCCCGATGACAACAAATATTAAAATAGATAGTGACCCAGAAGGAAAACCAGTGGACTTGAAGTACTTCAAAAGTGTTATAGGTAGCCTACTTTACCTAACTGCTAGCAGACCTGACATTTTATTTGTAGTAGGTATTTGTGCTAGGTACCAAACTTGTGCTAAGGAATCTTACTTGAGTGTTGTCAAGAGAATCTTTAGGTACATTAAAGGCAGCCTAAATGTAAGAATTTGGTATCCTAGGACTTCTAATTTTGAACTACTAGGCTACTTTGACTCAGATTATGCAGGGTGCAAACTAGATAGAAAAAGTACTAGTGGAAGTTGCTAGATGTTAGGTCATAGCTTAGTTAGTTTGTACAGTAGAAAGCAACACTGTGTTGCATTATCCACAACTGAAGCTCAGTATATAACCCTAGGAGAATGTGTAGCTCAATTATTATGGATGATGCATACCCTTAGGGGCATTCAATTGACCTGCACTAACACTAAAGTCTACATTGATAATATTAGTTCAATTAATCTTACAAAAAAATCCCATTAACCATTCCAGAACGAAATATATTAAAGTTAAACACCACTTTATTAGGGATCATGTAACCAGGGGCGAAATTGCACTTACACACATAGATTCAAAATCTAACCTAGCTGATATTTTCACTAAACCACTATCTGAGTCTGAATTTAGTTCACTAAGAAGGCAGCTAGTAATATGCTTAGTAGAATAGGGTTATTTTTCACTTATGTATTTTTGAAATGACTCTTGTCATTTTTTTTCAAAAAATAATTAACTGCTTTTCAAAAATTCATAGTTTTAAAAACATATTGTTTTAAACATTTTATTTTAACTTTTCGACTTAGGTTTTCAAAAATTACCTCCTTTAAAACTAGAGATTTCTTTGTTATGAACTTAGCTTAGGACTTAACCCTAGTTTGCATGCTCCTATAGATTTAGAAGCCAGTATCTCACAAGCACATTAGAATACTTTGATTGATAACTTAGATTGGGTTAAAATTCTAAGGTCTATGCCTTGACTCAAGATGTTTTAAGTCAGTGCATCAAAAGTAGTTGGGGCAATAAATACAATTGAACAACAATCTTGTTAAGTAATCAAGCTTAGAAAGTCTAACTTGATAAGACTATTTAACTTGACTAACCCTAGTAAAAGCTACTATTTTATAATAGTTAGTAAGTAACAAACTGGGTTAGACAGGGACCAAGGAATAAAGATTTGATTAATTTTCAAATTATTATTTATTATTACATTATTTACTTTTTATACTTAAATCATACTTGGACTCAATAGGAATATTAACTTGGTTCAAATCTTGCTACTTGGTTCAAATTACTTTTTAGACTTAACAAACTATTATTTAGCATTAATTCTTGCTTAATTATTTCGTAATTTGATCCCTATCATTTGGCTTGTTAGAAATTAACACTGGACATTTTTTTACTTTTTCAAAATTTTCTTATGTTTTTTTTCAAAACTCATAGGCTCTGACACTTAATACTTTCCCCTTAATCGAAGTTTTCTTTCAAAACATATTTTCAAAAAGCATATTTACTATAATTTTTTTTTGATATATGGCAAAGGCGGATAGTAGAAAAAGTAAGTTAAAAATCAAAATTTCCCCTTTAACAAATAAACTTTGCTTTCGAAAGAAGTTTAACTTTGCTTTCAAAATTTTAACTTTTCTTTCCAAAGTTTAACTTAGAGTTTTTTTATATACTTTGAAGTTTTTTCAAACACTTTTTCAAATCAAAGTAATGAACGTTTTCATACTTATAATTTTTTTTAAAAAAAAATTAAAAAAATCCTTCAAAGTGGAAATTGCATGCTTTTCAAAAAGCTTCAGGGGGAGAATTTCAAATCAAGGGGGAGCTTTTATGCAATATTTCAATTTTGTAAGATTTTTCACAAAAGTTGCAAATGTTCTAAAAATAAGGGGGAGATTACTAATTAAGGAGGAGAGTTAAAAACTATTTCAAAATTTGTCATGTCTTTATTCCATTACTTAATTGTGGCTTATGTTTTGTTTATATATTTTTTAACTTAACTTTTGAACTGAGTTGCCATAAATCAAAAAAGGGGAGATTGTTGGTGCCGGAAGTACCAGGTCAAACCTAGTTTTGATAATGGCAAAGGGTTCAAAGTTAAGTTTATGTAGTGATCTAAGGAATCTACTAAGTGTGTCGGAAAGTCCTAGTTTACCTAGGCACGATGTCTTGACCTGTAGGGTTGAGCATGAAGTCCTGGTCGAGGACTGGGCATAAATTCCTAGCTGAGGGTTGGGCACCGAAGACCTGACCGAGAGTTGGGCACGAAGACCTAGTTCGAGGAATTGGGCACGAAGTCCTGGTCGAGGACTGGGCACGATGTCCTGGTCGAGGACCGGGCACCGAAGACTTGATCCGGAAGATCGGGTAGGAGCTTAGCCGAGCATTGACTACGGGCAGAAGTAGAGATAGGTCTAGGTATGAACATCTCGAGATCGGGAGTCTCAGAGGCCCAGGAAAAGTCCAACCGGATGAGCCTATTGGCAAAAGCTAACTTCGCCAGAGTGGAGTAGGTGAGGACGCGCTCCCTGAAAGAGGTAACAATAGGCGTCAGTTCGACCTAGGATTTCATTTGAAATTCTAAGTTAGAACTAGACAACTCTAGCTATCATTCATGCATATATTTACATTATTATACTATATTCTTGGACTAACCTTGGTTGCAGGCTAAAGGAACCAGCTGTTGCGATCAGGGGCGCCTGAGAGGGCTCAGGTGCCCTAGAACCTAGGCGCCTGAGAGGACTCAGGTGCCCCAGAAAGGGTTTTCTCAGCAGGTGACAAAGCTAAGTTGGCGGTTGCACCATGTCAGCTCCTAGGCACCTCACTACTCCCAAGTGCCCTAGTGATCCTAGGCGCCCAAGAACAGGATAAAAGTTGACCAAGTCTACAGATAAGGACGCGGTTGATTTGAGTGACGTGTAGGGCACCCCTATAGCTTATCAGGCACCCGAGATCCAGTATAAAAGGGGTTTCACCCCCTCTTCTTCGAACATCAACTCAAGCACTCAAAAATGTGGGGACCGGTGCCGTCGATAGAGGGGGGGGTGAATATCGATTTGTAAAAATTTGCAGAAACTTGTCGTAAATTCGATCGTTCATTCTAGATACAGAGTTGGTAGCAGTGGAAAACAAAAAGAACGAAAAAGCAACAACTTAGAATGCACACGGATTTTTTACTTGGTTCCCAACCCCCAGGGTGTAACAGCTCGCCTTCTGGTACTAAACTTTAAGGCAGATCGCTACTAACTGACTAACTGATTACTGATCATTGATTTCCAGATGCTAAAGCAACTGGGAGAATTTAAAAATTCTTATTTTGTACTGAACTAACAATTTATAACTCAAGCATGCTGCGGTAAATCATAATCATGTTGGAAGTACTAACCAGCCAAAATAAAACAAAAACTTTAATTTTATTAGCTTGGCAAAGATTTGATCCCCCAACCTCAGCGTTGCATGACTGAAGCACTAACCAGCAACTCTATATCACATTCTATTTTAAATTGGCACCAGTCGACTGATATCTTTCCAGTCGACTGGTGTAACCGACGAAACTTTCTGTGCCATTTTTCTGCTGGTCCCAGTCGACTGGTAACTGTCGCAGTCGACTGGCAGCTCTGAAATCTGAAGTTTCAGATTCCAAAAACGTGCCAAGGTCAACCTACTTTGTACCAAAAACACCACAAACTCATATTTGAGCCTAGTAACAGGTATACAATGATTCTAGGCCATATTCTACATGTTTTCATGACATTAAGGCATACTTCAACTACTTCTAAGCATAAATTTAGAAACATAAACTTTGTATCAACTTACTACTAAAACTAAGCATTGTTTCTGCCTAGATGCATCAATAGTAGCGCTATAATATCAGGAATGATTCTATAGCCTTAGACTATGCATTTTACTACTAGTTAACATGCATTTGAAAAGTATCACTCAACATATCACATGTAAAAACTAGGCATGACATCACGACACGATATCAACTCATACTAGCATAATGCTAATAACATAACAAGGGTACTTAAGATGCGGAAAATGTTAAACATGACAAAGAACTAATTCATTTAACATTCTTAATAACATGTCCTCTTAATGCAAGTTCCCAAGGTTCTTTCATTCTAAGTTTCCACCATCACACACTCCACCATCATCCCTGCCGCTTCCTCTACTCCATTTTTCCCTTGCCTTTATTTACAGTATAAGGAAAAATGAAACTATAAGCATAAAGCTTAGTAAGTACCATCCTACTCACAAAACAATGCATATCTCGAAACTCATGCTTTTAAAAACACATGTAGGAAGAACATATCATGCTTGTCATTCATTCTTGCTGAAACATATAATCTAAACAAATATCATGACATACTCATCATACTAAGCACATGAACTAAATCATATTCTTATAACTAAATTCACATAGCATTCATAGAATCTGACTGAACTAAGCATGATCTTAAAATTGTTTTCACTTAAAGGTATTACTGAACTTTTGAAACTTATACATATAATAAGTGAAAATAATAATCATGCTGCTGTGGGCCCGACAATGTGCTGCTAATGCGCGCATCCCTAAATAGATCCGAGGTAGCTAATCCCGAACCCATTAGGGTACTATTACTAGGCTAACTAGGAGCCTAGGGGCAACTAGGAGCCCACCCATGGACGAACTAAAGTCCAAGCACATGCCATAAAAAGTAAAATACTTTCATAAATATTCTTTTCTTTAACCTTGCATCTACTAGGCGATCTAGAGCCTAGGGGCGATCTAGGAGCCCACCCAATGGATGAACTAGGGTCCATAAACATAAAGCAAGGGTAGCTAACTTCATAACATGCTAAAACTCATATTAGAGCTTCTTAACATTTTCTCGAGCACCTTGCGTGCCTAAAACTCCCCTTTTTCATTTAAGGACACTTCCTAGGCACTCGACGGTGCATCTAAACCCCAAACTAAAGGCGGAAGCACATCCAGCCCATCTAGTGGTGCCCTTAAAATCGGTAGAGGAAGTTAATCTGCACATATGGGCATAAACTTGCAATTAGATAAACTAGGACAATCAATCATACGAACGAAGCTACTTATACCGCAGGTGAGGAGTACTTACATCCTACATTTGTTCTTACAACTCTAGGGCGTAGGGTTTAGGGAGAGGGAAGGTCCTTGGAGTCTCGGAGAGGTTCTAACGAAGAACAAGATCCCCTAGCGTGCCCTCTTCTTGAATCCATCTACCACAAGCCTTGGACTCCTCCTTGCTTTGCCGTGAGTGAGGGAGGAAGAAGCCTCGGGAGAGGGAGGAAGAAATCACCACGGGAGGGAGAGGGTTCGGCGGCGACAAGGTGAGGAAAAGTTTCAATTAAAAAACCCTTAAGTTCCCTTTATATTTATGGGAAAAATTTAACTAACTTCAACTTATCCGTCTTTCCCTCTAGTCTATTCCAATGAAAACAAACTCAACCCACTTGGTAAGCCTGTTCTCCTTTTATTGTAAAGGTTTAGGGGTTAAACCCCACTTAAGCCCTGCGCATTCTATTTTTTTATTCATTTTTTGCCTTATTTGTCCATGGAAAAATTCTATAAAAATATCCATAAATTCAGAATAAATTCTAGGATATTTCTAAAATTAGATTTGAGAATTTTCGGGCGTTACACAGGGTCAGTACGTCCAAGGCCTAAGCACGGGAAACACCCGTCCACTAATGGCCTCCTTTCCGGACTTTCTGGAGGCGGAGAAACCTGTCTTACAGTGCATGATTTACAATAAAATAGATAAGGAAATTAATTGCATAAAATAAATCAAACCAAACGAAATGTCGAAGACTCGGCCGATCTGAAGACGACACAGAGCTTTGTCTCTAGCACTTTTTCTTTGCACAGAATGCTTAAAATTTCGTTGTGATTCTTGTTCTGAGTTGAGGGGTCGAACCCCTTTATATAGCCTTGTCTAGGGCGCCTGTGTTGCTATAGGGCGCCTCAGTTGCGGTCAAAAGTTATCCGAAATGCTATCTTCGCGAAGCTGATAAAACCTCCTATCTAGGGCGCCCTAGACCCTCCAGGGCGCCTGAATCATTCAGGCGCCTGGCATCCAGGGCACCTGGCTCATTGTGGGTGCCCTGGTTCAATGAGGGCACCCAGGAAGTGTGTTTTAGCCTCTTTTGTGTTTGTTTGTCTGCCTTGCCTCCCATTCTACGTACTTGTAAAATACAAAAACACAAGGCAAACACATATATATTCTTAGCCTTAACGAATTAGTTTTGACTTCGGATTTCCCATGAAACCCTAGGTCGAACCGACACCTATGTTCCCTTCCCTGGGAACGCGCCTTTTATCTACTCCTCTCAGGAGAAGTTTTGCCAACCGACCCATCCGGTTGGACTTTTGCCCAGCTTCACTCACCAGGACTTTTGCCCAATCTTACGACCATGACTTATTGCCCAACTTTCACCAGGACTTCGGTGCCCAGCTTCACTTACCAGGACTTCGTGCCCAGTCCGTAACCACGACTTATTGCCCAATCCTATGTCAGGACTTCGGTGCCCAGCCCTCGGTGAGGGCTTATTGCCCAATTCCTCGAATCAGGACTTCGTGCCCAACCCTCGGTCAGGTCTTCGGTGCTCAGCCCGCAGCCAGGACTTATTTCCCAATTCATGATCAGGACTGAGTGCCCAATTCTTTGAACCAGGACTTATTGCCTAGGTTAACTAGGACTTTCCTTCACTTTGGTACTATTTTCTTGACTACCCTTCTCTTGTTCAATGTATCATTAACTTAAGCATATTTATAAACATTAAAACACTCGAGGAGGACATCATTGATGAATCTTGCATCAACAAAAAATACTACGATAAGCTTCCATGCTCGAGTTTTCTGTGCCAACAGCATTCGAGATCGATGACACACTGCTCCAACAAGTCCTGTTTTTTTTTCTTTAGTGTCGTTGGTATAAAGTTTTCGATTCAGTTTTCTACTTAAATTATTATACTTGTACATCATTTTTTAAATTATAGAATTGCCCAACAAAAATGGTCAAGGACCGTGGGCCATGGAATAAGAGTCGTCACAGACTCCGAACCAAGTAAAACAAACTGTGTTAGTAGTGTTTTATCTTGCTAAGCTCTTTTTCGATGTGCTTACTCTCGATAAATTTTTAAAAAATATGTTATCAATATTCACCCCTCCTCTATCGATCACAACGATCCCACACACAATTGTTAATGGACATGCATATACATTTCCTTGTTATTATTTGGTATTTTGTTTGCAAATGGAAAACAAAAGAATGCGAAAGCTAATCCAAAATAGCTAAAGACAATCTAGGAGAGAAGAATCAAGTAATAGTGGAGTTAATGAATATAATGATACACGAGACACAACAACCCATTCACCATTGGAGATACAAAATGATACACAAATTGAGAAGGTTAATGAGCAAGGTGAAAAATGTCTATCTCTATCAACAGTGAAATATTTTTGCAACACTAAGTAAATACATTTTGCAGATGAAAACGAGGACATGACTTCAACCCAAGCTCTCCAAAGAAGACTTGGCAAGACTATTATGAGAGATATTCAAGCATTACATCCCGATCATATGCTAGTAGTGCAATTCAATGAAATAGGACAACCTTACGGTGATCTGTAGCCGATGCTTGCAAATTTTATTGGGACTATTGCACGGAATGGACTTGTGTTGCCGTTGAAGTTTTTAGATTGGAGTAAAATGCTGACAAGTCACTTGAATTATGCATGGAAACTTGTTATTGTAAGTTGACAAGTGTTTATTTTCAGTTTTGAATTTAATGCATGAACATATTTCATTTTATGTTTATAGGCACTGATGGGGTTGAGTACCCCGTGGCGGACACGTGGGCTAAAGAAGCTAAGTGGCAAAATGTAGCGAGTCTGAACGACTCTCTTTTCGGAGTTCCCGAGACCCTCTCGGGAAGGGGATCCCCCGGGACCCCCCTGGCATGGTATACACGCCCCGGAGATCAAATTAGGAGACCCACTCCTGGAATTCCCTCGGGAAGCCAGACCCCGAGACCACCTCAGGGAAGCAGAGTGCCCGGGACTGCCCGGGCCAAAAGACCCCGAGATCACCTCGGGGAAGCGGAGCCCAAGAAGCACTCAACCTCAAGTAATGACCCCCCTTTCTTCGGATCTGTGGATAACCATCACCAATTATCACGGAGTCATCATGACCCATAATTATCGCAACGACCTGAACTTAATGACGACGTGGACCGTTGCAAAGGTTATCCTGTAATCGACAAATCGGGATGACGTGGCTAAGATCGTGGAGACACACGAAGGCAGCCACCACAGGTATAAAAGGTACTCCAACCCCTTCGGTAAAGTGGTTACGCATTCTCTACTACTCACAGATCTTCTTGTCTTCTTTTCATCTCCTTCATCGAGGCACTGACTTGAGCGTCGAAGTGGGCTCCACCGGACAACCTCTGGCGTGTTCCCCTAACACTCGTGTTAATCTCGCAGGGTGTGAAGTTCCTCCTCCAATGTCAGCATCCACAGGGGCTGAACCCTGGTGACTGACCGTCGACATCGATTCCTTCCGGAACAAGTTTGGCGCCGTCTGTGGGAAACCAGTAAAGCACCAGAAAGAGCATCGATGGCAGACCCGGCGGGATAACCCATTGTTTTAACAAAAGAGGAACTGGATCGCTTAGTGGCCAACACCATCAAAGAGGTGCTCGAACAACATCAAATCGAGCACGCCACCTCACAGCGAGGTGTTTCTATGCAAGAGGAGATCCCCAGAGTCTCCATCTCACACCCTCAACCGCGAAGATCCGTCACATCACTGGGGCGACGCGTAGGAGCAGCCCCAGACCACCGGCGAGACTCTCCTGGAGATATTGAGAAGGCCAACTCGGTAGCCTCTAGTGCGCTGAGGCATGAAGATGAACAGAGGAAGAGGGAGGAACCTAAGACCTCCCCTAAGCCTCCCTCTACTTCCTTCTCATCTGAGATTGTTGAAGACCCCATGCCGAAGCAGTTCCGCGGGCCTGGGATTGTTGATTACGATGGGAAGACAGATCCGGAGGATCATGTCTGCAAGTTTGAAAATGCAGCGCTCCTACACCAGTACACCGACAGGGTGAAGTGTCGAGTGTTCTTGAACACTCTATTCGGGGCAGCCCAACAATGGTTCCAGCGGCTACCTCCGGGTTCTATCAACTCCTTCATGGAGTTTAGAACCGCTTTCCTCCACAACTTCGCTAGTAGCCGTCGTTATCAGAAGACCACGCTTAATCTCTTCGCCCTCATGCAGAATCCGAAAGAACCACTCAAGGAGTACATCCAGCGGTTCAACCGGGTGGCACAAGATGTACCAAGTGCCACGTCGGAAATCCTCGTCAGTGCCTATACCCAAGGGTTCTCGAAAGGGGATTTTTTTCGATCATTGGTGAAGAAGCCACCCGCTAGCTTCGATGATCTACTGGGGCGTTCGGTCAAGCACGTCAACGTGGAGGAGGTGCAATTAGCCCGACGCAAAAAACCAGCCGGGGTCCCCCCTCAAGCCGTCACCCGGACCGAGAGGAGGGAACCCAGACCCCAGCCCGAGGAAAAAACCTTCACCTGGGGAAGGACCAATGGGTTGGCAGGCGAAAGCTGGTTGAGACAGTGGATACCGAGTAGTTGGAGCCACTGATGAAGTACTGCGGTTTTCATGGCAGTACGACACACTCCGCCGAGGAGTGTCATGCATTGAAGAAAAAAATTGAGTGAAGAGGCAGACCCCAAACCTCGGAAGAAGTGGAAGAAGATGGGGTATCATCGAAATTCCCCTCGGTGAAGCTTTTCTCCCAAATGGAGGCAGTCGGGAAACAAGACCCGACATCGGTCCCAATCTCGATCAAGGGGAAGGAACCGGAGGCCAGCACCCCACAGGTCTCCCTCCTTGGAAAGAGACCCCCAGAAGGGCAAGGCACCTACGTATGACCCGCTCTTTGGACATGTGGAACATATCTCCGGAGGACCCACTGGGGGAGATTCCCATCGGGCCAGGAAGTCCGACACCCGACGTCTGGAGAACTATATATGTAATTGGGACGAGCCAGAGCTAGGATCAAGGTCCTACGATCTCGTTCGACCCCAAAGACTTGTAAGAGGTGGAAGCTCCCCATGAAGATGCCTTGGTGATCCTGGCTCGCATCGCCAACTATGAGGTCAAGCACATCTTCATGGATACAGGAAGTTCCGTGAACATCTTGTACAAGGCTGCTCTTAATCAGATGCAGATCGACAAGGATGAACTACTTCCAGTCTCGACCCTGCTGTTCGACTTCACTGGGTACCGAGTACAACCGATAGGGCAAATCACCCTATCTCTATTGTTGGGTAGCGACATGCTCGAGAGGACCAGGAGAACACCCTTCTTGATAGTGGATGCTCCCTCATCCTACAACACCATCTTAGGCCGCCCGACGCTCAGTGTTTTCCAGGCGGTGGTCCCTGTTTACCACAAGAAGATAAAATTTCCGATTGGCGACCGAGTGGCTGAAGCCAAAGGGGATCAACTGGTGTCTCAGCGATGCTACAGTGGGGAAGTCAGATCAGAGTCCCAAAAGAACCCGAGGGCGCAGGAAGACTAACCGGCGGAAGCGACTATGCACAGAAGGACAGAAATGAAAAGCTCACGAAGCTAGAACAAGCCAACTGTCTTCAGTCCGGTCACCCCCGGTAAGATGTGTGTCGCATACTATGTACTTGCCTATGTGATCTTGCTGCCTTGCAGTGAATTCATGAAATAAAGAAACATGCCCTTGCACAAGTGCCAGTACGTCAAACAAAAACCCTAATACCTCGCGGTGCTGCGGATGCCCGGGATACTTAGGCTTAGTCTGGGTGCTCCGGACTCCCAACCAAGAAATCAAAACCCTAATGCCTCGCGGTGCTGTCGATGCCCAGGGTACTTAGGCATGGTCTGGGTGCTCCGGACTCCCAACCAAGAAATCAAAACCCTAATACCTCACGGTGCTGCGGCGCGGTACTTAGGCTTGATCTGGGTGTTACGGACTCCCAACCAAGAAATCAAAACCCTAATGCCTCGTGGTGCTATGGATGCCCGGAGTACTTAGGCTTGGTCTGGGTTCTATGGACTCCCGACCAAGAAATAAAAATCATAATGCCTCGCGGTGCAACGGATGCCTATGGTACTTAGGCTTGGTCTGGGTTCTACTGATGCTCAACCAAGAAATAAAAATCCTAATACCTCGCGGTGCTGCGGATGCCCGGGGTACTTAGGCTTGGTCTGTTAGGATGTATACTGAAAGACTTGCTTTTGGTTAGGATACATCTACATTTTAAAGAGAATCAGAAAATCACACAGTGCATGTTTATATTAGTATATGCACAAAATATTTGATACTTGGCAGTGTAGATAACATGGTGCGTGGTATCGCATAGAAGATCATGTTATCAGGTTCCTTGCCGAAGTATAAGAAAGAGGCTCACAACCGAGATGGAGTTGGATAAACCATTGGGATGGTAGTAGTGTAATTAGGTGTGGTTTATCTTAACCATAGAATTACGCTAGTGTACTTTGTGTACATTGAGTAGGACCAAAAGAGAGGTCATCCAATTTTTGTACTGACTTCATAAATTGGATTAGATCTCGGATAATATTATGGAGTATGATCTCTTAATCCTGAAATAATGTCGGACATATATTATTAATTATTATCTCTTTGATTTACCAATGGGCAAGATTTATTCTGTTAGATCGATAGGCCCGGTAAGTTGGGAAATAATATTATTAATATGATGTGCCGTTGATTATTGACGGAATCCGTCCTGGTGAGTCAGGTTGATGATGCCCCCTTGGTGAGCTCAAAAAGATCATCATGTCAAATCTTGCAAGTGGACTATGGTCCAGCATGATGAAAAAGGTTGAGTGGTACTAATCAAGGATAAAGAAAATAATTAATTTAATTATCAGTAATTTAAATTAATTATCGGGGATTCGATATCCTAAATACGGGGATATGGATGACTCGTAATAAGTTGGAGCCCATATGAAATTATGGAGGTTGGTGAGGAAGTACAATGGGATCCTTTAGTGTAATGGATCACTATTAATGGATCGGGTTTGGATCCATTAGCGAGCCAAGAATCAATTCCTCCTTATGGTCCCTATCATAGCCCAATAAAACCCCATAGGAGTCATGATACAAGGCAGATTAATTAAGGAATTAATCTCGGATTAATTAAGGAATTAATCTCGGATTAATTAAGGAATTAATCTCGGAGTAATTAAGGAATTAATCTTGGATTGATTAAGTTATTAATCCCTGATTAATTAAGGAATTATTCCCTAATGAAATTTGGAATCAACCCATAATTAATTGGAAATTTTTTTCAATTAATCCCATATATATATAACCTCCCTCTCTCACTCTCAATTCAATCTCTCCTCCTCTCCAACCCTAGGGGGCCGACGACAAGAGGAAGAAGAGGACCACCTCCTCTTCTTCTTTTGTTTTCTTTGGATCCACAAGGTCGCAATAGATCACCAGAGAAGGGAGAACTCAGGTTCAAACCTTGGTGGCGCGCGGCAAGGAGGAGGAAGAAATCTCGGTAGCGTGAGGGAGGTTGGAGGGAGCCGGCGGTGGAGGAGAAGAGAGGCTTCACTTCTCTTCTTCTCCCAATCTCTTCTCTTGTTTCTTTGCTACGGACGTTCACAGGACAAGGAGAAGCTCTCTTCACCTTTTTGCCGCGCGAAAGTAGAGAAGAGAGGAGGGTGGTGCGCCGACGTGAGGAGCTTCTCCTTTTGGTGTTTGTCGCCGGAAAAGGAGAGGCTTAGGGAGGGTTCATCCTCCTTGCGAGCTCTTGGCCGTGAGATAGGAGGTGTACAGAGAGGTTAGCGTGGGCTGTGGTGTAGAAGTGGAGTTGCTCCTCTTGGCTTCATAAGCTCTACCTTAAAGGGCGTCGGTGGCCAAAACCCTAGGTTAGGGTTTTGTGGTTGGCGCGAGGTAAGGAAGGAGAAAGGAGGATTGATCCGGTGCCTTGGTGATTCCGCGACCTGGTAGATCGTCATCCACACGAAGTCCAGGAGAGGAGGGTCATAAGATAGAAGACTGCGAGGTAAACGACGAGGTATAATTCTCCCGAGCTCCAGTTTTATTATGTTATGTTTTAATTGTGCCATCTTGCATTGTCTTGTCATTTCATGCATGTTAGTTAATTATTTTGATTTGATATCATAGTCTATAATTTACTAACTGGACCCCGAAGGTAAACACATAAACCGGCGATCCAAACCGTCATCTTTTCCACGGTTAATTAATCCGGAAAGTTACAAGGCCTTAACATCGGTTTCGGCTAAGTTGTTACTTGGATTAATTAACACGACGATGAGACGGTCGTTAGAAGGATGAGTCTCTATTAGGATTAAATTTTAATCTGTAGTCATAGAGAGGTCCCTCAGATATGACCCCGTGGTTGTCTTGGAAACCGCCAAGCCATACCAACAATTGGTATCAGAGCGAGGTTTCTAGTTTTGTGTGTTTAGGATTCGGTTATTTTTCTGCACATTATCATGTACATTATTTTGCTTGATAATATTTGGATGTACGTAGGCTAACTTTATGTTGTAGGCACTAGATTCCAACTATTATGGCAACTGTGTTGTTTGTATGTGATTGATTGTGTGAATGTAAATTATATGAATCCTCGGGGTTGACGAGGCTAGATAAGCTATTTAATTTTTGTAATTAAATATGGCACTTGCTTAGCCAAGTTTTCTATTTACTTTTGATCTAGATGACATGTACACTCCTTCGTGGAGTTTAGGATCAATGGATGTAAATTAGTTAGCTAGTCATCTCAGCTTGGGGACTCCTTCATGGTGGCTTGCGCATGGATAGGATGGAGTGGACGAGGTGACGACATGACTGGAGGCGCATTGGAGACCAAGGCCATAATAGTTGGAAAAATCTAGGATTTTTTTCATAGCTCTATTATTTATTTTTGGTTTAAGTGCTTGTTGTGTGTGTGCATGTAAAAACCTCAACACAAATAACTAAGTGGGAGAGGGACCCTAAGGGTCCCATGGCCTCCACTACAATCTGATAAGTAATGCGAACAAGTCTGCGCGTCGGCTCTGAGTGCCTTCCTCCCCATCGGATGGGCTTGTTCTACGGATCACTAGTTCAGAAAAGACTATAGGAAATTATTGATGAGCGTGTGTACTTCCCCATCGAAAGACACATAATCAGAAATAATTTTTCTTGGTGTCATGTAGTGATATACACTTAGATACAAATAATAGTATCCTTCCCATCGGAGTCACTGTTATTATTTGTAGGGCCGAAGAGGACCAATGAATAATTTTACTTGTCAGAAAGTTAGGATGACAAGATAATAAAATTAATGGGTAAAACCTCCTCTCACAAATGTAGAATTCGTATACATCCACACCATCGTGACATGCGAAATTCTCGGTGTTTGAGGTGTTGGTAGATTTTGTAATAAATTATTTTTAGGTGTCAATTTATTTCATAAATCTAAAGTGTGTGATTGTTATGATTCTCGGGTATTCTAAAATGGATCTAGACCCACTTGACCTAGTTCAAAGAGAAAACCAATTAAATGCCCCTAGTGATAAAATGGATTGGGAATTCAATATGGATTTTGTCTCTACTGCCGACGAACCAAAGTGTGATCTTGCCGAGTTCTGTACCGAAAAGCCTAACGAGATTAATACCGAAGAGGAGTTTGAATATTTTAGGAAATGGCTAGAAGCAGATGAGACGACCAAAGGTCATCAAAATCAGGTTTCTTCCATTACCAGTGAAAAAACATCCAAACTCGATGAACTCTTTGGTCAAAGTAATCGAGTCGCTAGGAAGATGGTAATGAAGCACTTGACCACTACCATCTTGGTTGAGGGGATGCCCGTAAGGGAACATGTCCTCAAAATGATGGCTTGGCTGAAGGAGATAGAAATTCTTGGAGCTCATATCGATGGGGAAACACAGGTCGATCTTATCCTCCAATCTCTACCAGGGAGTTTTGAGAAGTTTCGCCTAAGCTATAATATGGACAAGCGTTCATATTCGTGGGCAGAACTTTTGACAGAACTCGAGGCGACAGAGGCGGTTTCTCTTCAGAGTTCATAGACTTTCATTGCTCAAGAAGTTCCTACTTCTAAACCGAAAGGAAAGAAGAAGAAGAAACGTTCTGAGGCAAAGAAAGTAACAGGATTACAGGGACCTCAAGGATGCATAAAGAAGCCGAAGGGCAAGTGCTTTGTGTGCAAGCAGTCAGGACATTGGAAGACGGATTGTCCCCGTCGTCAGAGTAGTACCATAAGTATATTTTCTTCTTGTGTCATTGTAACATGTTTAGCGGTGATATCTACCGATACTTGGTGGGTAGATACGGATGCCACTAATCATGTCTGTATTTGTGTGCAGGGGTTCCAGGAAACTCGACGGCTAGCTAAGGAGGATATTGATGACTACATGGATAGGCTATGGAGATGACGTTTTGCAATGGGAGTTTTATCTATATGTCTTTAGTATAGGTTTACATAGTTTTGGATTTATAGAGATTGCTTTTGTACTTAGTTTTTGGAAAGAACTTTTTGGTTCAGTTTCTGGAATAAGATATTTTCTATTTCTTTTATTTGTTAAAAGTGGAATAGAAGGATTATCTATTGAAGTATATAAGATAGGCAATTATTATATAAAGCCAAAAGGCTCCCATGATGCGATAAGCTTATCATCTTAACTAATGTATGAGAAAGGTTCCTTCCAAAGTGAAACCGAACATATATTTTGTCTCTAAGGTTTGGTTTGTTAAACTCTAGTGGGATTCAAAAGTAATCAACCAAAAGGCCTTAGGGTTTATTGGTTCTGGAAGACTCGTCTTCCTTAGGATCTTTTGACTCTTACTAGGGAGGTAACAAAACTAAATAGGCTTGTTCTAAGCCTGGGGGTATAGAGCCAAAGATATATAGGAATTGGTTCGTCCTGATAAGTATAGGTCCTTAGTCTATCTAGAATAGAGGTACCTTTGAATACTTTGTTTATGAACAATTATTCAAAGGACAAAATACATTTACTTGATGTACTGCAAGGCTGATGCAGAAGAAACATCAGAGTAAAAGTATTGGACATTATGATTAGATCATGGTGACAAGTACCTCTGGGGATAGTTATAGAACATACTCGTCAGGGATTGGGATTTGATCCCAATTCACTGCACTCGAAGTGCCCCAACAGTATGGTGCAATGTATGGCAGGAAGAAAGTCTTTTAAGCTAATAAGTTAAGAAGATGATAAGCCTCTCTGAGATTAGCCAAATTTGTTCAAAGGCGTATGTCTTGGATACGAAGGTTTGTATGCTTGATTCTGTCTAGGTCAGTAGTCTCTTAAAAACCATAGAGATGTAGACTAAGTGAAAGCTTAGTCTAAGCCATGTTCATATTATGAGTAGTTCAGCACTTGTGCTGTAAAGAGACACCGACAAGTTGGAATCTAGTGCATATATTCGTAGGATATCCTAAGGGAACAATAAGGTGATTTATTAGTCCTAAGGATCAGAGGATGTTCGTTGGGACGAATATCTGATTCTTGGGAAAAGGACTATGTAATAAACCACAAGTCCAGGTGTAGAGTTACTCTGAGAAAATTAAATAGAGGGACATTCTGATCTTAGTACCAACCATATAAGAGGTTATACCACGGGACACTGAACCTCGTGTCACTAAAGATATGCAAAGGGTACCTTGTCGTAGTGGAAGGGTTGTTTCTCAATCTAGAAGTCTCATGTTCTTGGAGAGTCTGAGAACTGGGTCCTAAGAGAACATGAACTGCATCCCTAGACCTATGACAAGGATCATCCACTTTGAAGAGATAAATCCTGATATATGGATTTGTTCAAAGGATGGATAAGATTGTGTATGTGATAGAAACGAAGTAGTATTCTTGTACTATACGTAGAAAGTATTTTGTTAGTTGGAAACAATAACAGAATATTATCAGACGTAAGGGTATGGTTGTCCGCGCAATTATGAAGGACATGAGAGAAGTAAGACACATCCTTGGGGATCAAAGATCTAAGGGATCTCTAGACAAGGATGATATGTTTATCTCAAGCTTTATATAAAACATTGTCCTAGCTCATTCTAGAATGGATACCTCCAATAGAAAATTTTGTACTTTTCAGTTTGGAGCTACTCTATCTAAGAGATATGTTTGGATTATTAAAGGTGATAGAGTAGGTAATGACGGTTCCTCTAGAATCGGCTAGAGGAAGTCTCTTGTATGCTAGAAATGAGCCCAGATATCTGTTGAGCCATGGGCATGGGTAACAGATATCGGAGTAACCTAAGTCAAGGAAATTGGAATACGGTAAAAGCATGTATTAGTGCCTGAGAAGGACTAAGGACTATATGTTGATTTACCGGGCAGACGAATTTCCTGTAGGTTATATGGATATAGAATTCCAATCTAGATAGGGGCATATATGAATATTCCTTGGGTTTTGTGTTTACTTTTAGGAGGTAGAACCATTGTATAGTAGAGTGTTACGTAGAGCCTGCGTGATGGACCCTACTATGGAGGCTGGATATTCCGGCAGCCTGCGAGGCAGCCAATATAGTTACATGATTCAGAAACCTAAAGATGGACTTTGATGTGATTCCTGGTTTGCAAGGAATAATCACATTTGATGTGATTAAAATGGGGCAGTTGCGAACTCGAAGGAATCACGAGTCCATAAGGCAAAGTAAACACGTAGAGCGCAAGTACCACCCAGAAGAGGAATAGCTGTCGTTGCCTAGATTGCATCAGAGAATGACCTAGGTGGATCTTTTCACTAAGGCCTTGGTAGCGAGAGCTTTTAGGCATGTGAAGGATCTAGAGGTCAGATGTATGACATTTTGAAAACAGCAAAGTCTTTGAGTATAAGTGGGAGATTGTTAGGATGTATACTGAAAGACTTGCTTTTGGTTAGGATACATCTACATTTTAAAGAGAATCAGAAAATCACACAGTGCATGTTTATATTAGTATATACACAAAATATTTGATACTTGGCAGTATAGATAACATAGTGCGTGGTATCGCATAGAAGATCATGTTATCAGGTTCCTTGCCGAAGTATAAGAAAGAGGCTCACAACCTAGATGGAGTTGGATAAACCATTGGGATGGTAGTAGTGTAATTAGATGTGGTTTATCATAATCATAGAATTACACTAGTGTACCTTATGTACATTGAGTAGGACCAAAAGAGAGGTCATCCAATTTTTGTACTGACTTCCTAAATTGGATTAGACCTCGGATAATATTATGGAGTACGATCTCTTAATCTCGAAATAATGACGGGCATATATTATTAATTATTATCTCTTTGATTTACCAATGGGCGAGATCTATTCTGTTAGATCGATAGGCCTGGTAAGTTGGGAAATAATATTAATAATATGATATGCCGTTGATTATTGACGGAAACCATATCCTGGTGAGTCAGGTTGATGATGCCCCCTTGGTGAGCTCAAAAAGATCGTCATGTCAAATCTTGCAAGTGGACTATGGTTCGGCATGATGAAAAGGTTGAGTGGTACTAATCAAGGATAAAGAAGATAATTAATTTAATTATCAGTAAATTAAATTAATTATCGGGCATTCGATATCTTAAACACTGGGAGATAGATGACTCGTAATAAGTTGGAGCCCATATGAAAATATAGGGGTTGGTGAGGAAGTACAATGGGATCCTCTAGTGGAATGGATCACCATTAATGGATCGGGTTTGGATCCATTAGCCGGCCAAGAACCAACTCCTCCTCATGGTTCCTATCTTAGCCCAATAAAACCCCATAGGAGTCATGATACAAGGCAGATTAATTAAGGAATTAATCTCAGATTAATTAAGAAATTAATCTCGAATTAATTAAGGAATTAATCTCGGAGTAATTAAGGAATTAATCTTGGATTGATTAAGTTATTAATCCCTGATTAATTAAGGAATTATTCTCTAATGAAATTTGGAATCAATCTATAATTAATTGGAAAATTTTTCCAATTAATCCCATATATATATAACCTCCCTCTCTCTCTCTCAATTCAATCTCTCCTCCTCTCCAACCCTAGGGGGCCGACGACAAGAGGAAGAAGAGGACCACCTCCTCTTCTTCTTTTGTTTTCTATGGATCTACAAGGTTGCAATAGATCACCGGAGAGGGGAGAACTCGAGTTTAACCCTTGGTGGCATGCGGCAAGGAGGAGGAAGAAATCTCGGAGGCGCGAGGGAGGTTGGAGGGAGCCGGCGGGGGAGGAGTGATAATTACCATTTTGCTAATCAAATTAGGCTCTCAAATTCATGTTTTGATCTCTTTTTATATGCTTAAGTTTGCATTTACATTAGGTTTCATAAATTATCTCTATTTTAGCTATGGATGCAAATCTTTGTATATTTGAAATATTTTGGCACTAAAATTTGAATCTAATTTTGTAGGCTTCGAATGATCATGGACCTGGATCAAACTTGGATCAAACTTGAGTTAGGACTTCGCTTAATCAAGAGGATCAAGAGATGGATTAATATGGGTCGCCCGATTAAGAAACGGGGAGATCTGAGCCATCTATCAACTTCTGATCAATCCAAGCTCAAGATAGAGTTAATCTTGACCATAGATCAAGATCTGAAGTTTTGGTCCAAATCAGAGATCATCTAACCGTTGGATCAAGCTCGACAGGGTCTAAGCCGTCCATCCAAAGATCAGGGCAATCTGAGCCATCCATTATAGTTCTGATCGATCCAAGCTGAGGAGGAGCAGATCCTGACCATTGATGGAGATTTGGAAAATTTGGGTTAAATCAGAGAGGATCTGACCGTTGGATGAGGTGAGGATGATCACAGCCGTCCAATTTCAAATGGGATTAATTTAAATCAGAAACTTCTCCGCCCAGCTCTTCGTCGTCGCCAGATCGCGTGTTCTTCCAGTTTCTGCTCTATTCTTCATCATTTTCTTCAGTTTCTTCTCCGATTCGCGCGACCACATCAATTCCACGTTTGTTTTCAAGATTTCAGATCATCAAGATCGATTTCCAGTTTAGTTTGCATTCAATTTTGTCACTGAGAGGAGCTCAGGGGAGGGTTTCACCGGAGTTCTGTTCCACTGATCGCTTCCATTGATCGCGACTGTCTTCATCAAGCGGAGCAATCAGAGCAGTAGGAGTGGTTCTCCGAAGGTTACTGAGAGTATCTGAACGAGATCGACACTCGGCGTATCAAGAAGGAGGAGATCGTGGAGTTTTGCAGCTATTGATCGTTCACTCCGATCGGACAGAGACTCTTCTGATCGGTCCCCAATCTGATCAGAAGATGACTTGATCGGTCCAGTGACCGATCAAGAAGACCAATACGTGCAAGTCAATTGCAAACTGATCTTGGGAGTTCTTCTTCATTGGTTTTGAGCTAGGGGATTCCTTGCTAGAATTTTGTGTGACGGCAAAGGGAAGTCTTGACAATGAACTGATTTGGTGTTCAAATTAGGATAATTTTGGTTTTAAGCTTTTATTTCTTCAAGTTGTTTAGTTTGTTTCCAACTATACTCCAAGTCAAGTTCTTAAGCAATGTTTTGTTCTAGTTTTCATTATTCTGCAATTAGTTTCCTGTAATTAGTTTCCTGCAATTAGTTCTTAAATTTCAATTCCATCATTTGAATTTAATTGTTTAGTTGTCAAATAGGTTAAGTTTAGTTTCCATAATTTCCTAATTCATTTCTACTTAGTTAAGTCTATTTTGTTCCGAATTGTTGTTTCATTCCTTATCGCAAAAACCCCCATTTTATTAGAAAACCCAAAGCATTTAACGACAACTTTCAAGCTTGAACTAAACACTCTTAACTTGTTCTTGGAAAAATATGACTTGAGGCCCCTATACTACATTTTATTTTGTGAGCTAAGGGTTTTCAACTTATAAATATCTAAACTTGAGGCTCATTCGTGACACTTGTTATTGGGCTACACATCAAATTTTTGGTGTCGTTGCCAGGGAATAAACTAGTTGAGTTTGTTTAGTTTGAGCATGTGCTTATTTTCATATTCTTTGATTCTATTTCATTGGCTTTATCTTTCTATATACATTTGCTGCCATTTTGTTTGTTTTATGACTAGGACTGCAGGTGGTGATATTGTGATTTTGATCCTGAGGTTGAGAGAACATTCAGAGCTAGGAGGAATCAAGGAAGAGCTTCAGAAGTTATTGAAAATTTTTCTACCCATTCAAGCAGTCCCATGGCAGAATATTAGTATTTTCAGAATTGTCAGCAGCATTTTCAGAATTTTCAGCAACCCTATTCGCAATTTCAGCAAGGTTTCCAGCAATCTAATCAACAATTTTAGCAAAACCAACCTTGGAATCAGCTAGAACAGCAGTTTCAGCAAAATTTCTAGAATTTTCAACAACCATTTCTTCAGCAACCATTTCATCAAAACCAGCAAGTTTATCAAGATTTTCAACATCCTTCACAACTCTCTCATAGTTTTCAGCAGAATTTTCAACCATTCCAACCTTATCAGCAATTTCAGCCCCAACAATTTCAGTTTTCACACCAACAATTTTAGTCCCAAAATCAGAATTTTCAGAGCAATAATTTCCAGCAACATCCATCTTATTATCAACCCAATTTTCAGCAATTTCAACAACCCAATTATTCATTTAATCAGCCCCAACAACTTCATTTTCAGAATTCACAGCCTACTCATAACTTTGAGGAACCTAATGGGTTTGATGCCAACCAAGGAGACTTTGAGGACTCTAGTGAGTTTAATGCACAACAACAAAGACTTGAGGAGATTATGCAACAAATCATACAACAACAGCAAATTTTACTACAACAAGGGCAACAAAAGACTGAGTCCACACTTCAAGACATTGAAAGGCACATTGGTCAACTAGCTAGAGGGATGAATTAAATGCAAGCTCAGGGATCAAGTCAATTACCTTCACAAGCAATTCCTAATCCTAAGGGAAGTGTTAGTTCCATAACTTTGAGGAGTGGGGAAGTGGTTTCGAGTTTAAATTCTCAAAAGACTGATTTTTCTGAAACAATTACAACACCTTATTTTCCAACTCAAAACAGTCCCAAAATGGCTTCTACATCAGTTGAAAGTGACCCTAGTTCAAGCCTAAGTCCTTCTTCTATTGATTTTGCAATTTTGGTGGAAGAAGAAGAAGAAATCAGTAAAATTAGGGCACATACAACAGCTAAACCTATTGAAGTTCCTACTCAAGACTCATTTTCGGAAATTTCAGCTCAAGTGGAGGGACCAAGGGTCCCTTTACCCTTCTCACAGCACCTCAGAGAGGATCATTCTATTATGAGCATGGATAATTTAGATGAGGTTGTTGATGCAAATTTAATTGCTGAAAAAGTTTCACTTGATATTCAGAGAGGAAATTCTAGCTCAGATGAGGCTGAGGAGACATTTGTTATAGAGGAGGCTGAGTTAAAGGTTGTATCTGATTCATTCACAGTTGAAAATAATTCTATAGGTGTAGGGGATTGCACTGAGCCCCAGAGATCACCTATATTGATTGACATATCAGGAGATTCAGAGGATAGGTATGAAACTGTAGGAACTTGCATGGTGGAAGCAAGGACCCAAGAATCACCTTTTTTAGTTGTATGTCCACCAAAATCTAAGCCTGAGGTGGAGCCTTTACCTGACCAGGAGGAGGCCATAGTTAAATTCAATCTTGTAGAACATTCAGGTATTTTTCAGCATGACAAGGTAAGTATTTCTTCAATTTTTTTAGAAAAACTCATAGAGGTATATAAGGTTGATTTTATTGGATGTGACGCATTTCTTGATACATTCTATGTAGAGATTGTTTGTATGTCATTTCTTCCTTACCCTGCATGCGTGCAGGAGGCATTTCCTTTTCATGGTTTTGCAGGGAGC